>JBBMRE010000229.1:0-340128 GCA_037974335.1 Prionace glauca
CAGAGAAACTGAGAGTCTGATAGACTGAGGCACAGAGACACTGAGGCACTGAGACACTGAGAGTCTGATAAAATAAGGCGCAGAGACACTCAGACACTGATACACTGAGGCACCAAAACACAGAGACTCTGAGACACTGGGATTCTGATACATTGAGACACAGAGACACAGAGACAGTGAGGCACAGAGACACTAGATACTGAGACACAGAGACAGAGACACTGAGGCACAGAGTCGTTGAGACACAGAGACATAGAGACACTGAAACTCTGAGACACTAAGACACTGAGAATCAGAGACTCTGAGACACAGATACACTGTGGCACAGAGACACTGAGACACAGAGACACTGAGGCACAGAGACACTCAGACAGAGAGACACTGAGACTCTGAGGCACCAAGACACAGAGACTCTGAGAGATTGAGACTCTGAGACTCAGAGACACTGAGACACAGTCACACAGCGACACAGAGACAGTGAGGCACAGAGATACAGAGACACTGAGGCACAGAGGCACAGAGACACAGAGACACAGAGACACTGAGACACTGAACACTGAGACACAGAGACACTGAGACACTGAGACACAGAGACACTGAGATTCTGACACATTGCGACACATAGACGCTGAGGCACCAAGACACAGAGACACAGAGACACTGAGGCACAGAGACACAGAGACACAGAGACACTGACACACTGAGACACAGAGACACTGAAACACTGAGACTCTGAGACACTGGGACTCTGAGACACTGAGACACTGAAAACTAAGACACAGAGACACTGAGACACAGAGACACAGAGACACTGAGATTCTGATACATTGAGACACTGAGACTCTGACACACCAAGACACAGAGACACAGAGACACTGAGCCACAGAGACACAGAGACACAGAGACACTGAGGCACAGAGACACAGAGACACTGAGGCACAGAGACATTGAGACACACAGACACTGAGACACTGAGACTCAGACGCTGAGACTTTGTGACACAGACACAGAGCCAGTGAGACTCTGAGACACTGAGACTCTGAGACACTGAGACACTGAGGCACAGAGACACTGAGGCACAGAGACACTGAGACACTGAGACACAGAGACACTGAAACTCTGAGACACTGAGAATCAGAGACTCTGAGAAACAGATACACTGAGTAACAGAGACACTGAGACACAGAGAAACTGATTCACTGAGACTCTGAGAGAATGCGACACTGAGGCACAGAGACACTGAGACTCTGAGACACTGAGGCATAGAGACACTCAGACAGAGAGACACTGAGACACTGAGGCACCAAGACACAGAGACTCTGAGAGATTGAGATTCTGAGACACAGAGACACAGTAACACAGCGACACAGAGACAATGAGGCGCAGAGACGCTGAGGCACAGAGACACAGAGGCACTGAGACACTGAGACTCTGAGAGACTTAGACTCAGAGACACTGAGACACTGAACACTAAGACACAGAGACACTGAGACACAGACACTGAGACTCTGAAACACTGAGACACAGAGACACTTAGACACTGAACACTGAGACACAGAGTCACTGCGACACAGAGACACTGAGATACTGAGACTCTGAGACACTGAGACACAGAGACACTGAGATACTGAGACTCTGAGACACTGAGGCACAGAGACACTGAGACAATGAGACACAGAGAGACTGAGACTCTGAGACACTGAGACACAGAGACATTGAGACACTGATACACTGAGTCACTGAGACACAAAGAATTGAGACCATGAGACACAGAGACACTGAAACACAGATACACTGAGACTCTGAGTCACTGAGACACAGAGACACTGAGACACTGAGACTTTGAGACACAGAGACACTGAGGGACAGATACACTGAGACACAGAGACATAGAGACACTGAAACTCTGAGACCCTGAGACACTGGGACACAGAGACACTGAGACACAAAGACACAATGACACAGAGACACTGATACTCTGAGATACTTGGAGAAGGTGGCACTGAGAATCTGAGACACAGATAATCTGAGACACTGTGACACTGAGGCACAGAGACACTGAGACACAGAGACACTGAGACACAGAGTCACTGAGACTCTGAGACACAGATAATCTGAGACACTGTGACACTGAGGCACAGAGAAACTCAGACACAGAGAAACAGAGACACTGAGACTCTGAGATACTGAGACACAGAGGCACTGAGAATCTGAGACACTGAGACACTGAGGCACAGGGACACTGAGACACTGAAACACTGAGACTCTGAGACACTGTGACACTGAGGCACAGAGACTCTCAGATAGAGAGACACTGAGACACTGATTCTCTGAGACACTAAGACACTGAGACAAAGAGACTGTGAGACACTGAGACACAGAGATACTGGGACTCAGAGACACTGACAGTCTGAGACACTGAGACACAGAGACACTGAGACACTGAGCGACAGAGACAAAGAGACACTGAGTCTCTGAGACACTGATACACTGATACACAGAGACACAGAGACACTGAGACTCTGAGACACTGAGACATAGAGACACTGAGATTCTGAGACTCTGAGACACAGAGGCACTGAGACACTGAGGCAAAGAGACACAGAGACACTGAGATTTTGAGACTCTGAGACACTGAGACACTGAGACACAGAGACACAGAGACACAGAAACATTGAAACACTGAGATACTCTAACACTGAGACTCTGAGACACTGAGACACTGTGACTCTGAGACACTGCACCACTGAGACACAGAGACACAGAGACACTGTGACTCAGAGACACTGAGAGACAGAGACACTGAGACACTGAGACTCTGAGACAATGAAATCCTAAGGCACAGAAACACTGAGACACAGAGACACTTAGACACTGAACACTGATACACAGAGACACTGAGACACAAACACACTGAGATACTGAGACACTGAGACACAGAGACAATGAGACACAGAAACACTGAGACTCTGAGACACTGAGACACAGAGACATTGAGACACTGAGACACTGAGACACTGAGACTCTGAGACTCTGAGACACTGAGACACTAAGACACAGAGACAAAGTGACATTCAGTCAATGAGACACTGATACACTGAGACACAGAGACACTGAGACTTTGAGACACAGAGATACTGAGGCACAGAGACATAGAGACACTGAAACTCTGAGACACTGAGACACTGGGACACAGAGACACTGAGACACAGAGACATTGAGACACTGAGGCAATGAGACACTGAGGCACTGAGACTCTGAGACACAGATAATCTGAGACACTGTGACACTGAGGCACAGAGACACTCAGACACAGAGACAAAGTGACATTCAGTCAATGAGACACTGATACACTGAGACACTGAGACACAAAGAATTGAGATCCTGAGCCACAGAGACACTGAAACACAAATAAACTGAGACTCTGAGTCACTGAGACACAAAGACACTGAGACACTGAGACTTTGAGACACAGAAACACTGAGGCACAGATACACTGAGACACAGAGACGTATAGACACTGAAACTCTGAGACACTGAGACATAAAGACACAAAGACACAGAGACACTGAGACTCTGAGATACTTGGAGACAGTGGCACTGAGAATCTGAGACACTGAGGCACAGAGACACTCAGACAGAGAGACACCGAGGCACTGAATCTCTGAGACACCAAGCCACAGAGATAAAAAAAAACTGTGAGACACAGAGATACTGGGACACAGAGACACTGACAGTCTGAGACACTGAGACACAGAGACACTGTGACACTGAGACACTGAGACACTGAGACACTGAGACACAGAGACACTGAGTCTCTGAGACACAGAGACACTGAGACACTGAGACTCTGAGACACTGGGACACAGATAAACTGAGACACTGAGACCCAAACTTTGGGACACAGAGACTCTGAGACTCTGAGACACAGAGGCACAAAGACACTGAGATTTTGAGACACAGAGTCACTGAGACTCTGAGACACTGAGACTTTGAGACACTGAGACACAGAGACACAGAGTCACTGAGACTCTGAGACTCTGAGATACTGAGACACAGAGGCACTGAGAATCTGAGACTCTGAGACATTGAGACACTGTGACACTGAGGCACAGAAAATTTCAGACAGAGAGACACCGAGGCACTGATTATCTGAGACACTGAGACACAGAGACACTGAGACACTGAGACACTGTGACACTGAGACACTGAGACACTGAGACACAGACTCACTGAAACTCTGAGACACAGATAATCTGAGACACTGTGACACTGAGGCACAGAGAAACTCAGACACAGAGACACTGAGACAAAGAGTCACTGAGACTCTGAGACACAGATAATCTGAGACACTGTGACACTGAGGCACAGAGAAACTCAGACACAAGAAACAGAGACACTGAGACACTAAGACTCTGAGAAACTGAGACTCTGAGATACTGAGACACAGAGGCACTGAGAATCTGAGACACTGAGACACTGTGACACTGACACTCTGAGACATTGAGACACTGTGACACTGAGGCACAGAGACTCTCAGACAGAGAGACACCGAGACACTGATTCTCTGAGACACTAAGACACAGAGACAAAGACACTGTGAGACACTGCGACACGGAGATAAAGGGAGACAGAGACACTGACAGTCTGAGACACTGAGACACAGAGACACTGAGACACTGAGACACTGAGCGACAGAGACAAAGAGACACTGAGTCTCTGAGACACTGAGACTTTGAGACACTGAGACATAGAGACACTGAGATTCTGAGAGTCTGAGACACTGAGGCACAGAGTCACAAAGACACTGAGATTTTGAGACTCTGAGACACTGAGGCACAGAGACACAGAGACACAGAAACACTGAGACACTGAGATACTCTAACACTGAGACTCTGAGACACTGTGACTCTGAGACACTGCACCACTGAGACACAGAGACACTGTGACTAAGAGACACTGAGACACTGAGAGACAGAGACGCTGAGACACTGAGACTCTGAGACACTGAGACAATGAAATCCTAAGGCACAGAAACACTGAGACACTGAGACACAGAGACACTGAGACTTTGAGACACCGAGATACTGAGGCACAGAGACATATAGACACTGAAACTCTGAGACACTGAGACACTGGGACACAGAGACACTGAGACACAGAGACACAGAGACTCTGAGACTCTGAGACACTGAGGCAATGAGACACTGAGGCACTGAGACTCTGAGACACAGAGACACAGATAATCTGAGACACTGTGACACTGAGGCACAGAGAAACTCAGACACAGAGACACTGAGACACAGAGACAATGAGACACAGAGACACTGAGACTCTGAGACACTGAGACACAGAGACATTGAGACTCTGAGACCCTGAGACACAGAGACATTGAGACACTGAGACTCTGTGACACTGAGGCACAGAGACACTCAGACACAGAGACAAAGTGACATTCAGTCAATGAGACACTGATACACTGAGACACTGAGACACAAAGAATTGAGATCCTGAGCCACAGAGACACTGAAACACAGATACACTGAGACTCTGAGTCACTGAGACACAAAGACACTGAGACTTTGAGACACAGAGACACTGAGGCACAGATACACTGAGACACAGAGACATATAGACACTGAAACTCTGAGACACTGAGACACAAAGACACAAAGACACAGAGACACTGAGACTCTGACATACTTGGACACAGTGGCACTGAGAATCTGAGACACTGAGGCACAGAGACTCTCAGACAGAGAGACATCGAGGCACTGAATCTCTGAGACACCAAGCCATAGAGATAAAAAAAAAACTGTGAGACACAGAGATACTGGGACACAGAGACACTGACAGTCTGTGACACTGAGACATTGAGACACTGAGACACTGGGACACAGATAAACAGAGACACTGAGACCCAAACTTTGGGACACAGAGACTCTGAGACTCTGAGACACAGACGCACAAAGACACTGAGATTTTGAGACACAGAGTCACTGAGACTCTGAGACACTGAGACTTTGAGACACTAAGACACAGAGACACAGAGTCACTGAGACTCTGAGACGCTGAGAATCTGAGATACTGAGACACAGAGGCACTGATTATCTGAGACACTGAGACACAGAGACACTGAGACACTGAGACACTGTGACACTGAGACACTGAGACACTGAGACACTGAGACACAGACTCACTGAAACTCTGAGACGCTGAGACACTGGGACACAGAGACACTGAGACAGAGAGACACAGAGACACTGATTCTCTGAGACACAGAGACACTGAAACACGGATACAATGACACTCTGAGACACAGGGACACTGAGATACAGAGACACTGAGACTCTGAGGCGCTGAGACACAGTAATACTGAGACACTGTGACACAGAGACACAGGGAAAATGAGACACTGAAACACAGAGACACAGAGACACTCAGACACAGAGACAAAGAGACACTGAGTCTCTGAGACACTGAGACTTTGAGATACAGAGACACTGAGGCACAGAGACACTGAGGCACAGAGACATAGAGACACCGAGGCAATGAGACACTGAGGCACGGAGAAACTCAGACACAGAGGCACAAAGACACAGAGACACTGAGGCAATGAGACACTGAGGAACAGAGGAACTCAGACACAGAGACACAAAGACACAGAAACACTGAGACACTGAGACACTGAGGCACAGGGACAATGAGACACTGAGACACTGAGACACTGAGACTCTGAGACACTGAGACATAGAGACACTGAGACACTGAGACACGGAGATACAGGGAGACAGAGACACTGACAGTCTGAGACACTGAGACACAGAGACACTGAGACACTGAGACACTGAGCGACAGAGACAAAGAGACACTGAGTCTCTGAGACACTGATACACTGAGACACAGAGACACTGAGACTTTGAGACACTGAGACATAGAGACACTGAGATTCTGAGAGTCTGAGACACAGAGGCCCTGAGACACTGAGGCACAGAGACACAAAGACACTGAGATTTTGAGACTCTGAGACACTGAGGCACAGAGACACAGAGACACAGAAACACTGAGTCACTGAGATACTCTAACACTGAGACACTGAGACACTGAGACACTGTGACTCTGAGACACTGCACCACTGAAACACAGAGACACAGAGACACTGTGACTAAGAGACACTGAGACACTGAGAGACAGAGACACTGAGACACTTAGACACTGAACACTGAGACACAGAGACACTGAGACACAGAGACACTGAGACACTGAGACAATGAAATCCTAAGGGACAGAAACACTGAGACACAGAGACACTGAGACACTGAGACTCTGAGACACTGAGACACAGAGACACTTAGACACTGAACACTGAGACACAGAGACACTGAGACACTGAGACACAGAGACACTGAGATACTGAGACTCTGAGTCACTGAGACACAGAAATACTGAGACACAGAGACACTGAGACACAGAGACAATGAGACACAGAGACACTGAGACTCTGAGACACTGAGACACAGAGACATTGAGACACTGAGACACTGTGACACTGAGGCACAGAGACACTCAGACACAGAGACAAAGTGACATTCAGTCAATGAGACACTGATACACTGAGACACAAAAAATTGAGACCCTGAGCCACAGAGACACGGAAACACAGATACACTGAGACTCTGAGTCACTGAGAAACAAAGACACTGAGACACTGAGACTTTGAGACACAGAGACACTGAGGCACAGATACACTGAGACACAGAGACATAGAGACACTGAAACTCTGAGACACTGAGACACAAAGACACAAAGACACTGTGACACTGAGACACTGAGACACTGAGACACTGAGGCACAGAGACACTCAGACAAAGAGACACTGAGTCTCTGAGACACTGAGATTATGAGACTCTGAGACACAGAGACACTGAGACACTGAGACTCTGAGACACTGTGACACAGATAAACTGAGACACTGAGACCCAAACTTTGGGACACAGAGACTCTGAGACTCTGAGACACAGAGGCACAGAGACACTGAGACACAGAGACACAGTGACACTGAGACACTGAGACACAGAGACACTGAGACTTTGAGACACAGAGACACTGAGGCACAGAGACACTGAGACACAGAAACACTGAGACTCTGAGACACTTAGGCACAGAGACACTGAGACACAGAGTCACTGAGACTCTGAGACACTGAGGCACAGAGACACTGAGACACAGAGTCACTGAGACTCTGAGACTCTGAGACACTGAGACACTGAGACTTTGAGACACTGAGACACAGAGACACAGACTCACTGAAACTCTGAGACGCTGAGACACTGGGACACAGAGACACTGAGACAGAGAGACACAGAGACACTGATTCTCTGAGACACAGAGACACTGAAACACGGATACAATGACACTCTGAGACACATTGACACTGAGATACAGAAACACTGAGACTCTGAGACACTGAGACACAGAAACACTGAGACACTATGACACAGAGACACAGAGACACAGGGAAAATGAGACACTGAGACACTGAGACACAGAGACAGAGAGGCACTCAGACACAGAGACAAAGAGACACTGAGTCTCTGATACACTAAGACTTTGAGATACAGAGACACTGAGGCACAGAGACACTGAGACACAGAGACATAGAGACACTGAGGCAATGAGACACTGAGGCACAGAGAAACTCAGACACAGAGACACAGAGACATAGAGACACTGAAACTCTGAGACACTGAGACACTGAAACACAAAGACACAGAGACACAGAGACACAGAGACTCTGAGACACTGAGGCAATGAGACACTGAGACACAGAGGAACTCAGACACAGAGACACAAAGACACAGAGACACTGAGACTCTGAGACACTGAGACACAAAGACACAGAGACACAGAGACTCTGAGACACTGAGTCAATGAGACACTGAGGCTCAGAGGAACTCAGACACAGAGACACAAAGACACAGAAACACTGAGACTCTGAGACACTGAGACTCTGAGATAATGAGACACAGAGGCACTGAGAATATGAGACACTGAGACACTGAGGCACAGGGACACAGAGTCACTGAGACTGTGAGAAACAGATAATCTGAGACACTGTGACACTGAGGCACAGAGAAACTCAGACACAGAGAAACAGAGACACTGAGACACTAAGACTCTGAGACACAGAGACTCTGAGATACTGAGACACAGCTGCACTGAGAATCTGAGACACTGAGGCACAGGGACACTGAGACACTGAGACACTGAGACTCTGAGACACAGAGACACTGTGACACTGAGGCAGAGAATCTCAGACAGAGCGACACCGAGACACTGATTCTCTGAGACACTAAGAGACAAAGACACTGTGAGACACTGAGACACGGAGATACAGGGAGACAGAGACACTGACAGTCTGAGACACTGAGACACAGAGACACTGAGACTTTGAGACACTGAGACATAGAGACACTGAGATTCTGAGAGTCTGAGACACAGAGGCACTGAGACAGTGAGGCACAGAGACACAAAGACACTGAGATTTTGAGACTCTGAGACACTGAGACTTTGAGACACTGAGACATAGAGACACTGAGATTCTGAGAGTCTGAGACACAGAGACACTGAGACACAGAGACACAGAAACACTGAGATACTCTAACACTGAGACTCTGAGACACTGAGACACTGTGACTCTGAGACACTGCACCACTGAGACACTGAGACACTGAGTCTCTGAGACACTGAGACACTGAGACACTGAGACAATGAAATCCTAAGGCACAGAAACACTGAGACACAGAGACACTGAGACTCTGAGACACTGATACACAGAGATACTTAGACACTGAACACAGAGACACAGAGATACTGAGACACAGAGACACTGAGATACTGAGACTCTGAGACACTGAGACAGAGAAATACTGAGACACTGAGACACTGAGACACAGAGACAATGAGACACAGAGACACTGAGACTCTGAGACACTGAGACACAGAGACATTGAGACACTGAGACACTGTGACACTGAGGCACAGAGACACTCAGACACAGAGACAAAGTGACATTCAGTCAATGAGACACTGATACACTGAGACACTGAGACACAAAGAATTGAGACCCTGAGCCACAGAGACACGGAAACACAGATACACTGAGACTCTGAGTCACTGAGAAACAAAGACACTGAGACACTGAGACTTTGAGACACAGAAACACTGAGGCACAGATACACTGAGACACAGAGACATAGAGACACTGAAACTCTGAGACACTGAGACACAAAGACACTGTGACACAGAGACACTGAGACACTGAGACTCTGAGACACTGGGACACAGATAAACTGAGACACTGAGACCCAAACTTTGGGACACAGAGACTCTGAGACTCTGAGACACAGAGGCACAAAGACACTGAGACACAGAGACACAGTGACACTGAGACACTGAGACACAGAGACACTGAGACTTTGAGACACAGAGACACTGAGGCACAGAGACACTGAGACACAGAAACACTGAGACTCTGAGACACTTAGGCACAGAGACACTGAGGCACAGAGTCACTGAGACTCTGAGACACTGAGGCACAGAGACACTGAGACACAGAGTCACTGAGACTCTGAGACACTGAGACACTGAGAATTTGAGACACTGAGACACAGAGACAGAGAGTCACTGAGACTCTGAGATGCTGATACTCTGAGATACTGAGACGCAGAGGCTCTGAGAATCTGAGACTCTGAGACATTGAGACACTGTGACACTGAGGCACAGAGAATCTCAGACAGAGAGACACCGAGGCACTGATTCTCTGAGACACTGAGACACAGAGACACTGAGACACTGAGACACTGTGACACTGAGACACTGAGACACTGAGACACAGAGACACAGACTCACTGAAACTCTGAGACGCTGAGACACTGGGACACAGAGACACTGAGACAGAGAGACACAGAGTCACTGATTCTCTGAGACACAGAGACACTGAAACACGGATACAATGACACTCTGAGACACAGGGACACTGAGATACAGAAACACTGAGACTCTGAGACACTGAGACACAGAAACACTGAGACACTATGACACAGAGACACAGGGAAAATGAGACACTGAGACACAGAGACACAGAGACACAGAGACACTCAGACACAGAGACACAGAGACACTGAGTCTCTGATACACTAAGACTTTGCGATACAGAGACACTGAGGCACAGAGACACTGAGACACAGAGACATAGAGACACTGAGGCAATGAGACACTGAGGCACAGAGAAACTCAGACACAGAGACACAGAGACATAGAGACACTGAAACTCTGAGACACTGAGACACAAAGACACAGAGACACAGAGACTCTGAGACACTGAGGCAATGAGACACTGAGGCACAGAGGAACTCAGACACAGAGACACAAAGACACAGAGACACTGAGACTCTGAGACACTGAGACTCTGAGATAATGAGACACAGAGGCACTGAGAATATGAGACACTGAGACACTGAGGCACAGGGACAATGAGACACTGAGACACTGAGACTCTGAGACACAGATAATCTGAGACACTGTGACACTGAGGCACAGAGACACTGAGACACAGAGACACTGAGACAGAGAGTCACTGAGACTCTGAGAAACAGATAATCTGAGATACTGAGACACAGATGCACTGAGAATCTGAGACACTGAGACACTGAGGCACAGGGACACTGAGACACTGAGACACTGAGACACTAAGACACTGAGACTCTGAGACATTGAGACACTGTGACACTGAGGCAGAGAGACTCTCAGACAGAGAGACACCGAGACACTGATTCTCTGAGACACTAAGAGACAAAGATACTGTGAGACACTGAGACACGGAGATACAGGGAGACAGAGACACTGACAGTCTGAGACACTGAGACACAGAGACACTGAGACACTGAGCGACAGAGACAAAAAGACACTGAGTCTCTGAGACACTGATACACTGAGACACAGAGACACAGAGACACTGAGACATAGAGACACTGAGATTCTGAGAGTCTGAGACACAGAGGCACTGAGACAGTGAGGCACAGAGACACAAAGACACTGAGATTTTGAGACTCTGAGACACTGAGACTTTGAGACACTGAGACATAGAGACACTGAGATTCTGAGTGTCTGAGACACAGAGACACTGAGACACAGAGACACAGAGACACAGAAACACTGAGACACTGAGATACTCTAACACTGAGACTCTGAGACACTGAGACACTGTGACTCTGAGACACTGCACCACTGAGACACTGAGACACTGAGTCTCTGAGACACTGAGACACTGTGACTCTGAGACACGGCACCACTGAGACACAGAGACACAGAGACACTGTGACTAAGAGACACTGAGACACTGAGAGACAAAGACACTGAGACACTGAGACTCTGAGACACTGAGACAATGAAATCCTAAGGCACAGAAACACTGAGACACTGAGACACTGAGACTCTGAGACACTGAGACACTGAGATACTTAGACACTGAACACTGAGACACAGAGACACAGAGACACTGAGACACAGAGACACTGAGATACTGAGACTCTGAGACACTGAGACACAGAAATACTGAGACACAGAGACACTGAGACACAGAGACAATGAGACACAGAGACACTGAGACTCTGAGACACAGAGGCACAAACACACTGAGACACAGAGACACAGTGACACTGAGACACTGAGACACAGAGACACTGAGACTTTGAGACACAGAAACACTGAGGCACGGAGACACTGAGCCACAGAGACACTGAGACTCTGAGACACTTAGGCACAGAGACACTGAGACACAGAGTCACTGAGACTCTGAGACACTGAGGCACAGAGACACTGAGACACAGAGTCACTGAGACTCTGAGACACTGAGACTTTGAGACACTGAGACACAGAGACACAGACTCACTGAGACTCTGAGACGCTAAGACTCTGAGATACTGAGAAGCAGAGGCACTGAGAATCTGAGACTCTGAGACATTGAGACACTGTGACACTGAGGCACAGAGAATCTCAGACAGAGAGACACCGAGGCACTGATTCTCTGAGACACTGCGACACTGCGACACTGAGAAACTGAGACACTGAGACACAGACTCACTGAAACTCTGAGAAACTGAGACACTGGGACACAGAGACACTGAGACAGAGAGACACTGATTCTCTGAGACACAGAGACACTGAAACACGGATACAATGACACTCTGAGACACAGGGACACTGAGATACAGAAACACTGAGGCTCTGAGACACTGAGAAACAGAAACACTGAGACACTATGACACAGAGACACAGGGAAAATGAGACACTGAGACACTGAGACACAGAGACACAGAGACACTCAGACACAGAGACAAAGAGACACTGAGTCTCTGATACACTGAGACTTTGAGATACAGAGACACTGAGGCACAGAGACACTGAGATACAGAGACACTGAGGCACAGAGACACTGAGACACAGAGCCATAGAGACACTGAGGCAGTGAGACACTGAGGCACAGAGAAACTCAGACACAGAGACACAGAGACATAGAGACACTGAAACTCTGAGACACTGAGACACAAAGACACTGAGACACAGAGACTCTGAGACACTGAGGCAATGGGACACTGAGGCACAGAGGAACTCAGACACAGAGACACAAAGACACAGAGACACTGAGACTCTGAGACACTGAGACTCTGAGATAATGAGGCACAGAGGCACTGAGACACTGAGATACTCTAACACTGAGACTCTGAGACACTGAGACACTGTGACTCTGAGACACTGCACCACTGAGACACTGAGACACTGAGTCTCTGAGACACTGAGACACTGTGACTCTGAGACACGGCACCACTGAGACACAGAGACACAGAGACACTGTGACTAAGAGACACTGAGACACTGAGAGACAAAGACACTGAGACACTGAGACTCTGAGACACTGAGACAATGAAATCCTAAGGCACAGAAACACTGAGACACTGAGACACTGAGACACTGAGACTCTGAGACACTGAGACACTGAGATACTTAGACATTGAACACTGAGACACAGAGACACTGAGACACAGAGACACTGAGATACTGAGACTCTGAGACACTGAGACACAGAAATACTGAGACACAGAGACACTGAGACACAGAGACAATGAGACACAGAGACACTGAGACTCTGAGACTCTGAGACACTGAGACACAGAGACATTGAGACACTGAGACACTGTGACACGGAGGCACAGAGACACTCAGACACAGAGACAAAGTGACATTCAGTCAATGAGACACTGATACACTGAGACTCTGAGTCACTGAGAAACAAAGACACTGAGACACTGAGACTTTGAGACAAAGAGACACTGAGGCACAGATACACTGAGACACAGAGACATAGAGACACTGAAACTCTGAGACACTGAGACACAAAGACACAAAGACACTGTGACACTGAGACACTGAGACTCTGAGACACTGAGACTCTGAGATAATGAGACACAGAGACAGTGAGGCACAGGGACACTGAGACATAGAGACATAGAGACACTGAAACCCTGAGACACTGAGACTCTGGAACACAGAGACACTGAGACACAGAGACACAGAAACACTGAGACTCTGAGACACTGGGGCACTGAGACTCTGAGACACAGATAATCTGAGACACTGTCACACTGAGGCACAGAGAAACTCAGACACAGAGAAACAGAGGCACTGAGACACTAAGACTCTGAGACACTGAGACTCTGAGATACTGAGACACAGAGACACTGAGAATCTGAGACACTGAGACACTGAGACACTGAGGCACAGGGACACTGAGACACTGAGACTCTGAGACATTGAGACACTGTGACACTGAGGCACAGAGACTCTCAGACAGAGAGACACCGAGACACTGATTCTCGGAGACACTAAGACACAGAGACAAAGAGACTGTGAGACACTGAGACACAGAGATAATGGGACACAGAGACACTGACAGTCTGAGACAAAGAGACACTGAGACACTGTGACACTGAGACACTGAGACACTGAGACACTGAGGCACAGAGACACTGAGACACTGAGGTACAGAGACACTGAGACAAAGAGACACTGAGTCGCCGAGACACTGAGATTATGAGACTCTGAGACACAGAGACTCTGAGATACTGAGACACAGAGGCACTGAGAATCAAAGACACTGAGGGACAGGAACACTGAGACACTGAGACACTGAGACCCTGAGACATTGAGACACTGTGACACTGAGGCACAGAGACATAGAGAGACTGAGACACAGAGACACTGAGACACAGAGACACTGAGACACAGAGACACTGAGACTTTGAGACATAGAGACACTGAGGCACAGAGACATAGAGACACTGAAACTCTGAGACACTGATACACTGGGAGACAGAGACACTGAGACACTGAGACACAGAGACACTGAGACTCTGAGACACTGAGGCAATGAGACACTGAGGCACTGAGACTCTGAGACACAGATAATCTGAGACACTGTGACACTGAGGCACAGAGACACTGAGACATTGAGACACAGAGACACAGAGAAACAGAGACACAGAGACACTGAGACACAGAGTCACTGAGACTCTGAGACACAGATAATCTGAGACATTGTGACACTGAGGCACAGAGAAACTCAGACACAGAGAAACAGAGACACTGAGACACTAAGACTCTGAGACACTGAGACTCTGAGATACTGAGACACAGAGGCACTGAGAATCTGAGACACTGAGGCACAGGGAAACTGAGACACTGAGACACGGAGACACTGAGACACTGGGACACTGAGACTCTGAGACATTGAGACACTGTGACACTGAGGCACAGAGACTCTCAGACAGAGAGACACCAAGACACTGATTCTCTGAGACAGTGAGACACAGAGACAAAGAAACTGTGAGACACTGAGACACAGAGATACTGGGACACAGAGACACTGACAGTCTGAGACACTGAGACACAGAGACACTGAGACACTGAGTGACAGAGACAAAGAGACACTGAATCTCTGAGACACTGATACACTGAGACACAGAGACACAGAGACACTGAGACATTGAGACCCAGAGACACAGAGACACTGAGACTCTGAGACACTGAGGCAATGAGACACTGATGCACAGAGACACAGAGACACTGAGATTTTGAGACTCTGAGACACTGAGACACAGAGACACAGAAACCCTGAGACACTGAGATACTCTAACACTGAGACTCTGAGACACTGAGACACTGTGACTCTGAGAGACTGCACCACTGAGACACAGAGACACAGAGACATTGTGACTAAGAGACACTGAGACACTGAGACTCTGAGACACTGAGACACAGAGACACTTAAACACTGAACACTAAGACACAGAGACACTGAGATACTGAGACTCTGAGACACTGAGACACTTAGAGTCTGAGATACTTGGACACAGTGGCACTGAGAATCTGAAACACTGAGGCACAGAGACTCTCAGACAGAGAGACACCGAGGCACTGAATCTCTGAGACACTGAGACACAGAGATAAAAAAAAAACTGTAAGACACAGAGATACTGGGACACAGAGACACTGACAGTCTGAGACACTGAGACACTGAGACACTGAGACACAGATAAACTGAGACACCACGACTTTGGGACACAGAGACTCTGAGACTCTGAGACACAGAGGCACAAAGACACTGAGACACAGAGACACAGTGACACTGAGACACAGAGACACTGAGCCACTGAGACTTTGAGACACAGTGACACTGAGGCACAGAGACACTGAGACACAAAGACACTGAGACTCTGAGACACTTAGGCAATGAGACACTGAAACACAGAGACGTGGAGACACTGAGACACTGAGACTTTGAGACACAGAGACACTGAGGCACAGAGACACTGAGACTTTGAGACACTGAAACACAGAGACGCGGAGACACTGAGACACTGAGACTTTGAGACACTGAGGCACAGAGACACTGAGACTTTGAGACACTGAAACACAGAGGCACAAAGACACTGAGACACAGAGACACAGTGACACTGAGACACTGAGACACTGAGGCACAGAGACACTGAGACACTGAGGCACAGAGACACTCAGACAAAGAGACACTGAGTCGCCGAGACACTGAGATTATGAGACTCTGAGACACAGAGACTCTGAGATACTGAGACACAGAGGCACTGAGAATCAAAGACACTGAGGGACAGGAACACTGAGACACTGAGACACTGAGACACTGAGACCCTGAGACATTGAGACCCAGAGACACAGAGACACTGAGACTCTGAGACACTGAGGCAATGAGACAGTGAGGCACTGAGAGTCTGAGACACAGATAATCTGAGACACTGTGACACTGAGGCACAGGGACACTGAGACATTGAGACACTGAGACACTGAGACACAGAGTCACTGAGACTCTGAGACACAGATCATCTGAAACATTGTGACTTGAGGCACAGAGAAACTCAGACACAGAGAAACAGAGACACTGAGACACTAAGACTCTGAGACACTGAGACTCTGAGATACTGAGACACAGAGGCACTGAGAATCTGAGACACTGAGGCACAGGGAAACTGAGACACTGAGACACGGAGACACTGAGACACTGGGACACTGAGACTCTGAGACATTGAGACACTGTGACACTGAGGCACAGAGACTCTCAGACAGAGAGACACCAAGACACTGATTCTCTGAGACAGTGAGACACAGAGACAAAGAAACTGTGAGACACTGAGACACAGAGATACTGGGACACAGAGACACTGACAGTCTGAGACACTGAGACACAGAGACACTGAGACACTGAGTGACAGAGACAAAGAGACACTGAATCTCTGAGACACTGATACACTGAGACACAGAGACACAGAGACACTGAGACATTGAGACCCAGAGACACAGAGACACTGAGACTCTGAGACACTGAGGCAATGAGACACTGATGCACAGAGACACAGAGACACTGAGATTTTGAGACTCTGAGACACTGAGACACAGAGACACAGAAACCCTGAGACACTGAGATACTCTAACACTGAGACTCTGAGACACTGAGACACTGTGACTCTGAGAGACTGCACCACTGAGACACAGAGACACAGAGACATTGTGACTAAGAGACACTGAGACACTGAGACTCTGAGACACTGAGACACAGAGACACTTAAACACTGAACACTAAGACACAGAGACACTGAGATACTGAGACTCTGAGACACTGAGACACTTAGAGTCTGAGATACTTGGACACAGTGGCACTGAGAATCTGAAACACTGAGGCACAGAGACTCTCAGACAGAGAGACACCGAGGCACTGAATCTCTGAGACACTGAGACACAGAGATAAAAAAAAAACTGTAAGACACAGAGATACTGGGACACAGAGACACTGACAGTCTGAGACACTGAGACACTGAGACACTGAGACACAGATAAACTGAGACACCACGACTTTGGGACACAGAGACTCTGAGACTCTGAGACACAGAGGCACAAAGACACTGAGACACAGAGACACAGTGACACTGAGACACAGAGACACTGAGCCACTGAGACTTTGAGACACAGTGACACTGAGGCACAGAGACACTGAGACACAAAGACACTGAGACTCTGAGACACTTAGGCAATGAGACACTGAAACACAGAGACGTGGAGACACTGAGACACTGAGACTTTGAGACACAGAGACACTGAGGCACAGAGACACTGAGACTTTGAGACACTGAAACACAGAGACGCGGAGACACTGAGACACTGAGACTTTGAGACACTGAGACACTGAGGCACAGAGACACTGAGACTTTGAGACACTGAAACACAGAGGCACAAAGACACTGAGACACAGAGACACAGTGACACTGAGACACTGAGACACTGAGGCACAGAGACACTGAGACACTGAGGCACAGAGACACTCAGACAAAGAGACACTGAGTCGCCGAGACACTGAGATTATGAGACTCTGAGACACAGAGACTCTGAGATACTGAGACACAGAGGCACTGAGAATCAAAGACACTGAGGGACAGGAACACTGAGACACTGAGACACTGAGACACTGAGACCCTGAGACATTGAGACCCAGAGACACAGAGACACTGAGACTCTGAGACACTGAGGCAATGAGACAGTGAGGCACTGAGAGTCTGAGACACAGATAATCTGAGACACTGTGACACTGAGGCACAGGGACACTGAGACATTGAGACACTGAGACACTGAGACACAGAGTCACTGAGACTCTGAGACACAGATCATCTGAAACATTGTGACTTGAGGCACAGAGAAACTCAGACACAGAGAAACAGAGACACTGAGACACTAAGACTCTGAGACACTGAGACTCTGAGATACTGAGACACAGAGGCACTGAGAATCTGAGACACTGAGACACTGAGGCACAGGGAAACTGAGACACTGAGACACTGAGACACTGAGACACTGGGACACTGAGACTCTGAGACATTGAGACACTGTGACACTGAGGCACAGAGACTCTCAGACAGAGAGACACCGAGACACTGATTCTCTGAGACACTGAGACACAGAGAAAGAGACTGTGAGACACTGAGACACAGAGATACTGGGACACAGAGAAACTGACAGTCTGAAACACTGAGACACAGAGACACTGAGACACTGAGTGACAGAGACAAAGAGACACTGAGTCTCTGAGACACTGATACACTGAGACACAGAGACACAGAGACACTGAGACTTTGAGACACTGAGACACTGAGACGTAGAGACACTGAGATTCTGAGACTCTGAGACACAGAAGCACTGAGACACTGATGCACGAGACACAGAGACACTGAGATTTTGAGACTCTGAGACACTGAGACACAGAGACACAGAAACACTGAGACACTGAGATACTCTAACACTGATACTCTGAGACACTGAGACACTGTCACTCTGAGATACTGCACCACTGACACACAGAGACACAGAGACACTGTGACTAAGAGACACTGAGACACTGAGAGACAGAGACACTGAGACACTGAGACTCTGAGACACTGAGACAATGAAATCCTAAGGCACAGAATCACTGAGACACAGAGACACTGAGACACTGAGACTCTGAGACACTGAGACACAGAGACACTTAAACACTGAACACTAAGACACAGAGACACTGAGATACTGAGACTCTGAGACACTGAGACACTTAGAGTCTGAGATACTTGGACACAGTGGCACTGAGAATCTGAAACACTGAGGCACAGAGACTCTCAGACAGAGAGACACCGAGGCACTGAATCTCTGAGACACTGAGACACAGAGATTAAAAAAAACTGTAAGACACAGAGATACTGGGACACAGAGACACTGAGACACTGAGGCACAGAGACACTCAGACAAAGAGACACTGAGTCTCTGAGACACTGAGATTATGAGACTCTGACAACACAGAGACACTGAGACACTGAGACACAGATAAACTGAGACACTGAGACACCACGACTTTGGGACACAGAGACTCTGAGACACAGAGGCACAAAGACACTGAGACACAGAGACACAGTGACACTGAGACACAGAGACACAGAGACACAGAGACACTGAGACTTTGAGACACAGAGACACTGAGGCACAGAGACACTGAGACACAAAGACTCTGAGACTCTGAGACACTTAGGCAATGAGACACTGAAACACAGAGACGCGGAGACACTGAGACACTGAGACTTTGAGACACAGAGACACTGAGGCACAGAGACACTGAGACTTTGAGACACTGAAACACAGAGACGCGGAGACACTGAGACACTGAGACTTTGGGACACAGAGACTCTGAGACTCTGAGACACAGAGGCACAAAGACACTGAGACACAGAGACACAGTGACACTGAGACACTGAGACACAGAGACACAGAGACACTGAGACTTTGAGACACAGTGACACTGAGGCACAGAGACACTGAGACACAGAGACACTGAGACGCAGAGGCACTGAGACACTGTGACACTGAGGCACAGAGAATCTCAGACAGAGAGACACCGAGGCACTGATTCCCTGCGACACAAAGACACAGAGACAAAGAGACTGTGAGACACTGAGACACAGAGACACTGAGACACTGAGACACTGAGACACTGTGACACTGAGACACTGACACACCGAGACACAGAGACACAGACTCACTGAAACTCTGAGACGCTGAGACACTGGGACACAGAGTCCCTGAGACAGAGAGACACAGACATTGATTCTCTGAGACACTGATACACTGAGACACAGAGACACTGTGACTCTGAGACACTGAGACACTGAGACATTGAGACACAAAGAATTGAGACCCGGAGACACAGAGACACTGAAACATGGATACAATGACACTCTGAGACACAGGGACACTGAAATACACAGACACTGAGACTCTGAGACACTGAGGCACAGAGACACTGAGGCACAGAGAAACTCAGACACAGAGACACAGAGACATAGAGACACTGAAACTCTGAGATACTGAGACACTGAGACACAAAGACACAGAGACTCTGAGACACTGAGGCACAGAGACACTGATTCTCTGAGACACTGAGACTCTGAAATAATGAGACACTGAGACACAGAGGCACTGAGAATATGAGACACTGAGACACTGAGGCACAGGGACACTGAGACACAGAGACACTGAGACACTGAGGCACAGAGACATAGAGACACTGAGACACAGAGACACTGGGACACTATGACACAGAGACAGAGAGACACTGAGGCAATGAGACACTGAGGCACAGAGAAACTCAGACACAGAGACACAGAGACATAGAGACACTGAAACTCTGAGATACTGAGACACTGAGACACAAAGACACAGAGACACAGAGACTCTGAGACACTGAGGCAATGAGACACTGAGGCACAGAGGAACTCAGACACAGAGACACAAAGACACAGAGACACTGAGACTCTGAGACACTGAGACTCTGAGATAATGAGACACAGAGGCACTGAGAATATGAGATACTGAGACACTGAGGCACAGGGACAATGAGACACAGAGACACTGAGACTCTGAGACATTGTGCCACTGAGACACAGAGACACAGAGACACGGAGACACAGAAACACTGAGACACTGAGACACTGAGACACTGTGACTCTGAGACTCTACACCACTGAGACACAGAGACACAGAGACACTGTGACTAAGAGTCACTGAGACACAAAGATACAAAGACACAGAGACACTGAGACACTGTGACACTGAGACACTGACACACTGAGACACAGACACACAGACTCACTGAAACTCTGAGACGCTGAGACACTGGGACACAGAGTCCCTGAGACAGAGAGACACAGACATTGATTCTCTGAGACACTGATACACTGAGACACAGAGACACTGTGACTCTGAGACACTGAGACACTGAGACATTGAGACACAAAGAATTGAGATCCGGAGACACAGACACACTGAAACATGGATACAATGACACTCTGAGACACAGGGACACTGAGATACACAGACACTGAGACTCTGAGACACTGAGACACTGAAACATGGATACAATGACACTCTGAGACACAGGGACACTGAGATACAGAGACACTGAGACTCTGAGACACTGAGACACAGAAACACTGAGACACTGTGACACAGAGACACAGAGACACACGGAAAATGAGACACTGAGACACTGAGACACAGAGACACAGAGACACTCAGACACAGATACAAAGAGACACTGAGTCTCTGAGACACTGAGACTTTGAGATACAGAGACACTGAGGAACAGAGACACTGAGGCACAGAGACATAGAGACACTGAGGCAATGAGACACTGAGGCACAGAGAAACTCAGACACAGAGACACAAAGACACAGCGACACTGAGACTCTGAGACACTGAGACTCTGAGACTTTGAGACACGGAGACACTGAGACACAAAGACACAGAGACAGTGAGACTCTGAGACACTGAGACTCTGAAATAATGAGACACAGAGGCACTGAGAATATGAGACACTGAGACACTGAGGCACAGGGACAATGAGACACTGAGACACTGAGACTCTGAGACACTGAGACACTGAGACACTGAGACACAGAGACACTGAGACACAGAGACACTGAGACTTTGAGACACAGAGACACTGAGGCACAGAGACATAGAGACACTGAAACTCTGAGACACTGAGACTCTGGGACACAGGGACACTGAGACACTGAGACACAGAAACACTGAGACACTATGACACAGAGACACAGAGACACAGGGAAAATGAGACACTGAGACACTGAGACACAGAGACACAGAGATACTCAGACACAGAGACACTGAGACCCTGAGTCTCTGATACACTGAGACTTTGAGATACAGAGACACTGAGGCACAGAGACACTGAGACACAGAGACATAGAGACACTGAGGCAATGAGACACTGAGGCACAGAGAAACTCAGACACAGAGACACAGAGACATAGAGACACTGAAACTCTGAGATACTGAGACACTGAGACACAAAGACACAGAGACACAGAGACTCTGAGACACTGAGGCACAGAGGAACTCATACACAGAGACACAAAGACACAGAGACACTGAGACTCTGAGACACTGAGACTCTGAAATAATGAGACACAGAGGCACTGAGAATATGAGATACTGAGACACTGAGGCACAGGGACAATGAGACACAGAGACACTGAGACTCTGAGACACTGTGCCACTGAGACACAGAGACACAGAGACACGGAGACACAGAAACACTGAGACACTGAGACACTGAGACACTGTGACTAAGAGTCACTGAGACACAAAGATACAAAGACACAGAGACACTGAGAATCTGAGCTACTTGGACACAGTGGCACTGAGAATCTGAGACACTGAAGCACAGAGACTCTTAGACAGAGAGACACAGAGACACTGAATCTCTGGGACACTGAGACACAGAAATAAAAACAAACTGTGAGACACAGAGACACAGAGATACTGGGACACAGAGACACTGACAGTCTGAGACACAGAGACACAGAGACACTGAGACTCTGAGACACCGAGGCACAGAGACACTGAGACACAGAGACACAGAGACACTGAGACACTGAGAAACAGAGACACTGAGACACTAAGAATTGAGACCCTGAGACACAGAGACACTGAAACACGGATACAATGATACTCTGAGACACAGAGACACTGAGATACAGAAACACTGAGGCAATGAGACACTGAGGCACAGAGAAACTCAGACACAGAGACACAGAAACATAGAGACACTGAAACTCTGAGACACTGAGACACTGAGACACAAAGACACAGAGACACAGAGACTCTGAGACACTGAGACTCTGAGATAATGAGACACAGAGGCACTGAGAATATGAGACACTGAGACACTGAGGCACAGGGACAATGAGACACTGAGACACTGAGACACTGAGACTCTGAGACACTGTGCCACTGAGACACAGAGACACTGAGACACAGAGTCACTGAGACTTTGAGACACAGAGACACTGAGACACAGAGACATAGAGACACTGAAACCCTGAGACACTGGGGCACAGAGACACTGAGACACAGAGACACAGAAACACAGAGACACTGAGACTCTGAGACACTGAGGCAATGAGACACTGAGGCACTGAGACTCAGTGACACTGAGACACTGAGACACAGAGACACTGAGACACAGAGACACTGAGACACAGAGACACAGAGTCACTGGGACTCAGAGACAGTGAGACTCTGAGATACTGAGACGAAGAGGCACTGAGAATCTGAGACACTGAGACACTGAGACTCTGAGACATTGAGACACTGTGACACTGAGGCACAGAGAATCTCAGACAGAGAGACACCGAGGCACTGATTCTCTGAGACACTAAGACACAGAGACAAAGAGACTGTGAGACACTGAGACACTGAGACACAGAGACACTGAGACACTGAGACACTGTGACACTGAGACACTGAGACACTGAGACACAGAGACACAGACTCACTGAAACTCTGAGACGCTGAGACACTGGGACAGAGAGACACTGAGACAGAGAGACACAGAGACACTGATTCTCTGAGACACTGATACACTGAGACACAGAGACACTGTGACTCTGAGACACTGAGATACTGAGACACAAAGAATTGAGACCCGGAGACACAGAGACACTGAACCACGGATACAATGACACTCTGAGACACAGGGACACTGAGATACAGAGACACTGAGACTCTGTGACACTGAGACACAGAAACACTGAGACACTGTGACAGAGACACAGAGACACAGGGAAAATGAGACATTGAGACACTGAGACACTGAGACACTCAGACACAGAGACCAAGAGACACTGAGTCTCTGAGACACTGAGACTTTGAGATACAGAGACACTGAGGCACAGAGACACTGAGGCACAGAGACATAGAAACACTGAGGCAATGAGACACTGAGGCACAGAGAAACTCAGACACAGAGACACTGAGACTCTGAGACTTTGAGACACAGAGACACTGAGACACAGAGACATAGAGACACTGAAACCCTGAGACACTGAGACACTGGGACACAGAGACACTGAGACACAGAGACACAGAAACACAGAGACACTGAGACTATGAGACACTGAGGCAATGAGACACTGAGGCACTGAGACTCTGAGACACAGATAATCTGAGACACTGTCACACTGAGGCACAGAGAAACTCAGACACAGAGAAACAGAGACACTGAGACACTAAGACTCTGAGACACTGAGACTCTGAGATACTGAGACACAGAGGCACTGAGAATCTGAGACACTGAGGCACAGGGACACTGAGACACTGAGATACTGAGACTCTGAGACATTGAGACACTGAGACACTGAGACTCTGAGACATTGAGACACTGTGACACTGAGACACAGAGACACAGAAACACAGAGACACTGAGACTCTGAGACACTGAGGCAATGAGACACTGAGGCACTGAGATT
Source organism: Prionace glauca (assembly GCA_037974335.1). Lineage (NCBI taxonomy): Eukaryota > Metazoa > Chordata > Chondrichthyes > Carcharhiniformes > Carcharhinidae > Prionace > Prionace glauca. The sequence continues at coordinate 25,992 of JBBMRE010000229.1, forward strand.
CTGAGACACAGATAATCTGAGACACTGTCACACTGAGGCACATAGAAACTCAGACACAGAGAAACAGAGACACTGAGACACTAAGACTCTGAGACACTGAGACTCTGAGATACTGAGACACAGAGGCACTGAGAATCTGAGACACTGAGGCACAGGGACACTGAGACACTGAGATACTGAGACTCTGAGACATTGAGACACTGAGGCACTGAGACTCTGAGACACAGATAATCTGAGACACTGTCACACTGAGGCACAGAGAAACTCAGACACAGAGAAACAGAGACACTGAGAAACTAAGACTCTGAGACACTGAGACTCTGAGATACTGAGACACAGAGGCACTGAGAATCTGAGATACTGAGACACAGAGACACTGTGACTCTGAGACACTGTGACACTGAGGAACAAAGAATTGAGACCCTGAGACACAGAGACACTGAAACACGGATACAATGACACTCTGAGACACAGGGACACTGAGATACAGAGACACTGAGACTCTGAGACACTGAGACACAGAAACACTGAGACACGATGACACAGAGACACAGAGACACAGGGAAAATGAGACACTGAGACTCTGAGACACAGAGACACAGAGACACTCAGACACAGAGACAAAGAGACACTGAGTCTCTCAGACACTGAGACTTTGAGACACAGAGACACTGAGGCACAGAGATACTGAGACACAGAGACATAGAGACACTGAGGCAATGAGACACTGAGGCACAGAGAAACTCAGACACAGAGACATAGAGACACTGAAACTCTGAGTCACTGAGACACTGAGACACAAAGACACAGAGACACAGAGACTCTGAGAAACTGAGGCAATGAGACACTGAGGCACAGAGGAACTCAGACACAGAGACACAAAGACACAGAGACACTGAGACTCTGAGACACTGAGACTCTGAGATAATGAGACACAGAGGCACAGAGAATATGAGACACTGAGACACTGAGGCACAGGGACAATGAGATACTGAGACACGGAGACACTGGGACTCTGAGACACTGAGACTCTGAGATACTGAGACACAGAGGCACTGAGAATCTGAGACACTGAGGCACAGGGAAACTGAGACACTGAGACACGGAGACACTGAGACACTGGGACACTGAGACTCTGAGACATTGAGACACTGTGACACTGAGGCACAGAGACTCTCAGACAGAGAGACACCAAGACACTGATTCTCTGAGACAGTGAGACACAGAGACAAAGAAACTGTGAGACACTGAGACACAGAGATACTGGGACACAGAGACACTGACAGTCTGAGACACTGAGACACAGAGACACTGAGACACTGAGTGACAGAGACAAAGAGACACTGAATCTCTGAGACACTGATATACTGAGACACAGAGACACAGAGACACTGAGACATAGAGACACTGAGATTATGAGACTCTGAGACACAGAAGCACTGAGACACTGATTCACAGAGACACAGAGACACTGAGATTTTGAGACTCTGAGACACTGAGACACAGAGACACAGAAACCCTGAGACACTGAGATACTCTAACACTGAGACTCTGAGACACTGAGACACTGTGACTCTGAGAGACTGCACCACTGAGACACAGAGACACAGAGACATTGTGACTAAGAGACACTGAGACACTGAGACACTGAGACTCTGAGACACTGAGACACAGAGACACTTAAACACTGAACACTAAGACACAGAGACACTGAGATACTGAGACTCTGAGACACTGAGACACTTAGAGTCTGAGATACTTGGACACAGTGGCACTGAGAATCTGAAACACTGAGGCACAGAGACTCTCAGACAGAGAGACACCGAGGCACTGAATCTCTGAGACACTGAGACACAGAGATAAAAAAAAACTGTAAGACACAGAGATACTGGGACACAGAGACACTGACAGTCTGAGACACTGAGACACAGAGACACTGAGACAAAGAGACACTGAGTCTCTGAGACACTGCGATTATGAGACTCTGACAACACAGAGACACTGAGACACTGAGACACAGATAAACTGAGACACCACGACTTTGGGACACAGAGACTCTGAGACTCTGAGACACAGAGGCACAAAGACACTGAGACACAGAGACACAGTGACACTGAGACACAGAGACACAGAGACACTGAGACACTGAGACTTTGAGACACAGTGACACTGAGGCACAGAGACACTGAGACACAAAGACACTGAGACTCTGAGACACTTAGGCAATGAGACACTGAAACACAGAGACGTGGAGACACTGAGACACTGAGACTTTGAGACACAGAGACACTGAGGCACTGAGACACTGAGACTTTGAGACACTGAGGCACAGAGACACTGAGACTTTGAGACACTGAAACACAGAGGCACAAAGACACTGAGACACAGAGACACAGTGACACTGAGACACTGAGACACTGAGACACAGAGACACTGAGACACTGAGGCACAGAGACACTCAGACAAAGAGACACTGAGTCGCCGAGACACTGAGATTATGAGACTCTGAGACACAGAGACTCTGAGATACTGAGACACAGAGGCACTGAGAATCAAAGACACTGAGGGACAGGAACACTGAGACACTGAGACACTGAGACACTGAGACCCTGAGACATTGAGACACAGAGACACAGAGACACTGAGACTCTGAGACACTGAGGCAATGAGACACTGAGGCACTGAGACTCTGAGACACAGATAATCTGAGACACTGTGACACTGAGGCACAGAGACACTGAGACATTGAGACACTGAGACACTGAGACACAGAGTCACTGAGACTCTGAGACACAGATCATCTGAAACATTGTGACTTGAGGCACAGAGAAACTCAGACACAGAGAAACAGAGACACTGAGACACTAAGACTCTGAGACACTGAGACTCTGAGATACTGAGACACAGAGGCACTGAGAATCTGAGACACTGAGACACTGAGGCACAGGGAAACTGAGACACTGAGACACTGAGACACTGAGACACTGGGACACTGAGACTCTGAGACATTGAGACTCTGTGACACTGAGGCACAGAGACTCTCAGACAGAGAGACACCGAGACACTGATTCTCTGAGACACTGAGACACAGAGACAAAGAGACTGTGAGACACTGAGACACAGAGATACTGGGACACAGAGACACTGACAGTCTGAGACACTGAGACACACAGACACTGAGACACTGAGTGACAGAGACAAAGAGACACTGAGTCTCTGAGACACTGATACACTGAGACACAGAGACACAGAGACACTGAGACTTTGAGACACTGAGACACTGAGACGTAGAGACACTGAGATTCTGAGACTCTGAGGCACAGAAGCACTGAGACACTGATGCACGAGACACAGAGACACTGAGATTTTGAGACTCTGAGACACTGAGACACAGAGACACAGAAACACTGAGACACTGAGATACTCTAACACTGATACTCTGAGACACTGAGACACTGTCACTCTGAGATACTGCACCACTGACACACAGAGACACAGAGACACTGTGACTAAGAGACACTGAGACACTGAGAGACAGAGACACTGAGACACTGAGACTCTGAGACACTGAGACAATGAAATCCTAAGGCACAGAATCACTGAGACACAGAGACACTGAGACACTGAGACTCTGAGACACCGAGACACAGAGACACTTAAACACTGAACACTAAGACACAGAGACACTGAGATACTGAGACTCTGAGACACTGAGACACTTAGAGTCTGAGATACTTGGACACAGTGGCACTGAGAATCTGAAACACTGAGGCACAGAGACTCTCAGACAGAGAGACACCGAGGCACTGAATCTCTGAGACACTGAGACACAGAGATAAAAAAAAACTGTAAGACACAGAGATACTGGGACACAGAGACACTGAGACACTGAGGCACAGAGACACTCAGACAAAGAGACACTGAGTCTCTGAGACACTGAGATTATGAGACTCTGAGACACAGAGGCACAAAGACACTGAGACACAGAGACACAGAGACACAGAGACACTGAGACTTTGAGACACAGAGACACTGAGGCACAGAGACACTGAGACACAAAGACTCTGAGACTCTGAGACACTTAGGCAATGAGACACTGAAACACAGAGACGCGGAGACACTGAGACACTGAGACATTGAGACACAGAGACACTGAGGCACAGAGACACTGAGACTTTGAGACACTGAAACACAGAGACGCGGAGACACTGAGACACTGAGACTTTGGGACACAGAGACTCTGAGACTCTGAGACACAGAGGCACAAAGACACTGAGACACAGAGACACAGTGACACTGAGACACTGAGACACAGAGACACAGAGACACTGAGACTTTGAGACACAGTGACACTGAGGCACAGAGACACTGAGACACAGAGACACTGAGACGCAGAGGCACTGAGAATCTGAGACTCTGAGACATTGAGACACTGTGACACTGAGGCACAGAGAATCTCAGACAGAGAGACACCGAGGCACTGATTCCCTGAGACACTAAGACACAGAGACAAAGAGACTGTGAGACACTGAGACACAGAGACACTGAGACACTGAGACACTGAGACACTGTGACACTGAGACACTGACACACTGAGACACAGAGACACAGACTCACTGAAACTCTGAGACGCTGAGACACTGGGACACAGAATCCCTGAGACAGAGAGACACAGACATTGATTCTCTGAGACACTGATACACTGAGACACAGAGACACTGTGACTCTGAGACACTGAGGCACTGAGACACAAAGAATTGAGACCCGGAGACACAGACACACTGAAACATGGATACAATGACACTCTGAGACACAGGGACACTGAAATACACAGACACTGAGACTCTGAGACACTGAGACACAGAAACACTCAGACACAGAGACACAGAGACACAGAGACACTGAGACTTTGAGATATAGAGACACTGAGGCACAGAGACATAGAGACACTGAGGCAATGAGACACTGAGGCACAGAGAAACTCAGACACAGAGACACAAAGACACAGAAACACTGAGACTCTGAGACTTTGAGACACGGAGACACTGAGACACTGAGACACAGAGACATAGAGACTCTGAGACACTGAGGCACTGAGACACTGAGACTTTGAGACACAGAGACACTGAGGCACAGAAACATAGAGACACTGAAACTCTGAGACACTGAGACACTGGGACACAGGGACACTGAGACACTGAGACACAGAAACACTGAGACACTATGACACAGAGACAGAGAGACACTGAGGCAATGAGACACTGAGGCACAGAGAAACTCAGACACAGAGACACAGAGACATAGAGACACTGAAACTCTGAGATACTGAGACACTGAGACACAAAGACACAGAGACACAGAGACTCTGAGACACTGAGGCAATGAGACACTGAGGCACAGAGGAACTCAGACACAGAGACACAAAGACACAGAGACACTGAGACTCTGAGACACTGAGACTCTGAGATAATGAGACACAGAGGCACTGAGAATATGAGATACTGAGACACTGAGGCACAGGGACAATGAGACACAGAGACACTGAGACTCTGAGACATTGTGCCACTGAGACACAGAGACACAGAGACACGGAGACACAGAAACACTGAGACACTGAGACACTGAGACACTGTGACTCTGAGACTCTACACCACTGAGACACAGAGACACAGAGACACTGTGACTAAGAGTCACTGAGACACAAAGATACAAAGACACAGAGACACTGAGACACTGTGACACTGAGACACTGACACACTGAGACACAGAGACACAGACTCACTGAAACTCTGAGACGCTGAGACACTGGGACACAGAGTCCCTGAGACAGAGAGACACAGACATTGATTCTCTGAGACACTGATACACTGAGACACAGAGACACTGTGACTCTGAGACACTGAGACACTGAGACATTGAGACACAAAGAATTGAGACCCGGAGACACAGACACACTGAAACATGGATACAATGACACTCTGAGACACAGGGACACTGAGATACACAGACACTGAGACTCTGAGACACTGAGACACTGAAACATGGATACAATGACACTCTGAGACACAGGGACACTGAGATACAGAGACACTGAGACTCTGAGACACTGAGACACAGAAACACTGAGACACTGTGACACAGAGACACAGAGACACACAGAAAATGAGACACTGAGACACTGAGACACAGAGACACAGAGACACTCAGACACAGATACAAAGAGACACTGAGTCTCTGAGACACTGAGACTTTGAGATACAGAGACACTGAGGAACAGAGACACTGAGGCACAGAGACATAGAGACACTGAGGCAATGAGACACTGAGGCACAGAGAAACTCAGACACAGAGACACAAAGACACAGCGACACTGAGACTCTGAGACTTTGAGACACAGAGACACTGAGACACAAAGACACAGAGACATAGAGACTCTGAGACACTGAGGCAATGAGACACTGAGGCACAGAGGAACTCAGACACAGATACACAAAGACACAGAAACACTGAGACTCTGAGACACTGAGACTCTGAAATAATGAGACACAGAGGCACTGAGAATATGAGACACTGAGACACTGAGGCACAGGGACAATGAGACACTGAGACACTGAGACTCTGAGACACTGAGACACTGAGACACTGAGACACAGAGACACTGAGACACAGAGACACTGAGACTTTGAGACACAGAGACACTGAGGCACAGAAACATAGAGACACTGAAACTCTGAGACACTGAGACACTGGGACACAGGGACACTGAGACACTGAGACACAGAAACACTGAGACACTATGACACAGAGACACAGAGACACAGGGAAAATGAGACACTGAGACACAGAGATACTCAGACACAGAGACAAAGAGACCCTGAGTCGCTGATACACTGAGACTTTGAGATACAGAGACACTGAGGCACAGAGACACTGAGACACAGAGACATAGAGACACTGAGGCAATGAGACACTGAGGCACAGAGAAACTCAGACACAGAGACACAGAGACATAGAGACACTGAAACTCTGAGATACTGAGACACTGAGACACAAAGACACAGAGACACAGAGACTCTGAGACACTGAGGCACAGAGGAACTCATACACAGAGACACAAAGACACAGAGACACTGAGACTCTGAGACACTGAGACTCTGAAATAATGAGACACAGAGGCACTGAGAATATGAGATACTGAGACACTGAGGCACAGGGACAATGAGACACAGAGACACTGAGACTCTGAGACACTGTGCCACTGAGACACAGAGACACAGAGACACGGAGACACAGAAACACTGAGACACTGAGACACTGAGACACTGTGACTAAGAGTCACTGAGACACAAAGATACAAAGACACAGAGACACTGAGAATCTGAGCTACTTGGACACAGTGGCACTGAGAATCTGAGACACTGAAGCACAGAGACGCTTAGACAGAGAGACACAGAGACACTGAATCTCTGGGACACTGAGACACAGAAATAAAAACAAACTGTGAGACACAGAGACACAGAGATACTGGGACACAGAGACACTGACAGTCTGAGACACAGAGACACAGAGACACTGAGACTCTGAGACACCGAGGCACAGAGACACTGAGACACAGAGACACAGAGACACTGAGACACTGAGAAACAGAGACACTGAGACACTAAGAATTGAGACCCTGAGACACAGAGACACTGAAACACGGATACAATGATACTCTGAGACACAGAGACACTGAGATACAGAAACACTGAGGCAATGAGACACTGAGGCACAGAGAAACTCAGACACAGAGACACAGAGACATAGAGACACTGAAACTCTGAGACACTGAGACACTGAGACACAAAGACACAGAGACACAGAGACTCTGAGACACTGAGACTCTGAGATAATGAGACACAGAGGCACTGAGAATATGAGACACTGTGCCACTGAGACACAGAGACACTGAGACACAGAGACACTGAGACTTTGAGACACAGAGACACTGAGACACAGAGACATAGAGACACTGAAACCCTGAGACACTGAGACACTGGGGCACAGAGACACTGAGACACAGAGACACAGAAACACAGAGACACTGAGACTCTGAGACACTGAGGCAATGAGACACTGAGGCACTGAGACTCAGTGACACTGAGACACTGAGACACAGAGACACTGAGACACAGAGACACTGAGACACAGAGACACAGAGTCACTGGGACTCAGAGACAGTGAGACTCTGAGATACTGAGACGAAGAGGCACTGAGAATCTGAGACACTGAGACACTGAGACTCTGAGACATTGAGACACTGTGACACTGAGGCACAGAGAATCTCAGACAGAGAGACACCGAGGCACTGATTCTCTGAGACACTAAGACACAGAGACAAAGAGACTGTGAGACACTGAGACACTGAGACACAGAGACACTGAGACACTGAGACACTGTGACACTGAGACACTGAGACACTGAGACACAGAGACACAGACTCACTGAAACTCTGAGACGCTGAGACACTGGGACACAGAGACACTGAGACAGAGAGACACAGAGACACTGATTCTCTGAGACACTGATACACTGAGACACAGAGACACTGTGACTCTGAGACACTGAGATACTGAGACACAAAGAATTGAGACCCGGAGACACAGAGACACTGAACCACGGATACAATGACACTCTGAGACACAGGGACACTGAGATACAGAGACACTGAGACTCTGTGACACTGAGACACAGAAACACTGAGACACTGTGACACAGAGACACAGAGACACAGGGAAAATGAGACATTGAGACACTGAGACACAGAGACACTCAGACACAGAGACCAAGAGACACTGAGTCTCTGAGACACTGAGACTTTGAGATACAGAGACACTGAGGCACAGAGACACTGAGGCACAGAGACATAGAAACACTGAGGCAATGAGACACTGAGGCACAGAGATACTCAGACACAGAGACACTGAGACTCTGAGACTTTGAGACACAGAGACACTGAGACACAGAGACATAGAGACACTGAAACCCTGAGACACTGAGACACTGGGACACAGAGACACTGAGACACAGAGACACAGAAACACAGAGACACTGAGACTCTGAGACACTGAGGCAATGAGACACTGAGGCACTGAGACTCTGAGACACAGATAATCTGAGACACTGTCACACTGAGGCACAGAGAAACTCAGACACAGAGAAACAGAGACACTGAGACACTAAGACTCTGAGACACTGAGACTCTGAGATACTGAGACACAGAGGCACTGAGAATCTGAGACACTGAGGCACAGGGACACTGAGACACTGAGATACTGAGACTCTGAGACATTGAGACACTGAGACACTGAGACTCTGAGACATTGAGACACTGTGACACTGAGACACAGAGACACAGAAACACAGAGTCACTGAGACTCTGAGACACTGAGGCAATGAGACACTGAGGCACTGAGACTCTGAGACACAGATAATCTGAGACACTGTCACACTGAGGCACAGAGAAACTCAGACACAGAGAAACAGAGACACTGAGACACTAAGACTCTGAGACACTGAGACTCTGAGATACTGAGACACAGAGGCACTGAGAATCTGAGACACTGAGGCACAGGGACACTGAGACACTGAGATACTGAGACTCTGAGACATTGAGACACTGAGGCACTGAGACTCTGAGACACAGATAATCTGAGACACTGTCACACTGAGGCACAGAGAAACTCAGACACAGAGAAACAGAGACACTGAGAAACTAAGACTCTGAGACACTGAGACTCTGAGATACTGAGACACAGAGGCACTGAGAATCTGAGATACTGAGACACAGAGACACTGTGACTCTGAGACACTGTGACACTGAGGAACAAAGAATTGAGACCCTGAGACACAGAGACACTGGAACACGGATACAATGACACTCTGAGACACAGGGACACTGAGATACAGAGACACTGAGACTCTGAGACACTGAGACACAGAAACACTGAGACACGATGACACAGAGACACAGAGACACAGGGAAAATGAGACACTGAGACTCTGAGACACAGAGACACAGAGACACTCAGACACAGAGACAAAGAGACACTGAGTCTCTCAGACACTGAGACTTTGAGACACAGAGACACTGAGGCACAGAGATACTGAGACACAGAGACATAGAGACACTGAGGCAATGAGACACTGAGGCACAGAGAAACTCAGACACAGAGACATAGAGACACTGAAACTCTGAGTCACTGAGACACTGAGACACAAAGACACAGAGACACAGAGACTCTGAGAAACTGAGGCAATGAGACACTGAGGCACAGAGGAACTCAGACACAGAGACACAAAGACACAGAGACACTGAGACTCTGAGACACTGAGACTCTGAGATAATGAGACACAGAGGCACAGAGAATATGAGACACTGAGACACTGAGGCACAGGGACAATAAGATACTGAGACACGGAGACACTGGGACTCTGAGACACTGAGATACTGAGACACAGAGACAGAGAGACACTGAGACACATAGGCACTGAGGCACAGAGACATAGAGACACTGAAACCCTGAGACACTGAGACTCTGGGACACAGAGACACTGAGAGACAGAGACACTGATACACTGAGGCACAGAGACACTGAGACACTGAGACACTGAGACACTGGGACACAGAGACACTGAGACACAGATACACTGAGATTTTGAGACTCTGAGACACTGAGACACTGAAATACTCCAACACTGAGACTCTGAGACACTGAGACACTGTGACTCTGAGACACTGCACCACTGAGACACAGACACACTGTGATAAAGAGACACTGAGACACTGAGACACTGAGACACAGAGACACTGTGACTAAGAGACACTGAGACAATGAAATCCTAAGGCACAGAGACACTGAGACACAGAGACACTGAGACACAAAGACACAAAGACACAGAGACACTGAGACTCTGAGATGCTTGGACACAGTGGCACTGAGAATCTGAGACACTGAGGCACAGAGACTCTCAGACAGAGAGACACCGAGGCACTGAATCTCTGAGACACTGTGACACAGAGATAAAAAAAACTCTGTGACACAGAGACACAGTGATACTGGGACATAGAGACACTGACAGTCTGAGACACTGAGACACTGAGACACTGAGACACTGTGACACTGAGACACTGAGACACTGAGACACTGAGGCACAGAGACACTGAGACACTGAGACACTGAGACACTGAGTCACAGAGACACAGAGACACTGAGACTCTGAGACACTGGGACACAGAGAAACTGAGACACTGAGACACAAAGACTTTGGGACACAGAGACTCTGAGACTCTGAGACACAGAGGCACAAAGACACTGAGACACAGAGACACAGTGACACTGAGACACAGAGACACTGAGACTTTGAGACACAGAGAGACTGAGGCACAGAGACACTGAGACACAGAGACCCTGAGACTCTGAGACACAGAGGCAATGAGACACTGAGGCACAGAGACACTGAGACACAGAGTCACTGAGACTCTGAGACACTGAGACACTGAGATTTTGAGACACTGAAACACAGAGACGCGGAGACACTGAGACACTGAGACTTTGGGACACAGAGACTCTGAGACTCTGAGACACAGAGGCACAAAGACACTGAGACACAGAGACACAGTGACACTGAGACACTGAGACACAGAGACACTGAGACACAGAGACACTGAGACTTTGAGACACAGTGACACTGAGGCACAGAGACACTGAGACACAGAGACACAGAGTCACTGGGACTCAGAGACAGTGAGACTCTGAGATACTGAGACGAAGAGCACTGAGAATCTGAGACACTGAGACTCTGAGACATTGAGACACTGTGACACTGAGGCACAGAGAATCTCAGACAGAGAGACACCGAGGCACTGATTCTCTGAGACACTAAGACACAGAGACAAAGAGACTGTGAGACACTGAGACACAGAGACACTGAGACATTGAGATACTGTGACACTGAGACACTGAGACACTGAGACACAGAGACACAGACTCACTGAAACTCTGAGACGCTGAGACACTGGGACACAGAGACACAGAGACAGAGAGACACAGAGACACTGATTCTCTGAGACACTGATACACTGAGACACAGAGACACTGTGACTCTGAGACACTGAGATACTGAGACACAAAGAATTGAGACCCGGAGACACAGAGACACTGAACCACGGATACAATGACACTCTGAGACACAGGGACACTGAGATACAGAGACACTGAGACTCTGTGACACTGAGACACAGAAGCACTGAGACACTGTGACACAGAGACACAGAGACACTGAGACACTGTGACACTGAGACACTGAGACACTGAGGCACACAGACACTGAGACACTGAGACATTGAGACACTGAGACATTGAGACACTGAGACACTGAGACACTGAGGCACAGAGACATAGAGACACTGAAACCCTGAGACACTGAGACACTGGGACACAGAGACACTGAGACACAGAGACACAGAGACACTGAGAGTCTGAGACACTGAGGCAATGAGACAAAGAGACACTGAGTCTCTGAGACACTGATCCACTGAGACACAGAGACACAGAGACACTGAGAATTTGAGACACTGAGACATAGAGTCTCAGAATCTCAGTGTCTCTGAGACACAGAGGCACTGAGACACTGAGGCACAGAGACACAGAGACACAGAAACACTGAGACACTGAGATACTCTAACACTGAGACTCTGAGACACTGAGACACTGTGACTCTGAGACACTTCACCACTGAGACACAGAGACACAGATACACTGTGACTAAGAGACTCTGAGACACTGAGAGACAGAGACACTGAGACACTGAGACTCTGAGACACTGAGACAATGAAATTCTAAGGCACAAAGACACAGAGACATTGGGTCACAGAGACACTGAGACACAAAGACACAGAGACACTGAGACTCTGAGATACTTGGACACAGTGGCACTGAGAATCTGAGATAATGAGGCACAGAGACTCTCAGACAGAGAGACACCGAGGTACTGAATCTCTGAGACACTGAGACACAGAGATAAAAACAAACTGTGAGACACAGAGACACAGAGATACTGGGACACAGAGAGCCTGACAGTCTGAGACACTGAGACACTGAGATACTGAGACACTGTGACACTGAGACACTGAGACACAAAGAATTGAGACCCTGAGACATAGAGACACTGAAACACGGATACAATGATACTCTGAGACACAGGGACACTGAGATACAGAGACACTGTGACTCTGAGACACTGAGACACAGAAACACTGAGACACTATGACACAGAGACACAGGGAAAATGAGACACTGAGACACTGAGACACTGAGACACAGAGACACAGAGACACTCAGACACAGAGACAAAGAGACACTGAGTCTCTGATACACTGAGACTTTGTGATACAGAGACACTGAGGCACAGAGACACTGAGACACAGAGACATAGAGACACTGAGGCAATGAGACATTGAGGCACAGAGAAACTCAGACACAGAGACACAGAGACATAGAGACACTGAAACTCTGAGACACTGAGACACAAAGACACAGAGACTCTGAGACACTGAGGCAAAGAGACACTGAGGCACAGAGGAACGCAGACACAGAGACACTGAGACTCTGAGATAATGAGACACAGAGGCACTGAGAATATGAGACACTGAGACACTGAGGCACAGGGACAATGAGACACTGAGACACTGAGACTCTGAGACACTGAGACGCAGTGACACAGAGAAACTGAGACACAGAGACACTGAGACTTTGTGATACAGAGACACTGAGGCACAGAGACACTGAGACACAGAGACATAGAGACACTGAGGCAATGAGACATTGAGGCACAGAGAAACTCAGACACAGAGACACAGAGACATAGAGACACTGAAACTCTGAGACACTGAGACACAAAGACACAGAGACTCTGAGACACTGAGGCAAAGAGACACTGAGGCACAGAGGAACGCAGACACAGAGACACTGAGACTCTGAGATAATGAGACACAGAGGCACTGAGAATATGAGACACTGAGACACTGAGGCACAGGGACAATGAGACACTGAGACACTGAGACTCTGAGACACTGAGACGCAGTGACACAGAGAAACTGAGACACAGAGACACTGAGACTTTGTGATACAGAGACACTGAGGCACAGAGACACTGAGACACAGAGACATAGAGACACTGAGGCAATGAGACATTGAGGCACAGAGAAACTCAGACACAGAGACACAGAGACATAGAGACACTGAAACTCTGAGACACTGAGACACAAAGACACAGAGACTCTGAGACACTGAGGCAAAGAGACACTGAGGCACAGAGGAACGCAGACACAGAGACACTGAGACTCTGAGATAATGAGACACAGAGGCACTGAGAATATGAGACACTGAGACACTGAGGCACAGGGACAATGAGACACTGAGACACTGAGACTCTGAGACACTGAGACGCAGTGACACAGAGAAACTGAGACACAGAGACACTGAGACTTTGAGACACAGAGACACTGAGGCACAGAGACATAGAGACACTGAAACCCTGAGACACTGAGACACTGGGACACAGAGACACTGAGACACAGAGACACAGAGACACTGAGACTCTGAGACACTGAGGAAATGGGACACTGAGGCACTGAGACTCTGAGACACAGATAATCTGAGACACTGTCACACTGAGTCACAGAGAAACTCAGACACAGAGAAACAGAGACACTGAGACACTAAGACTCTGAGACACTGAGACTCTGAGATACTGAGACACAGAGGCACTGAGAATCTGAGACACTGAGGCACAGGGACACTGAGACACTGAGATACTGAGACTCTGAGACATTGAGACACTGAGGCACTGAGAATCTGAGATACTGAGACACAGAGACACTGTGACTCTGAGACACTGTGACACTGAGGAACAAAGAATTGAGACCCTGAGACACAGAGACACTGAAACACGGATACAATGACACTCTGAGACACAGGGACACTGAGATACAGAGACACTGAGACTCTGAGACACTGAGACACAGAAACACTGAGACACGATGACACAGAGACACAGAGACACAGGGAAAATGAGACACTGAGACTCTGAGACACAGAGACACAGAGACACTCAGACACAGAGACAAAGAGACACTGAGTCTCTCAGAGACTGAGACTTTGAGACACAGAGACACTGAGGCACAGAGATACTGAGACACAGAGACATAGAGACACTGAGGCAATGAGACACTGAGGCACAGAGAAACTCAGACACAGAGACATAGAGACACTGAAACTCTGAGTCACTGAGACACTGAGACACAAAGACACAGAGACACAGAGACTCTGAGAAACTGAGGCAATGAGACACTGAGGCACAGAGGAACTCAGACACAGAGACACAAAGACACAGAGACACTGAGACTCTGAGACACTGAGACTCTGAGATAATGAGACACAGAGGCACAGAGAATATGAGACACTGAGACACTGAGGCACAGGGACAATGAGATACTGAGACACGGAGACACTGGGACTCTGAGACACTGAGATACTGAGACACAGAGACAGAGAGACACTGAGACACAGAGGCACTGAGGCACAGAGACATAGAGACACTGAAACCCTGAGACACTGAGACTCTGGGACACAGAGACACTGAGAGACAGAGACACTGATACACTGAGGCACAGAGACACTGAGACACTGAGACACTGAGACACTGGGACACAGAGACACTGAGACACAGATACACTGAGATTTTGAGACTCTGAGACACTGAGACACTGAGATACTCCAACACTGAGACTCTGAGACACTGAGACACTGTGACTCTGAGACACTGCACCACTGAGACACAGACACACTGTGATAAAGAGACACTGAGACACTGAGACACAGAGACACTGTGACTAAGAGACACTGAGACAATGAAATCCTAAGGCACAGAGACACTGAGACACAGAGACACTGAGACACAAAGACACAAAGACACAGAGACACTGAGACTCTGAGATGCTTGGACACAGTGGCACTGAGAATCTGAGACACTGAGGCACAGAGACTCTCAGACAGAGAGACACCGAGGCACTGAATCTCTGAGACACTGTGACACAGAGATAAAAAAAACTCTGTGACACAGAGACACAGTGATACTGGGACACAGAGACACTGACAGTCTGAGACACTGAGACACTGAGACACTGAGACACTGTGACACTGAGACACTGAGACACTGAGACACTGAGGCACAGAGACACTGAGACACTGAGACACTGAGACACTGAGTCACAGAGACACAGAGACACTGAGACTCTGAGACACTGGGACACAGAGAAACTGAGACACTGAGACACAAAGACTTTGGGACACAGAGACTCTGAGACTCTGAGACACAGAGGCACAAAGACACTGAGACACAGAGACACAGTGACACTGAGACACAGAGACACTGAGACTTTGAGACACAGAGAGACTGAGGCACAGAGACACTGAGACACAGAGACCCTGAGACTCTGAGACACAGAGGCAATGAGACACTGAGGCACAGAGACACTGAGACACAGAGTCACTGAGACTCTGAGACACTGAGACACTGAGATTTTGAGATACTGAAACACAGAGACGCGGAGACACTGAGACACTGAGACTTTGGGACACAGAGACTCTGAGACTCTGAGACACAGAGGCACAAAGACACTGAGACACAGAGACACAGTGACACTGAGACACTGAGACACAGAGACACTGAGACACAGAGACACTGAGACTTTGAGACACAGTGACACTGAGGCACAGAGACACTGAGACACAGAGACACAGAGTCACTGGGACTCAGAGACAGTGAGACTCTGAGATACTGAGACGAAGAGCACTGAGAATCTGAGACACTGAGACTCTGAGACATTGAGACACTGTGACACTGAGGCACAGAGAATCTCAGACAGAGAGACACCGAGGCACTGATTCTCTGAGACACTAAGACACAGAGACAAAGAGACTGTGAGACACTGAGACACAGAGACACTGAGACATTGAGATACTGTGACACTGAGACACTGAGACACTGAGACACAGACTCACTGAAACTCTGAGACGCTGAGACACTGGGACACAGAGACACAGAGACAGAGAGACACAGAGACACTGATTCTCTGAGACACTGATACACTGAGACACAGAGACACTGTGACTCTGAGACACTGAGATACTGAGACACAAAGAATTGAGACCCGGAGACACAGAGACACTGAACCACGGATACAATGACACTCTGAGACACAGGGACACTGAGATACAGAGACACTGAGACTCTGTGACACTGAGACACAGAAGCACTGAGACACTGTGACACAGAGACACAGAGACACTGAGACACTGTGACACTGAGACACTGAGACACTGAGACACACAGACACTGAGACACTGAGACATTGAGACACTGAGACACTGAGACACTGAGGCACAGAGACATAGAGACACTGAAACCCTGAGACACTGAGACACTGGGACACAGAGACACTGAGACACAGAGACACAGAGACACTGAGAGTCTGAGACACTGAGGCAATGAGACAAAGAGACACTGAGTCTCTGAGACACTGATCCACTGAGACACAGAGACACAGAGACACTGAGAATTTGAGACACTGAGACATAGAGTCTCAGAATCTCAGTGTCTCTGAGACACAGAGGCACTGAGACACTGAGGCACAGAGACACAGAGACACAGAAACACTGAGACACTGAGATACTCTAACACTGAGACTCTGAGACACTGAGACACTGTGACTCTGAGACACTTCACCACTGAGACACAGAGACACAGATACACTGTGACTAAGAGACTCTGAGACACTGAGAGACAGAGACACTGAGACACTGAGACTCTGAGACACTGAGACAATTAAATTCTAAGGCACAAAGACACAGAGACATTGGGTCACAGAGACACTGAGACACAAAGACACAGAGACACTGAGACTCTGAGATACTTGGACACAGTGGCACTGAGAATCTGAGATAATGAGGCACAGAGACTCTCAGACAGAGAGACACCGAGGTACTGAATCTCTGAGACACTGAGACACAGAGATAAAAACAAACTGTGAGACACAGAGACACAGAGATACTGGGACACAGAGAGCCTGACAGTCTGAGACACTGAGACACTGAGACACTGAGACACTGTGACACTGAGACACTGAGACACAAAGAATTGAGACCCTGAGACATAGAGACACTGAAACACGGATACAATGATACTCTGAGACACAGGGACACTGAGATACAGAGACACTGTGACTCTGAGACACTGAGACACAGAAACACTGAGACACTATGACACAGAGACACAGGGAAAATGAGACACTGAGACACTGAGACACTGAGACACAGAGACACAGAGACACTCAGACACAGAGACAAAGAGACACTGAGTCTCTGATACACTGAGACTTTGTGATACAGAGACACTGAGGCACAGAGACACTGAGACACAGAGACATAGAGACACTGAGGCAATGAGACATTGAGGCACAGAGAAACTCGGACACAGAGACACAGAGACATAGAGACACTGAAACTCTGAGACACTGAGACACAAAGACACAGAGACTCTGAGACACTGAGGCAAAGAGACACTGAGGCACAGAGGAACGCAGACACAGAGACACTGAGACTCTGAGATAATGAGACACAGAGGCACTGAGAATATGAGACACTGAGACACTGAGGCACAGGGACAATGAGACACTGAGACACTGAGACTCTGAGACACTGAGACGCAGTGACACAGAGAAACTGAGACACAGAGACACTGAGACTTTGTGATACAGAGACACTGAGGCACAGAGACACTGAGACACAGAGACATAGAGACACTGAGGCAATGAGACATTGAGGCACAGAGAAACTCAGACACAGAGATACAGAGACATAGAGACACTGAAACTCTGAGACACTGAGACACAAAGACACAGAGACTCTGAGACACTGAGGCAAAGAGACACTGAGGCACAGAGGAACGCAGACACAGAGACACTGAGACTCTGAGATAATGAGACACAGAGGCACTGAGAATATGAGACACTGAGACACTGAGACACAGGGACAATGAGACACTGAGACACTGAGACTCTGAGACACTGAGACGCAGTGACACAGAGAAACTGAGACACAGAGACACTGAGACTTTGAGACACAGAGACACTGAGGCACAGAGACATAGAGACACTGAAACCCTGAGACACTGAGACACTGGGACACAGAGACACTGAGACATGGAGACACAGAGACACTGAGACTCTGAGACACTGAGGAAATGGGACACTGAGGCACTGAGACTCTGAGACACAGATAATCTGAGACACTGTCACACTGAGTCACAGAGAAACTCAGACACAGAGAAACAGAGACACTGAGACACTAAGACTCTGAGACACTGAGACTCTGAGATACTGAGACACAGAGGCACTGAGAATCTGAGACACTGAGGCACAGATAATCTGAGACACTGTCACACTGAGGCACAGAGAAACTCAGACACAGAGAAACAGAGACACTGAGACACTAAGACTCTGAGACACTGAGACTCTGAGACACTGAGACACAGAGGCACTGAGAATCTGAGATACTGAGACTCTGAGGCACAGGGACACTGAGACACTGAGACACTGAGCGACAGAGACAAAGAGACACTGAGTCTCTGAGACGCTGATACACTGAGACACAGAGACACAGAGACACAGAGACACAGAGACACAGAGACACAGAGACACTGAGACTTTGAGACGCTGAGAAACTGAGACATAGAGACACTGAGATTCTGAGACTCTGAGACACAAAGGCACTGAGACACTGAGGCACAGAGACACAGATACACTGTGATTTTGAGTCTCAAAGACACAAAGACACAAACACACTGAGACACTGAGATACTCTAACACTGAGACTCTGAGACACTTAGACACAGAGACACTGAGACTCTGAGACACTGAGACTCTGAGATAATGAGACACAGATTCACTGAGAATATGAGACACTGAGACACTGAGGCACAGGGACAATGAGACACTGAGACTCTGAGACACAGATAATCTGAGACACTGTCACACTGAGGCACAGAGAAACTCAGACACAGAGAAACAGAGACACTGAGACACTAAGACTCTGAGACACTGAGACACTGAGATACTGAGACACAGAGGCACTGACAATCTGAGACACTGAGGCACAGGTACACTGAGACACTGAGACACTGAGACACTGAGACTCTGAGACTCTGAGACACTGAGACACTGAGATACTGAGACTCTGAGACATTGAGACACTGTGACACTGAGGCACAGAGACTCTCAGACAGAGAGACACCGAGACACTGATTCTCTGAGACACTAAGACACAGAGACAAAGAGACTGTGAGACACTGAGACACAGAGACACTGAGACACTGAGACACTGAGACACTGAGACACTGAGACACAGAGACACAGACTCACTGAAACTCTGAGAAGTTGAGACACTGGGACACAGCGACACTGAGACAGAGAGACACAGAGACACTGATTCTCTGAGACACTGAGACACTGAGACACAAAGAATTGAGACCCTGAGACACAGAGACACTGAGACACAAAGACACAGAGACACAGAGACTCTGAGACTCTGAGGCAATGAGACACTGAGGCACAGAGGAACTCAGACACAGAGACACAAAGACACAGAGACACTGAGACTCTGAGACACTGAGACTCTGAGATAATGAGACACTGAGACACAGAGACACAGAGACACTGAGACACAGAGACACTGAGACACTGAGACACAGAGACACTGAGACACAGAGACACTGAGACTTTGAGACACTGAGGCACAGGGACAATGAGACTCTGAGACACTGAGACTCTGAGACACTGACACTGAGACACAGAGACACAGAGACACTGAGACACAGAGACACTGAGACACTGAGACACAGAGACACAGAGACACTGAGACACAGAGACACTGAGACTTTGAGGCACAGAGACATAGAGACACTGAAACCCTGAGACACTGAGACTCTGGGACACAGAGACACTGAGACACAGAGACACAGAGACACTGTGACTCTGAGCCACTGAGACACTGAGACACTGAGACACAAAGAATTGAGACCCTGAGACACAGAGACACTGAGACACAAAGACACAGAAACACAGAGACTCTGAGACACTGAGGCAATGAGACACTGAGGCACTGAGACTCTGAGCCAGAGATAATCTGAGACACTGTCACACTGAGGCACAGAGAAACTCAGACACAGAGAAACAGAGACACTGAGACACTAAGACTCTAAGACACTGAGACTCTGAGATACTGAGACACAGAGGCACTGAGAATCTGAGACACTGAGACACTGAGGCACAGGGACACTGAGACACTGAAACACTGAGACACTGAGGCACAGAGACTCTCAGACAGAGAGACACAGAGACACAGAGACACTGAGACACAGAGACACTGAGACTTTGAGACACAGAGACACTGAGGCACAGAGACATAGAGACACTGAAACTCTGAGACACTGATACACTGGGACACAGAGACACTGAGACACAGAGACACTGAGACTCTGAGACACTGAGGCAATGAGACACTGAGGCACTGAGACTCTGAGACACAGATAATCTGAGACACTGTGACACTGAGGCACAGAGACACTGAGACACAGAGACACTGAGACACAGAGTCACTGAGACTCTGAGACACCGGTAATCTGAGACACTGTGACACTGAGGCACAGAGAAACTCAGACACAGAGAAACAGAGACACTGAGACACTAAGACTGAGACTCTGAGATACTGAGACACAGAGGCACTGAGAATCTGAGACACTGAGACACTGAGGCACAGGGACACTGAGACACTGAGACACAGAGTCACTGAGACTCTGAGACACAGATAATCTGAGACACTGATACACTGAGACACAGAGACACTGAGACTTTGAGACACTGAGACATAGAGACACTGAGATTTGGAGACTCTGAGACACAGAGGCACTGAGACACTGAGGCACAGATACACTGAGATTTTGAGACTCTGAGACACTGAGACACAGAGACACAGAGACACAGAAACACTGAGACACTGAGATACTCTAACACTGAGACTCTGAGACACAGATAATCTGAGACACTGTCACACTGAGGCACAGACACAGAGAAACAGAGACACTGAGACACTAAGACTCTGAGACACTGAAACTCTGAGATACTGAGACACAGAGGCACTGAGAATCTGAGACACTGAGGCACAGGGACACTGAGACTCTGAGACACTGAGACACTGAGACACAGATAATCTTAGACACTGTCACAATGAGGCACAGAGAAACTCAGACACAGAGAAACAGAGACACTGAGACACTAAGACTCTGAGACACTGAGACTCTGAGATACTGAAACACAGAGGCACTGAGAATCTGAGACACTGAGACTCTGAGGCACAGGGACACTGAGACACTGAGACACTGAGACACTGAGCGACAGAGACAAAGAGACACTGAGTCTCTGAGACACTGATACACTGAGACACTGAGACACAGAGACACTGAGACTTTGAGACGCTGAGAAACTGAGACATAGAGACACTGAGATTCTGAGACTCTGAGACACAGAGGCACTGAGACACTGAGGCACAGAGACACAGATACACTGAGATTTTGAGACTCTGAGACACTTAGACACAGAGACACTGAGACTCTGAGACACTGAGACTCTGAGATAATGAGACACAGAGGCACTGAGAATATGAGACACTGAGACTCTGAGGCACAGGGACACTGAGACACTGAGACACTGAGACACTGAGACACAGAGACACTGAGACACTGAGACACTGAGACACAGAGACACAGAGACACTGAGACATTGAGACACAGAGACACTGAGAAACAGAGACATAGAGACACTGAAACTCTGAGACACTGAGACACAGAGACACAGTGACACTGAGACACTGAGACACAGAGACACTGAGACACTGAGACTCTGAGACACTGAGGCAATGAGACACTGAGGCACAGAGACACTGAGACACAGAATCACTGAGACTCTGTGACACTGAGACACTGAGATTTTGAGACACTGAAACACAGCCACGCAGAGACACTGAGACACTGAGCCTTTGGGACACAGAGATTCTGAGACACAGTGACACTGAGACACAGAGACACTGAGACACAGAGACACTGAGACTTTGAGACACAGTGACACTGAGGCACAGAGACACTGAGACACAGAGACACAGAGTCACTGAGACTCTGAGACACTGAGGCACAGGGACAATGAGACACTGAGACACTGAGACACTGAGACTCTGAGACTCTGAGACACTGAGACACAGAGACACAGAGACACTGAGACACTGAGACTTTGAGACACAGAGACACTGTGGCACAGAAACATAGAGACACTGAAACCCTGAGACACTGAGACTCTGGGGCACAGAGACACTAAGACACAGAGACACAGAGACTCTGAGACACTGAGGCAATGAGACACTGAGGCACTGAGACTCTGAGACACAGATAATCTGAGACACTGTCACACTGAGGCACAGAGAAACTCAGACACAGAGAAACAGAGACACTGAGACACTAAGACACTGAGACTCTGAGATACTGAGACACAGAGGCACTGAGAATCTGAGACACTGAGGGACAGGTTCACTGAGACACTGAGACACTGAGACTCTGAGACACTGAGACACTGATACACTGAGACACAGAGAAACAGAGACACAGAGACACTGAATCTCTGAGACACTGAGACACAGAGATAAAAAAATAACTGTGAGACACAGAGACACAGAGATACTGGGACACAGAGACACTGACAGTCTGAGACACTGAGGCACAGAGACACTGAGACACTGATACATTGAGACACTGAGACACTGAGACACTGAGACACTGAGACACTGAGACACTGAGACACTGAGGTACAGAGACACTCAGACAAAGAGACACTGAGTCTCTGAGACACTGAGATTATGAGACTCTGAGACACAGAGACACTGAGACACTGAGACTCTGAGACACTGGGACACAGAGAAACTGAGACACTGAGACACAAAGACTTTGGGACACAGAGACTCTGAGACACAGAAGCACAAAGAAACTGACACACAGAGACACAGTGACACTGAGACACTGAGACACAGAGACACTGAGACACTGAGACTCTGAGACACTGAGGCAATGAGACACTGAGGCACAGAGACACTGAGACACAGAATCACTGAGACTCTGTGACACTGAGACACTGAGATTTTGAGACACTGAAACACAGACACGCAGAGACACTGAGACACTGAGCCTTTGGGACACAGAGATTCTGAGACACAGTGACACTGAGACACAGAGACACTGAGACACAGAGACACTGAGACTTTGAGACACAGTGACACTGAGGCACAGAGACACTGAGACACAGAGACACAGAGTCACTGAGACTCTGAGACACTGAGGCACAGGGACAATGAGACACTGAGACACTGAGACACTGAGACTCTGAGACTCTGAGACACTGAGACACAGAGACACAGAGACACAGAGACACTGAGACACTGAGACTTTGAGACACAGAGACACTGTGGCACAGAAACATAGAGACACTGAAACCCTGAGACACTGAGACTCTGGGGCACAGAGACACTAAGACACAGAGACACAGAGACTCTGAGACACTGAGGCAATGAGAC
This sequence comes from Prionace glauca, assembly GCA_037974335.1. NCBI lineage: Eukaryota > Metazoa > Chordata > Chondrichthyes > Carcharhiniformes > Carcharhinidae > Prionace > Prionace glauca. Next base: position 50,762 of record JBBMRE010000229.1, read on the forward strand.
ACTGAGGCACTGAGACTCTGAGACACAGATAATCTGAGACACTGTCACACTGAGGCACAGAGAAACTCAGACACAGAGAAACAGAGACACTGAGACACTAAGACTCTGAGACACTGAGACTCTGAGATACTGAGACACAGAGGCACTGAGAATCTGAGACACTGAGGCACAGGTTCACTGAGACACTGAGACACTGAGACACTGAGACTCTGAGACACTGAGACACTGAGATACTGAGATACTGAGACTCTGAGACATTGAGACACTGAGACACTGAGACTCTGAGACATTGAGACACTGTGACACTGAGGCACAGAGACTCTCAGACAGAGAGACACCGAGACACTGATTCTCGGAGACACTAAGACACAGAGACAAAGAGACTGTGAGACACTGAGACACAGAGATACTGGGACACTGAGACACTGAGCGACAGAGACAAAGAGATACTGAGTCTCTGAGACACTGATACACTGAGACACAGAGAAACAGAGACACAGAGACACTGAATCTCTGAGACACTGAGACACAGAGATAAAAAAAAACTGTGAGACACAGAGACACAGAGATACTGGGACACAGACACACTGACAGTCTGAGACACTGAGACACAGAGACACTGAGACACTGAGACACTGTGACACTGAGACACTGAGGCACAGAGACACTGAGACACTGAGACATTGAGACACTGAGACATTGAGACACTGAGACACTGAGACACTGCAACACTGAGGCACAGAGACACTCAGACAAAGAGACACTGAGTCTCTGAGACACTGAGATTATGAGACTCTGAGACACAGAGACACTGAGACTCTGAGACACAGAGACACAGAGAAACTGAGACACTGAGACACAAAGACTTTGGGACACAGAGACTCTGAGACACAGAAGCACAAAGAAACTGACACACAGAGACACAGTGACACTGAGACACTGAGACACAGAGACACTGAGACACTGAGACACTGAGACTCTGAGACACTGAGGCAATGAGACACTGAGGCACAGAGACACTGAGACACAGAGTCACTGAGACTCTGTGACACTGAGACACTGAGACTTTGAGACACTGAAACACAGACACGCAGAGACACTGAGACACTGAGCCTTTGGGACACAGAGACTCTGAGACTATGAGACACAGAGGCACAAAGACACTGAGACTCAGAGACACTGAGACACAGAGACACTGAGACTTTGAGACACAGTGACACTGAGGCACAGAGACACTGAGACACAGAGACACAGAGTCACTGAGACTCTGAGACACTGAGACGCTGAGATACTGAGACGAAGAGGCACTGAGAATCTGAGACACTGAGACACTGAGACTCTGAGACATTGAGACACTCTGACACTGAGGCACAGAGAAACTCAGACAGTGAGACAAAGAGGCACTGATTCTCTGAGGCACTAAGACACAGAGACAAAGAGACTGTGAGACACTGAGAAACAGAGACACTGAGACACTGAGACACTGTGACACTGAGACACTGAGACACTGAGTCAGAGAGACACTGAGACAGAGAGACACAGAGACACTGATTCTCTGAGACACTGAATCACTGAGACACAGAGACACTGTGATTCTGAGCCACTGAGACACTGAGACACTGAGACACAAAGAATTGAGACCCTGAGACACAGAGTCAATGAGACACAAAGACACAGAGACACAGAGACTCTGAGACACTGAGGCAATGAGACACTGAGGCACAGAGGAACTCAGACACAGAGACACAAAGACACTGAGACACTGAGACTCTGAGATAATGAGACAAAGAGGCATTGAGAATATGAGACACTGAGGCACAGGGACACTGAGACACAGAGACATAGAGACACTGAAACCCTGAGACACTGAGACACTGGGACACAGAGACACTGAGACACAGAGACACAGCAACACAGAGACACTGAGACACTGAGACACTGAGGCAATGAGACACTGAGGCACTGAGACTCTGAGACACAGATAATCTGAGACACAGTCACACTGAGGCACAGAGAAAATCAGACACAGAGAAACAGAGACACTGAGACACTGGGACACTAAGGCTCTGAGACACTGAGACACTGAGATACTGAGACACAGAGGCACTGTGACTCTGAGACACTGTGACAATGAGACACAAAGATTTGAGACCCTGAGACACAGAGACACTAAAACACGGATACAATGACACTCTGAGACACAGGAACACTGAGATACAGAGACACTGAGACTCTGAGACACTGAGACACAGAAACACTGAGACACTCAGACACAGAGACAAAGAGACACTGAGTCTCTGAGACACTGAAACTCTGAGACACTGAGACACAAAAACACAGAGACACAGAGACTCTGAGACACTGAGGCAATGAGACACTGAGGCACAGAGGAACTCAGACACAGAGACACAAAGACACAGAGACACTGAGACTCTGAGACACTGAGACTCTGAGATAATGAGACACAGAGACACAAAGACACAGAGTCACTGAGAATATGAGACACTGAGACACTGAGGCACAGGGACAATGAGACACTGAGACACTGAGACACTGAGACTCTGAGACTCTGAGACACTGAGACACAGAGACACAGAGACACAGAGACACAGAGACACTGAGACACAGAGACACTGAGACTTTGAGACACAGAGACACTGAGGCACAGAAACATAGAGACACTGAAACCCTGAGACACTGAGACTCTAGGACACAGAGACACTAAGACACAGAGACACAGAGACTCTGAGACACTGAGGCAATGAGACACTGAGGCACTGAGGCACTGAGACTCTGAGACACAGATAATCTGAGACACTGTCACACTGAGGCACAGAGAAACTCAGACACAGAGAAACAGAGACACTGAGACACTAAGACTCTGAGACACATAGACTCTGAGATACTGAGACACAGAGGCACTGAGAATCTGAGACACTGAGGCACAGGTACACTGAGACACTGAGACACTGAGACTCTGAGACACTGAGACACTGAGATACTGAGACTCTGAGACATTGAGACACTGAGACACTGAGGCACAGAGACTCTCAGACAGAGAGACACCGAGACACTGATTCTCGGAGACACTAAGACACCGAGACAAAGAGACTGTGAGACACTGAGACACAGAGATACTGGGACACTGAGACACTGAGCGACAGAGACAAAGAGACACTGAGTCTCTGAGACACTGATACACTGAGACACAGAGAAACAGAGACACCGAGACACTGAATCTCTGAGACACTGAGACACAGAGATAAAAAAAACTGTGAGACACAGAGACACAGAGATACTGGGACACAGAGACACTGACAGTCTGAGACACTGAGACACTGAGACACTGAGACACTGTGACACTGAGACACTGAGGCACAGAGACACTGAGACACTGAGACATTGAGACACTGAGACATTGAGACACTGAGACACTGAGACACTGAGACACTGCGACACTGAGGCACAGAGACACTCAGACAAAGAGACACTGAGTCTGTGAGACACTGAGATTATGAGACTCTGAGACACAGAGACACTGAGACACTGAGACTCTGAGACACTGGGACACAGTGAAACTGAGACACTGAGACACAAAGACTTTGGGACACAGAGACTCTGAGACACAGAAGCACAAAGAAACTGACACACAGAGACACAGTGACACTGAGACACTGAGACACAGAGACACTGAGACACTGAGACTCTGAGACACTGAGGCAATGAGACACTGAGGCACAGAGACACTGAGACAGAGAGTCACTGAGACTCTGTGACACTGAGACACTGAGACTTTGAGACACTGAAACACAGACACGCAGAGACACTGAGACACTGAGCCTTTGGGACACAGAGACTCTGAGACTATGAGACACAGAGGCACAAAGACACTGAGACTCAGAGACACAGTGACACTGAAACACTGAGACTCAGAGACACTGAGACACTGAGACACTGAGACACAGAGACACAGAGACACTGAGACATTGAGACACAGAGACACTGAGAAACAGAGACATAGAGACACTGAAACTCTGAGACACTGAGACACTGGGACACAGAGACACTGAGACACAGAGACAGAGAAACACAGAGACACTGAGACTCTAAGACACAAATAATCTGAGACACTGTCACACTGAGGCACAGAGAAACTCAGACACAGAGAAACAGAGACACTGAGACACTGAGACACCAGGGCTCTGAGACACTGAGACACTGAGATACTGAGACACAGAGGCACTGTGACTCTGAGACACTGTGACAATGAGACACAAAGATTTGAGACCCTGAGACACAGAGACACTGAAACACGGATACAATGACACTCTGAGACACAGGAACACTGAGATACAGAGACACTGAGTCTCTGAGCCACTGAAACTCTGTGACACTGAGACACTGAGACACAAAGACACAGAGACACAGAGACTCTGAGACACTGAGGCAATGAGACACTGAGGCACAGAGGAACTCAGACACAGAGACACAAAGACACGGAGACACTGAGACTCTGAGACACTGAGACTCTGAGATAATGAGACACAGAGGCACTGAGAATATGAGACACTGAGACACTGAGGCACAGGGACAATGAGACACTGAGACACTGAGACACTGAGACTCTGGGACTCTGAGACACTGAGACACAGAGACACAGAGACACAGAGACACTGAGACTTTGAGACACAGAGACACTGAGGCACAGAAACATAGAGACACTGAAACCCTGAGACACTGAGACTCTGGGACACAGAGACACTGAGACACAGAGACACAGAGACTCTGAGACACTGAGGCACAGAGAAACTCAGACACAGAGAAACAGAGACACTGAGACACTAAGACTCTGAGACACTGAGACTCTGAGATACTGAGACACAGAGGCACTGAGAATCTGAGACACTGAGGCACAGGGACACTGAGACACTGAGACACTGAGACTCTGAGACATTGAGACACTGTGACACTGAGGCACAGAGACTCTCAGACAGAGAGACACTGATTCTCGGAGACACTAAGACACAGAGACAAAGAGACTGTGAGACACTGAGACACAGAGATACTGGGACACTGAGACACTGAGCGACAGAGACGAAGAGACACTGAGTCTCTGAGACACTGATACACTGAGACACAGAGAAACAGAGACGCAGAGACACTGAATCTCTGCGACACTGAGACACAGAGATAAAAAAAAACTGTGAGACACAGAGATACAGAGATACTGGGACACAGAGACACTGACAGTCTGAGACACTGAGGCACAGAGACACTTAGACACTGAGACATTGAGACACTGAGACATTGAGACACTGAGACACTGAGACACTGAGACACTGAGGCACAGAGAAACTCAGACAAAGAGACACTGAGTCTCTGAGACACTGAGATTATGAGACTCTGAGACACAGAGACACTGAGACACTGAGACTCTGAGACACTGGGACACAGAGAAACTGAGACACTGAGACACAAAGTCTTTGGGACACAGAGACTCTGAGACACAGAAGCACAAAGACACTGAGACACAGTGACACTGAGACACTGAGACACAGAGACACTGAGACACTAAGACTTTGAGACACAGAGACACTGAGGCACAGAGACACTGAGACACAGAGACACTGAGACTCTGAGACACTGAGGCAATGAGACACTGAGGCACAGAGACACTGAGACTTTGAGACACTGAAACACAGACACTCAGAGACACTGAGACACTGAGCCTTTGGGACACAGAGACTCTGAGACTATGAGACACAGAGACACAAAGACACTGAGACACAGAGACACAGTGACACTGAGACACTGAGACTCAGAGACACTGAGACACAGAGACACTGAGACTTTGAGACACAGTGACACTGAGGCACAGAGACACTGAGACACAGAGACACAGAGTCACTGAGACTCTGAGACACTGAGACTCTGAGATACTGAGACGAAGAGACACTGAGACTCTGAGACATTGAGACACTCTGACACTGAGGCACAGAGAATCTCAGACAGAGAGACAAAGAGGCACTGATTCTCTGAGACACTAAGACACAGAGACAAAGAGAATGTGAGACACTGAGAAACAGAGACACTGAGACACTGAGACACTGTGACACTGAGACACTGAGACACTGAGACACTGAGATACTGAGACACAGAGACACTGTGACTCTGAGACACTGTGACAATGAGACACAAAGATTTGAGACCCTGAGACACAGAGACACTGAAACACGGATACAATGACACTCTGAGACACAGGAACACTGAGATATAGAGACACTGAGACTCTGAGACACTGAGACACAGAAACACTGAGACACTCAGACACAGAGACAAAGAGACACTGAATCTCTGAGACACTGAAACTCTGAGGCACTGAGACACTGAGACACAAAGACACAGAGACTCTGAGACACTGAGGCAATGAGACACTGAGGCACAGAGGAACTCAGACACAGAGACACAGAGACACAAAGACACAGAGACACTGAGACTCTGAGACACTGAGACTCTGAGATAATGAGACACAGAGGCACTGAGAATATGAGACACTGAGGCACAGGGACAATGAGACACTGAGACACTGAGACACTGAGACACTGAGACACTGAGACTCTGAGACTCTGAGACACTGAGACACAGAGACACTGAGACACAGAGACACTGAGACTTTGAGACACAGAGACACTGAGGCACAGAAACATAGAGACACTGAAACCCTGAGACACTGAGTCTCTGGGACACAGAGACACTGAGACACAGAGACACAGAGACTCTGAGACACTGAGGCAATGAGACACTGAGGCACTGAGACTCTGAGACACAGATAATCTGAGACAATGTCACACTGAGGCACAGAGAATCTCAGACACAGAGAAACAGAGACACTGAGACACTAAGACACTGAGACACTGAGACTCTGAGATACTGAGACACAGGGGCACTGAGAATCTGAGACACTGAGGCACAGGGACACTGAGACACTGAGATACTGAGACTCTGAGACATTGAGACACTGAGACACTGAGACTCTGAGACATTGAGACACTGTGACACTGAGGCACAGAGACTCTCAGACAGAGAGACACCGAGACACTGATTCTCGGAGACACTAAGACACAGAGACAAAGAGACTGTGAGACACTGAGACACAGAGTTACTGGGACACTGAGACACTGAGCGACAGAGACAAAGAGACACTGAGTCTCTGAGACACTGATACACTGAGACACAGAGAAACAGAGACACAGAGACACTGAATCTCTGAGACACTGAGACACAGAGATAAAAAAAAAACTGTGAGACACAGAGACACAGAGATACTGGGACACAGAGACACTGACAGTCTGAGACACTGAGGCACAGAGACACTGAGACACTGATACATTGAGACACTGAGACATTGAGACACTGAGACACTGAGACACTGAGACACTGAGACACTGAGGTACAGAGACACTCAGACAAAGAGACACTGAGTCTCTGAGACACTGAGATTATGAGACTCTGAGACACAGAGACACTGAGACACTGAGACTCTGAGACACTGGGACACAGAGAAACTGAGACACTGAGACACAAAGACTTTGGGACACAGAGACTCTGAGACACAGAAGCACAAAGAAACTGACACACAGAGACACAGTGACACTGAGACACTGAGACACTGAGACACTGAGACTCTGAGACACTGAGGCAATGAGACACTGAGGCACAGAGACACTGAGACACAGAATCACTGAGACTCTGTGACACTGAGACACTGAGATTTTGAGACACTGAAACACAGACACGCAGAGACACTGAGACACTGAGCCTTTGGGACACAGAGATTCTGAGACACAGTGACACTGAGACACAGAGACACTGAGACACAGAGACACTGAGACTTTGAGACACAGTGACACTGAGGCACAGAGACACTGAGACACAGAGACACAGAGTCACTGAGACTCTGAGACACTGAGGCACAGGGACAATGAGACACTGAGACACTGAGACACTGAGACTCTGAGACTCTGAGACACTGAGACACAGAGACACAGAGACACAGAGACACTGAGACACTGAGACTTTGAGACACAGAGACACTGTGGCACAGAAACATAGAGACACTGAAACCCTGAGACACTGAGACTCTGGGGCACAGAGACACTAAGACACAGAGACACAGAGACTCTGAGACACTGAGGCAATGAGACACTGAGGCACTGAGACTCTGAGACACAGATAATCTGAGACACTGTCACACTGAGGCACAGAGAAACTCAGACACAGAGAAACAGAGACACTGAGACACTAAGACTCTGAGACACTGAGACTCTGAGATACTGAGACACAGAGGCACTGAGAATCTGAGACACTGAGGCACAGGTTCACTGAGACACTGAGACACTGAGACACTGAGACTCTGAGACACTGAGACACTGATACACTGAGACACAGAGAAACAGAGACACAGAGACACTGAATCTCTGAGACACTGAGACACAGAGATAAAAAAAAACTGTGAGACACAGAGACACAGAGATACTGGGACACAGAGACACTGACAGTCTGAGACACTGAGGCACAGAGACACTGAGACACTGATACATTGAGACACTGAGACATTGAGACACTGAGACACTGAGACACTGAGACACTGAGACACTGAGGTACAGAGACACTCAGACAAAGAGACACTGAGTCTCTGAGACACTGAGATTATGAGACTCTAAGACACAGAGACACTGAGACACTGAGACTCTGAGACACTGGGACACAGAGAAACTGAGACACTGAGACACAAAGACTTTGGGACACAGAGACTCTGAGACACAGAAGCACAAAGAAACTGACACACAGAGACACAGTGACACTGAGACACTGAGACACAGAGACACTGAGACACTGAGACTCTGAGACACTGAGGCAATGAGACACTGAGGCACAGAGACACTGAGACACAGAATCACTGAGACTCTGTGACACTGAGACACTGAGATTTTGAGACACTGAAACACAGACACGCAGAGACACTGAGACACTGAGCCTTTGGGACACAGAGATTCTGAGACACAGTGACACTGAGACACAGAGAATCTGAGACACAGAGACACTGAGACTTTGAGACACAGTGACACTGAGGCACAGAGACACTGAGACACAGAGACACAGAGTCACTGAGACTCTGAGACACTGAGGCACAGGGACAATGAGACACTGAGACACTGAGACACTGAGACACTGAGACTCTGAGACTCTGAGACACTGAGACACAGAGACACAGAGACACAGAGACACTGAGACACTGAGACTTTGAGACACAGAGACACTGTGGCACAGAAACATAGAGACACTGAAACCCTGAGACACTGAGACTCTGGGGCACAGAGACACTAAGACACAGAGACACAGAGACTCTGAGACACTGAGGCAATGAGACACTGAGGCACTGAGACTCTGAGACACAGATAATCTGAGACACTGTCACACTGAGGCACAGAGAAACTCAGACACAGAGAAACAGAGACACTGAGACACTAAGACTCTGAGACACTGAGACTCTGAGATACTGAGACACAGAGGCACTGAGAATCTGAGACACTGAGGCACAGGTTCACTGAGACACTGAGACACTGAGACTCTGAGACACTGAGACACTGATACACTGAGACACAGAGAAACAGAGACACAGAGACACTGAATCTCTGAGACACTGAGACACAGAGATAAAAAAAAACTGTGAGACACAGAGACACAGAGATACTGGGACACAGAGACACTGACAGTCTGAGACACTGAGGCACAGAGACACTGAGACACTGATACATTGAGACACTGAGACATTGAGACACTGAGACACTGAGACACTGAGACACTGAGACACTGAGGTACAGAGACACTCAGACAAAGAGACACTGAGTCTCTGAGACACTGAGATTATGAGACTCTGAGACACAGAGACACTGAGACACTGAGACTCTGAGACACTGGGACACAGAGAAACTGAGACACTGAGACACAAAGACTTTGGGACACAGAGACTCTGAGACACAGAAGCACAAAGAAACTGACACACAGAGACACAGTGACACTGAGACACTGAGACACAGAGACACTGAGACACTGAGACTCTGAGACACTGAGGCAATGAGACACTGAGGCACAGAGACACTGAGACACAGAATCACTGAGACTCTGTGACACTGAGACACTGAGATTTTGAGACACTGAAACACAGACACGCAGAGACACTGAGACACTGAGCCTTTGGGACACAGAGATTCTGAGACACAGTGACACTGAGACACAGAGACACTGAGACACAGAGACACTGAGACTTTGAGACACAGTGACACTGAGGCACAGAGACACTGAGACACAGAGACACAGAGTCACTGAGACTCTGAGACACTGAGGCACAGGGACAATGAGACACTGAGACACTGAGACACTGAGACTCTGAGACTCTGAGACACTGAGACACAGAGACACAGAGACACAGAGACACTGAGACACTGAGACTTTGAGACACAGAGACACTGTGGCACAGAAACATAGAGACACTGAAACCCTGAGACACTGAGACTCTGGGGCACAGAGACACTAAGACACAGAGACACAGAGACTCTGAGACACTGAGGCAATGAGACACTGAGGCACTGAGACTCTGAGACACAGATAATCTGAGACACTGTCACACTGAGGCACAGAGAAACTCAGACACAGAGAAACAGAGACACTGAGACACTAAGACTCTGAGACACTGAGACTCTGAGATACTGAGACACAGAGGCACTGAGAATCTGAGACACTGAGGCACAGGTTCACTGAGACACTGAGACACTGAGACACTGAGACTCTGAGACACTGAGACACTGAGATACTGAGATACTGAGACTCTGAGACATTGAGACACTGAGACACTGAGACTCTGAGACATTGAGACACTGTGACACTGAGGCACAGAGACTCTCAGACAGAGAGACACCGAGACACTGATTCTCGGAGACACTAAGACACAGAGACAAAGAGACTGTGAGACACTGAGACACAGAGATACTGGGACACTGAGACACTGAGCGACAGAGACAAAGAGATACTGAGTCTCTGAGACACTGATACACTGAGACACAGAGAAACAGAGACACAGAGACACTGAATCTCTGAGACACTGAGACACAGAGATAAAAAAAAACTGTGAGACACAGAGACACAGAGATACTGGGACACAGACACACTGACAGTCTGAGACACTGAGACACAGAGACACTGAGACACTGAGACACTGTGACACTGAGACACTGAGGCACAGAGACACTGAGACACTGAGACATTGAGACACTGAGACATTGAGACACTGAGACACTGAGACACTGCAACACTGAGGCACAGAGACACTCAGACAAAGAGACACTGAGTCTCTGAGACACTGAGATTATGAGACTCTGAGACACAGAGACACTGAGACTCTGAGACACAGAGACACAGAGAAACTGAGACACTGAGACACAAAGACTTTGGGACACAGAGACTCTGAGACACAGAAGCACAAAGAAACTGACACAAAGAGACACAGTGACACTGAGACACTGAGACACAGAGACACTGAGACACTGAGACACTGAGACTCTGAGACTCTGAGACTCTGAGACACTGAGGCAATGAGACACTGAGGCACAGAGACACTGAGACACAGAGTCACTGAGACTCTGTGACACTGAGACACTGAGACTTTGAGACACTGAAACACAGACACGCAGAGACACTGAGACACTGAGCCTTTGGGACACAGAGACTCTGAGACTATGAGACACAGAGGCACAAAGACACTGAGACTCAGAGACACTGAGACACAGAGACACTGAGACTTTGAGACACAGTGACACTGAGGCACAGAGACACTGAGACACAGAGACACAGAGTCACTGAGACTCTGAGACACTGAGACGCTGAGATACTGAGACGAAGAGGCACTGAGAATCTGAGACACTGAGACACTGAGACTCTGAGACATTGAGACACTCTGACACTGAGGCACAGAGAAACTCAGACAGAGAGACAAAGAGGCACTGATTCTCTGAGGCACTAAGACACAGAGACAAAGAGACTGTGAGACACTGAGAAACAGAGACACTGAGACACTGAGACACTGTGACACTGAGACACTGAGACACTGAGTCAGAGAGACACTGAGACAGAGAGACACAGAGACACTGATTCTCTGAGACACTGAATCACTGAGACACAGAGACACTGTGATTCTGAGCCACTGAGACACTGAGACACTGAGACACAAAGAATTGAGACCCTGAGACACAGAGTCACTGAGACACAAAGACACAGAGACACAGAGACTCTGAGACACTGAGGCAATGAGACACTGAGGCACAGAGGAACTCAGACACAGAGACACAAAGACACTGAGACACTGAGACTCTGAGATAATGAGACAAAGAGGCATTGAGAATATGAGACACTGAGGCACAGGGACACTGAGACACAGAGACATAGAGACACTGAAACCCTGAGACACTGAGACACTGGGACACAGAGACACTGAGACACAGAGACACAGCAACACAGAGACACTGAGACACTGAGACACTGAGGCAATGAGACACTGAGGCACTGAGACTCTGAGACACAGATAATCTGAGACACAGTCACACTGAGGCACAGAGAAAATCAGACACAGAGAAACAGAGACACTGAGACACTGGGACACTAAGGCTCTGAGACACTGAGACACTGAGATACTGAGACACAGAGGCACTGTGACTCTGAGACACTGTGACAATGAGACACAAAGATTTGAGACCCTGAGACACAGAGACACTGAAACACGGATACAATGACACTCTGAGACACAGGAACACTGAGATACAGAGACACTGAGACTCTGAGACACTGAGACACAGAAACACTGAGACACAAAAACACAGAGACACAGAGACTCTGAGACACTGAGGCAATGAGACACTGAGGCACAGAGGAACTCAGACACAGAGACACAAAGACACAGAGACACTGAGACTCTGAGACACTGAGACTCTGAGATAATGAGACACAGAGACACAAAGACACAGAGTCACTGAGAATATGAGACACTGAGACACTGAGGCACAGGGACAATGAGACACTGAGACACTGAGACACTGAGACTCTGAGACTCTGAGACACTGAGACACAGAGACACAGAGACACAGAGACACAGAGACACTGAGACACAGAGACACTGAGACTTTGAGACACAGAGACACTGAGGCACAGAAACATAGAGACACTGAAACCCTGAGACACCGAGACTCTAGGACACAGAGACACTAAGACACAGAGACACAGAGACTCTGAGACACTGAGGCAATGAGACACTGAGGCACTGAGGCACTGAGACTCTGAGACACAGATAATCTGAGACACTGTCACACTGAGGCACAGAGAAACTCAGACACAGAGAAACAGAGACACTGAGACACTAAGACTCTGAGACACATAGACTCTGAGATACTGAGACACAGAGGCACTGAGAATCTGAGACACTGAGGCACAGGTACACTGAGACACTGAGACACTGAGACTCTGAGACACTGAGACACTGAGATACTGAGACTCTGAGACATTGAGACACTGAGACACTGAGGCACAGAGACTCTCAGACAGAGAGACACCGAGACACTGATTCTCGGAGACACTAAGACACCGAGACAAAGAGACTGTGAGACACAGAGATACTGGGACACTGAGACACTGAGCGACAGAGACAAAGAGACACTGAGTCTCTGAGACACTGATACACTGAGACACAGAGAAACAGAGACACCGAGACACTGAATCTCTGAGACACTGAGACACAGAGATAAAAAAAACTGTGAGACACAGAGACACAGAGATACTGGGACACAGAGACACTGACAGTCTGAGACACTGAGACACTGAGACACTGAGACACTGTGACACTGAGACACTGAGGCACAGAGACACTGAGACACTGAGACATTGAGACACTGAGACATTGAGACACTGAGACACTGAGACACTGAGACACTGCGACACTGAGGCACAGAGACACTCAGACAAAGAGACACTGAGTCTGTGAGACACTGAGATTATGAGACTCTGAGACACAGAGACACTGAGACACTGAGACTCTGAGACACTGGGACACAGTGAAACTGAGACACTGAGACACAAAGACTTTGGGACACAGAGACTCTGAGACACAGAAGCACAAAGAAACTGACACACAGAGACACAGTGACACTGAGACACTGAGACACAGAGACACTGAGACACTGAGACACTGAGGCAATGAGACACTGAGGCACAGAGACACTGAGACAGAGAGTCACTGAGACTCTGTGACACTGAGACACTGAGACTTTGAGACACTGAAACACAGACACGCAGAGACACTGAGACACTGAGCCTTTGGGACACAGAGACTCTGAGACTATGAGACACAGAGGCACAAAGACACTGAGACTCAGAGACACAGTGACACTGAAACACTGAGACACAGAGACACTGAGATCCAGAGACACTGAGACTTTGAGACACAGTGACACTGAGGCACAGAGACAATGAGACACAGAGACACAGAGTCACTGAGACTCTGAGACACTGAGACTCTGAGATACTGAGACGAAGAGGCACTGAGAATCTGAGACACTGAGACACTGAGACTCTGAGACATTGAGACACTGAGGCACGGAGAATCTCAGACAGAGAGACAAAGAGGCACTGATTCTCTGAGACACTAAGACACAGAGACAAAGAGACTGTGAGACACTGAGAAACAGAGACACAGAGACACTGAGACACTGTGACACTGAGACACTGAGACACTGAGACACAGAGACACAGACTCACTGAAACTCTGCGAAGTTGAGACACTGGGACACAGCGACACTGAGACAGAGAGACACAGAGACAATGATTCTCTGAGACACTGAATCACTGAGACACAGAGACACTGTGACTCTGAGCCACTGAGACACTGAGACACAAAGAATTGAGACCCTGAGACACAGAGACACTGAGACACAAAGACACAGAGACTCTGAGACACTGAGGCAATGAGACACTGAGGCACAGAGGAACTCAGACACAGAGACACAAAGACACTGAGACACTGAGACTCTGAGATAATGAGACAAAGAGGCACTGAGAATATGAGACACTGAGGCACAGGGACAATGAGACACTGAGACCCTGAGACACTGAGACACTGAGACACAGAGACACAGAGACACTGAGACAAAGAGACACTGAGACACAGAGACACAGAGACACGAGGCACAGAGACATCGAGACACTGAAACCCTGAGACACTGAGACTCTGGGACACAGAGACACTGAGACACAGAGACACAGAGACACTGTGACTCTGAGCCACTGAGACACTGAGACACTGAGACACAAAGAATTGCGACCCTGAGACACAGAGACTCTGAGACACAAAGACACAGAAACACAGAGACTCTGAGACACTGAGGCAATGAGACGCTGAGGCACTGAGGCTCTGAGACACAGATAATCTGAGACACTGTCACACTGAGGCGCAGAGAAACTCAGACACAGAGAAACAGAGACACTGAGACACTAAGACTCTGAGACACTGAGACTCTGAGATACTGAGACACAGAGGCACAGGGACACTGAGACATTGAGACACTGTGACACTGAGGCACAGAGACTCTCAGACAGAGAGACACAGAGACACTGAGACACAGAGACACTGAGACTTTGAGACACAGAGACACTGGGGCACAGAGACATAGAGACACAGAAACTCTGAGACACTGATACACTGGGACACAGAGACACTGAGACACAGAGACACAGAGACACTGAGACTCTGAGACACTGAGGCAATGAGACACTGAGGCACTGAGACTCTGAGACACAGATAATCTGAGACACTGTGACACTGAGGCACAGAGACACTGAGACACAGAGTCACTGAGACTCTGAGACACAGATAATCTGAGACACTGTGACACTGAGGCACAGAGAAACTCAGACACAGGGAAACAGAGACACTGAGACACTAAGACTCTGAGACTCTGAGATACTGAGACACAGAAGCACTGAGAATCTGAGACATTGAGACACTGAGGCACAGGGACACTGAGACACTGAGACACTGGGGTACTGAGACTCTGAGACATTGAGACACTGTGACACGGAGGCACAGAGACTCTCAGACAGAGAGACACTGAGACACTGATTCTCTGAGACACTAAGACACAGAGACAAAGAGACTGTGAGACACTGAGACACAGAGATACTGGGACACAGAGACACTGACAGTCTGAGACACTGAGACACAGAGATACTGGGACACTGAGACACTGAGCGACAGAGACAAAGAGACACTGAGTCTCTGAGACACTGATACACTGAGACACAGAGACGTTGAGACACTGAGACATAGAGACACTGAGACTTTGAGACACTGAGACATAGAGACACTGAGATTTGGAGACTCTGAGACACAGAGGCACTGAGACACTGAGGCACAGAGACACAGATACACTGAGATTTTGAGACTCTGAGACATTGAGACACCGAGACACAGAGACACAGAAACACTGAGACACTGAGATACTCTAACACTGAGACTCTGAGACACTGAGACACTGTGACTCTGAGACACTGCACCACTGAGACACAGAGACACAGAGACACTGTGACTAAGAGACACTGAGAGACAGAGACACTGAGACACTGAGACTCTGAGACACTGAGACAATGAAATCCTAAGGCACAGAGACACTGAGACACTGGGACACTGAGACACTGAAACTCTGAGACACGGAGACACTGAGACACAAAGACACAAAGACACAGAGACACGGAGACTCTGAGATACTTGGACACAGTGGCACTGAGAATCTGAGACACTGAGGCACAGAGACTCTCAGACAGAGAGACACCGAGGCACTGAATCTCTGAGACACTGAGACACAGAGATAAAAAAAACTGAGACACAGAGACACAGAGATACTGGGACACAGAGACACTGACAGTCTGAGACACTGAGACACAGAGACCCTGAGACACTGAGACACTGTGACACTGAGACACTGAGACACTGAGAGACTGAGGCACAGAGACACTGAGACACTGAGACTCTGAGGTACAGAGACAGTGAGACTTTGAGACACTGAAACACAGAGACGCGGAGAAACTGAGACACTCAGAGAAAGAGACACTGAGTCTCTGAGACACTGAGATTATGAGTCTCTGAGACACAGAGACACTGAGACACTGAGACACAGGGACACAGAGAAACTGAGACACTGAGACACAGAGACACTGAGACACAGAGACACTGAGACTTTGAGACACAGAGACACTGAGGCACAGAGACACTGAGACACAGAGACACTGAGACTCTGAGACACTGAGGCAATGAGACACTGAGGCACAGAGACACTGAGACACAGAGTCACTGAGACTCTGAGACACTGAGACACTGAGATTTTGAGACACTGAAACACAGAGACGCGGAGACACTGAGACACTGAGACTTTGGGACACAGAGACTCTGAGACACTGAGACACTGAGGCACAAAGACACTGAGACACAGAGACACTGAGACACAGAGACACTGAGACTCTGAGACACTGAGACTCTGAGATAATGAGACACAGAGGCACTGAGAATATGAGACACTGAGACACTGAGGCACAGGGACAATGAGACACTGAGACACTGAGACTCTGGGACTCTGAGACACTGAGACACAGAGACACTGAGACTTTGAGACACAGAGACACTGAGGCACAGAAACATAGAGACACTGAAACCCTGAGACACTGAGACTCTGGGACACAGAGACACAGAGACACTGAGACACAGAGACACAGAGACTCTGAGACACTGAGGCAATGAGACACTGAGGCACTGAGACTCTGAGACACAGATAATTGGAGACACTGTCACACTGAGGCACAGAGAAACTCAGACACAGAGAAACAGAGACACTGAGACACTAAGACTCTGAGACACTGAGACTCTGAGATACTGAGACACAGAGACACAGAGGCACTGAGAATCTGAGACACTGAGGCACAGGGACACTGAGACGCTGAGACACTGAGACTCTGAGACATTGAGACACTGTGACACTGAGGCACAGAGACTCTCAGACAGAGAGACACTGAGACACTGATTCTCGGAGACACTAAGACACAGAGACAAAGAGACTGTGAGACACTGAGACACAGAGATACTGGGACACTGAGACACTGAGCGACAGAGACAAAGAGACACTGAGTCCCTGAGACACTGATACACTGAGACACAGAGAAACAGAGACACAGAGACACTGAATCTCTGAGACACTGAGACACAGAGATTAAAAAAAACTGTGAGACACAGAGATACAGAGATACTGGGACACAGAGACACTGACAGTCTGAGACACTGAGACACAGAGACACTGAGACACTGAGACACTGTGACACTGAGAGACTGAGACACTGAGGCACAGAGACACTTAGACACTGAGACATTGAGACACTGAGACATTGAGACACTGAGACACTGAGACACTGAGGCACAGAGACACTCAGACAAAGAGACACTGAGTCTCTGAGACACTGAGATTATGAGACACTGGGACACAGAGAAAATGAGACACTGAGACACAAAGACACTGAGACACAGAGACACAGTGACACTGAGACACAGAGACACAGAGACACTGAGACACTAAGACTTTGAGACACAGAGACACTGAGGCACAGAGACACTGAGACACAGAGACACTGAGACTCTGAGACACTGAGGCAATGAGACACTGAGGCACAGAGACACTGAGACACAGAGTCACTGAGACTCTGTGACACTGAGACACTGAGACTTTGAGACACTGAAACACAGACACGCACAGACACTGAGACACTGAGCCTTTGGGACACAGAGACTCTGAGACACAGAGACACTGAGACTTTGAGACACAGTGACACTGAGGCACAGAGACACTAAGACACAGAGACACAGAGTCACTGAGACTCTGAGACATTGAGACACTCTGACACTGATGCACAGAGAATCTCAGACAGAGAGACAAAGAGGCACTGATTCTCTGAGACACTAAGACACAGAGACAAAGAGACTGTGAGACACTGAGAAACAGAGACACTGAGACACTGAGACACTGTGACACTGAGACACTGAGACACTGAGACACTGAGACACTGAGACACAGAGACACTGAGACTTTGAGACACAGTGACACTGAGGCACAGAGACACTGAGACACAGAGACACAGAGTCACTGAGACTCTGAGACACTGAGACTCTGAGATACTGAGATGAAGAGGCACTGAGAATCTGAGACACTGAGACACTGAGACTCTGAGACATTGAGACACTCTGACACTGAGGCACAGAGAATCTCAGACAGAGAGACAAAGTGGCACTGATTCTCTGAGACACTAAGACACAGAGACAAAGAGACTGTGAGACACTGAGAAACAGAGACATTGAGACACTGAGACACTGTGACACTGAGACACTGAGACACTGAGACACAGAGACACTGAGACAGAGAGACACAGAGACACTGATTCTCTGAGACACTGAATCACTGAGACACAGAGACACTGTGATTCTGAGCCACTGAGACACTGAGACACTGAGACACAAAGAATTGAGACCCTGAGACACAGAGACACTGAGACACAAAGACACAGAGACACAGAGACTCTGAGACACTGAGGCAATGAGACACTGCGGCACAGAGGAACTCAGACACAGAGACACAAAGACACTGAGACACTGAGACTCTGAGATAATGAGACAAAGAGGCATTGAGAATATGAGACACTGAGGCACAGGGACACTGAGACACAGAGACATAGAGACACTGAAACCCTGTGACACTGGGACACAGAGACACTGAGACACAGAGACACAGCAACACAGAGACACTGAGACTCTGAGACACTGAGGCAATGAGACACTGAGGCACTGAGACTCTGAGACACAGATAATCTGAGACACAGTCACACTGAGGCACAGAGAAACTTAGACACAGAGAAACAGAGACACTGAGACACTGAGACATTAAGGCTCTGAGACACTGAGACACTGAGATACTGAGACACAGAGGCACTGAGACTCTGAGACACTGTGACAATGAGACACAAAGATTTGAGACCCTGAGACACAGAGACACTGAAACACGGATACAATGACACTCTGAGACACAGGAACACTGAGATACAGAGACACTGAGACTCTGAGACACTGAGACACAGAAACACTGAGACACTCAGACACAGAGACAAAGAGACACTGAGGCACTGAGACTCTGAGACACAGATAATCGGAGACACTGTCACACTGAGGCACAGAGAAACTCAGACACAGAGAAACAGAGACACTGAGACACTAAGACTCTGAGACACTGAGACTCTGAGATACTGAGACACAGAGACACAGAGGCACTGAGAATCTGAGACACTGAGGCAAAGGGACACTGAGACACTGAGACACTGAGACTCTGAGACATTGAGACACTGTGACACTGAGGCACAGAGACTCTCAGACAGAGAGACACCGAGACACTGATTCTCGGAGACACTAAGACACAGAGACAAAGAGACTGTGAGACACTGAGACACAGAGATACTGGGACACTGAGACACTGAGCGACAGAGACAAAGAGACACTGAGTCTCTGAGACACTGTTACACTGAGACAAAGAGAAACAGAGACACAGAGACACTGAATCTCTGAGACACTGAGACACAGAGATTAAAAAAAACTGTGAGACACAGAGATACAGAGATACTGGGACACAGAGACACTGACAGTCTGAGACACTGAGACACAGAGACACTGAGACACTGAGACACTGTGACACTGAGAGACTGAGACACTGAGGCACAGAGACACTTAGACACTGAGACATTGAGACACTGAGACATTGAGACACAGACACTGAGGCACTGAGACACTGAGGCACAGAGACACTCAGACAAAGAGACACTGAGTCTCTGAGACACTGAGATTATGAGACTCTGAGACACAGAGACACTGAGACACTGAGACTCTGAGACACTGGGACACAGAGAAACTGAGACACTGAGACACAAAGACTTTGGGACACAGAGACTCTGAGACACGGAAGCACAAAGACACTGAGACACAGAGACACAGTGACACTGAGACGCAGAGACACTGAGACACTAAGACTTTGAGACACAGAGACACTGAGGCACAGAGACACTGAGACACAGAGACACTGAGACTCTGAGACACTGAGGCAATGAGACACTGAGGCACAGAGACACTGAGACTCAGAGTCACTGAGACTCTGTGACACTGAGACACTGAGACTTTGAGACACTGAAACACAGACACGCACAGACACTGAGACACTGAGGCTTTGGGACACAGAGACTCTGAGACTATGAGACACAGAGGCACAAAGACACTGGGACACAGAGACACAGTGACACTGAGACACTGAGACTCAGAGACACTGAGACACAGAGACACTGAGACTTTGAGACACAGTGACACTGAGACTCTGAGACATTGAGACACTCTGACACTGATGCACAGAGAATCTCAGACAGAGAGACAAAGAGGCACTGATTCTCTGAGACACTAAGACACAGAGACAAAGAGACTGTGAGACACTGAGAAACAGAGACACTGAGACACTGAGACACTGTGACACTGAGACACTGAGACACTGAGACACTGAGATACTGAGACACAGAGACACTTTGACACTGAGACACTGAGACACTGAGACACTGAGATACTGAGACACAGAGGCACTGTGACTCTGAGACACTGTGACAATGAGACACAAAGATTTGAGACCCTGAGACACAGAGACACTGAAACACGGATACAATGACACTCTGAGACACAGGAACACTGAGATACAGAGACACCGAGAGTCTGAGACACTGAGACACAGAGACAAAGAGACACTGAATCTCTGAGACACTGAAACTCTGAGACACAGAGACACAAAGACACAGAGGCTCTGAGACACTGAGGCAATGAGACACTGAGGCACAGAGGAACTCAGACACAGAGACACAAAGACACAGATACACTGAGACTCTGAGACACTGAGACTCTGAGATAATGAGACACAGAGTCACTGAGAATATGAGACACTGAGACACTGAGGCACAGGGACAATGAGACACTGAGACACTGAGACACTGAGACACTGATACACTGAGACTTTGAGACACAGAGACACTGAGACACAGTGATTCTGAGCCACTGAGACACTGAGACACTGAGACACAAAGAATTGAGACCCTGAGACACAGAGACACTGAGACACAAAGACACAGAGACACAGAGACTCTGAGACACTGAGGCAATGAGACACTGCGGCACAGAGGAACTCAGACACAGAGACACAAAGACACTGAGACACTGAGACTCTGAGATAATGAGACAAAGAGGCATTGAGAATATGAGACACTGAGGCACAGGGACACTGAGACACAGAGACATAGAGACACTGAATCCCTGAGACACTGAGACACTGGGACACAGAGACACTGAGACACAGAGACACAGCAACACAGAGACACTGAGACACTGAGACACTGAGGCAATGAGACACTGAGGCACTGAGACTCTGAGACACAGATAATCTGAGACACAGTCACACTGAGGCACAGAGAAAATCAGACACAGAGAAACAGAGACACTGAGACACTGAGACACTAAGGCTCTGAGACACTGAGACACTGAGATACTGAGACACAGAGGCACTGTGACTCTGA
Organism: Prionace glauca; assembly: GCA_037974335.1. Lineage (NCBI taxonomy): Eukaryota > Metazoa > Chordata > Chondrichthyes > Carcharhiniformes > Carcharhinidae > Prionace > Prionace glauca. The sequence goes on from JBBMRE010000229.1 coordinate 73,538, forward strand.
GGCACTGTGACAATGAGACACAAAGATTTGAGACCCTGAGACACAGAGACACTGAAACACGGATACAATGACACTCTGAGACACAGGAACACTGAGATACAGAGACACTGAGACTCTGAGACACAGAGACAAAGAGACACTGAGTCTCTGAGACACTGAAACTCTGAGACACTGAGACACTGAGACACAAAAACACAGAGACACAGAGACTCTGAGACACTGAGGCAATGAGACACTGAGGCACAGAGGAACTCAGACACAGAGACACAAAGACACTGAGACACTGAGACTCTGAGACACTGAGACTCTGAGATAATGAGACACAGAGTCACTGAGAATATGAGACACTGAGACACTGAGGCACAGGGACAATGAGACACTGAGACACTGAGACACTGAGACTCTGAGACTCTGAGACACTGAGACACAGAGACACAGAGACACAGAGACACAGAGACACAGAGACACTGAGACACAGAGACACTGAGACTTTGAGACACAGAGACACTGAGGCACAGAAACATAGAGACACTGAAACCCTGAGACACTGAGACTCTAGGACACAGAGACACTAAGACACAGAGACACAGAGACTCTGAGACACTGAGGCAATGAGACACTGAGGCACTGAGGCACTGAGACTCTGAGACACAGATAATCTGAGACACTGTCACACTGAGGTACAGAGAAACTCAGACACAGAGAAACAGAGACACTGAGACACTAAGACTCTGAGACACATAGACTCTGAGATACTGAGACACAGAGGCACTGAGAATCTGAGACACTGAGGCACAGGTACACTGAGACACTGAGACACTGAGACACTGAGACTCTGAGACACTGAGACACTGAGATACTGAGACTCTGAGACATTGAGACACTGAGACACTGAGGCACAGAGACTCTCAGACAGAGAGACACCGAGACACTGATTCTCGGAGACACTAAGACACCGAGACAAAGAGACTGTGAGACACTGAGACACAGAGATACTGGGACACTGAGACACTGAGCGACAGAGACAAAGAGACACTGAGTCTCTGAGACACTGATACACTGAGACACAGAGAAACAGAGACACCGAGACACTGAATCTCTGAGACACTGAGACACAGAGATAAAAAAAACTGTGAGACACAGAGACACAGAGATACTGGGACACAGAGACACTGACAGTCTGAGACACTGAGACACTGAGACACTGAGACACTGTGACACTGAGACACTGAGGCACAGAGACACTGAGACACTGAGACATTGAGACACTGAGACATTGAGACACTGAGACACTGAGACACTGAGACACTGCGACACTGAGGCACAGAGACACTCAGACAAAGAGACACTGAGTCTGTGAGACACTGAGATTATGAGACTCTGAGACACAGAGACACTGAGACACTGAGACTCTGAGACACTGGGACACAGTGAAACTGAGACACTGAGACACAAAGACTTTGGGACACAGAGACTCTGAGACACAGAAGCACAAAGAAACTGACACACAGAGACACAGTGACACTGAGACACTGAGACACAGAGACACTGAGACACTGAGACTCTGAGACACTGAGGCAATGAGACACTGAGGCACAGAGACACTGAGACAGAGAGTCACTGAGACTCTGTGACTCTGAGACACTGAGACTTTGAGACACTGAAACACAGACACGCAGAGACACTGAGACACTGAGCCTTTGGGACACAGAGACTCTGAGACTATGAGACACAGAGGCACAAAGACACTGAGACTCAGAGACACAGTGACACTGATACACTGAGACACAGAGACACTGAGACCCAGAGACACTGAGACTTTGAGACACAGTGACACTGAGGCACAGAGACAATGAGACACAGAGACACAGAGTCACTGAGACTCTGAGACACTGAGACTCTGAGATACTGAGACGAAGAGGCACTGAGAATCTGAGACACTGAGACACTGAGACTCTGAGACATTGAGACACTGAGGCACGGAGAATCTCAGACAGAGAGACAAAGAGGCACTGATTCTCTGAGACACTAAGACACAGAGACAAAGAGACTGTGAGACACTGAGAAACAGAGACACAGAGACACTGAGACACTGTGACACTGAGACACTGAGACACTGAGACACAGAGACACAGACTCACTGAAACTCTGAGAAGTTGAGACACTGGGACACAGCGACACTGAGACAGAGAGACACAGAGACAATGATTCTCTGAGACACTGAATCACTGAGACACAGACACACTGTGACTCTGAACCACTGAGACACTGAGACACAAAGAATTGAGACCCTGAGACACAGAGACACTGAGACACAAAGACACAGAGACTCTGAGACACTGAGGCAATGAGACACTGAGGCACAGAGGAACTCAGACACAGAGACACAAAGACACTGAGACACTGAGACTCTGAGATAATGAGACAAAGAGGCACTGAGAATATGAGACACTGAGGCACAGGGACAATGAGACACTGAGACCCTGAGACACTGAGACACTGAGACACAGAGACACAGAGACACTGAGACACAGAGACACTGAGACACAGAGACACAGAGACACGAGGCACAGAGACATCGAGACACTGAAACCCTGAGACACTGAGACTCTGGGACACAGAGACACTGAGACACAGAGACACAGAGACACTGTGACTCTGAGCCACTGAGACACTGAGACACTGAGACACAAAGAATTGCGACCCTGAGACACAGAGACTCTGAGACACAAAGACACAGAAACACAGAGACTCTGAGACACTGAGGCAATGAGACACTGAGGCACTGAGGCTCTGAGACACAGATAATCTGAGACACTGTCACACTGAGGCACAGAGAAACTCAGACAGAGAAACAGAGACACTGAGACACTAAGACTCTGAGACACTGAGACTCTGAGATACTGAGACACAGATGCACTGAGAATCTGAGACAGTGAGACACTGAGGCACAGGGACACTGAGACATTGAGACACTGTGACACTGAGGCACAGAGACTCTCAGACAGAGAGACACAGAGACACTGGGGCACAGAGACATAGAGACACAGAAACTCTGAGACACTGATACACTGGGACACAGAGACACTGAGACACAGAGACACAGAGACACTGAGACTCTGAGACACTGAGGCACTGAGACTCTGAGACACAGATAATCTGAGACACTGTGACACTGAGGCACAGAGACACTGAGACACAGAGTCACTGAGACTCTGAGACACAGATAATCTGAGACACTGTGACACTGAGGCACAGAGAAACTCAGACACAGGGAAACAGAGACACTGAGACACTAAGACTCTGAGACTCTGAGATACTGAGACACAGAAGCACTGAGAATCTGAGACATTGAGACACTGAGGCACAGGGACACTGAGACACTGAGACACTGGGACACTGAGACTCTGAGACATTGAGACACTGTGACACGGAGGCACAGAGACTCTCAGACAGAGAGACACCGAGACACTGATTCTCTGAGACACTAAGACACAGAGACAAAGAGACTGTGAGACACTGAGACACAGAGATACTGGGACACAGAGACACTGACAGTCTGAGACACTGAGACACAGAGATACTGGGACACTGAGACACTGAGCGACAGAGACAAAGAGACACTGAGTCTCTGAGACACTGATACACTGAGACACAGAGACTTTGAGACACTGAGACATAGAGACACTGAGACTTTGAGACACTGAGACATAGAGACACTGAGATTTGGAGACTCTGAGACACAGAGGCACTGAGACACTGAGGCACAGAGACACAGATACACTGAGATTTTGAGACTCTGAGACATTGAGACACCGAGACACAGAGACACAGAAACACTGAGACACTGAGATACTCTAACACTGAGACTCTGAGACACTGAGACACTGTGACTCTGAGACACTGCACCACTGAGACACAGAGACACAGAGACACTGTGACTAAGAGACACTGAGAGACAGAGACACTGAGACACTGAGACTCTGAGACACTGAGACAATGAAATCCTAAGGCACAGAGACACTGAGACACTGGGACACTGAGACACTGAAACTCTGAGACACGGAGACACTGAGACACAAAGACACAAAGACACAGAGACACGGAGACTCTGAGATACTTGGACACAGTGGCACTGAGAATCTGAGACACTGAGGCACAGAGACTCTCAGACAGAGAGACACCGAGGCACTGAATCTCTGAGACACTGAGACACAGAGATAAAAAAAACTGAGACACAGAGACACAGAGATACTGGGACACAGAGACACTGACAGTCTGAGACACTGAGACACAGAGACCCTGAGACACTGAGACACTGTGACACAGAGACACTGAGACACTGAGAGACTGAGGCACAGAGACACTGAGACACTGAGACTCTGAGGTACAGAGACAGTGAGACTTTGAGACACTGAAACACAGAGACGCGGAGAAACTGAGACACTCAGAGAAAGAGACACTGAGTCTCTGAGACACTGAGATTATGAGACTCTGAGACACAGAGACACTGAGACACTGAGACACAGGGACACAGAGAAACTGAGACACTGAGACACAGAGACACTGAGACACAGAGACACTGAGACTTTGAGACACAGAGACACTGAGGCACAGAGACACTGAGACACAGAGACACTGAGACTCTGAGACACTGAGGCAATGAGACACTGAGGCACAGAGACACTGAGACACAGAGTCACTGAGACTCTGAGACACTGAGACACTGAGATTTTGAGACACTGAAACACAGAGACGCGGAGACACTGAGACACTGAGACTTTGGGACACAGAGACTCTGAGACTCTGAGACACAGAGGCACAAAGACACTGAGACACAGAGACACTGAGACACAGAGACACTGAGACTCTGAGACACTGAGACTCTGAGATAATGAGACACAGAGGCACTGAGAATATGAGACACTGAGACACTGAGGCACAGGGACAATGAGACACTGAGACACTGAGACTCTGGGACTCTGAGACACTGAGACACAGAGACACTGAGACTTTGAGACACAGAGACACTGAGGCACAGAAACATAGAGACACTGAAACCCTGAGACACTGAGACTCTGGGACACAGAGACACAGAGACACTGAGACACAGAGACACAGAGACTCTGAGACACTGAGGCAATGAGACACTGAGGCACTGAGACTCTGAGACACAGATAATTGGAGACACTGTCACACTGAGGCACAGAGAAACTCAGACACAGAGAAACAGAGACACTGAGACACTAAGACTCTGAGACACTGAGACTCTGAGATACTGAGACACAGAGACACAGAGGCACTGAGAATCTGAGACACTGAGGCACAGGGACACTGAGACGCTGAGACACTGAGACTCTGAGACATTGAGACACTGTGACACTGAGGCACAGAGACTCTCAGACAGAGAGACACCGAGACACTGATTCTCGGAGACACTAAGACACAGAGACAAAGAGACTGTGAGACACTGAGACACAGAGATACTGGGACACTGAGACACTGAGCGACAGAGACAAAGAGACACTGAGTCTCTGAGACACTGATACACTGAGACACAGAGAAACAGAGACACAGAGACACTGAATCTCTGAGACACTGAGACACAGAGATTAAAAAAAACTGTGAGACACAGAGATACAGAGATACTGGGACACAGAGACACTGACAGTCTGAGACACTGAGACACAGAGACACTGAGACACTGTGACACTGAGAGACTGAGACACTGAGGCACAGAGACACTTAGACACTGAGACATTGAGACACTGAGACATTGAGACACTGAGACACTGAGACACTGAGGCACAGAGACACTCAGACAAAGAGGCACTGAGTCTCTGAGACACTGAGATTATGAGACTCTGAGACACAGAGACTCTGAGACACTGAGACTCTGAGACACTGGGACACAGAGAAACTGAGACACTGAGACACAAAGACTTTGGGACACAGAGACTCTGAGACACAGAAGCACAAAGACACTGAGACACAGAGACACAGTGACACTGAGACACTAAGACTTTGAGACACAGAGACACTGAGGCACAGAGACACAGAGACACTGAGACTCTGAGACACTGAGGCAATGAGACACTGAGGCACAGAGACACTGAGACACAGAGTCACTGAGACTCTGTGACACTGAGACACTGAGACTTTGAGACACTGAAACACAGACACGCACAGACACTGAGACACTGAGCCTTTGGGACACAGAGACTCTGAGACTATGAGACACAGAGGCACAAAGACACTGAGACACAGAGACACAGTGACACTGAGACACTGAGACACAGAGACACTGAGACACAGAGACACTGAGACTTTGAGACACAGTGACACTGAGGCACAGAGACACTGAGACACAGAGACACAGAGTCACTGAGACTCTGAGACATTGAGACACTCTGACACTGATGCACAGAGAATCTCAGACAGAGAGACAAAGAGGCACTGATTCTCTGAGACACTAAGACACAGAGACAAAGAGACTGTGAGACACTGAGAAACAGAGACACTGAGACACTGAGACACTGTGACACTGAGACACTGAGACACTGAGACACTGAGACACAGAGACACTGAGACTTTGAGACACAGTGACACTGAGGCACAGAGACACTGAGACACAGAGACACAGAGTCACTGAGACTCTGAGATACTGAGACTCTGAGATACTGAGATGAAGAGGCACTGAGAATCTGAGACACTGAGACACTGAGACTCTGAGACATTGAGACACTCTGACACTGAGGCACAGAGAATCTCAGACAGAGAGACAAAGTGGCACTGATTCTCTGAGACACTAAGACACAGAGACAAAGAGACTGTGAGACACTGAGAAACAGAGACATTGAGACACTGAGACACTGTGACACTGAGACACTGAGACACTGAGACACAGAGACACTGAGACAGAGAGACACAGAGACACTGATTCTCTGAGACACTGAATCACTGAGACACAGAGACACTGTGATTCTGAGCCACTGAGACACTGAGACACTGAGACACAAAGAATTGAGACCCTGAGACACAGAGACACTGAGACACAAAGACACAGAGACACAGAGACTCTGAGACACTGAGGCAATGAGACACTGCGGCACAGAGGAACTCAGACACAGAGACACAAAGACACTGAGACACTGAGACTCTGAGATAATGAGACAAAGAGGCATTGAGAATATGAGACACTGAGGCACAGGGACACTGAGACACAGAGACATAGAGACACTGAAACCCTGAGACACTGGGACACAGAGACACTGAGACACAGAGACACAGCAACACAGAGACACTGAGACGCTGAGACACTGAGGCAATGAGACACTGAGGCACTGAGACTCTGAGACACAGATAATCTGAGACACAGTCACACTGAGGCACAGAGAAACTTAGACACAGAGAAACAGAGACACTGAGACACTGAGACATTAAGGCTCTGAGACACTGAGACACTGAGATACTGAGACACAGAGGCACTGAGACTCTGAGACACTGTGACAATGAGACACAAAGATTTGAGACCCTGAGACACAGAGACACTGAAACACGGATACAATGACACTCTGAGACACAGGAACACTGAGATACAGAGACACTGAGACACTGAGACACAGAAACACTGAGACACTCAGACACAGAGACAAAGAGACACTGAGGCACTGAGACTCTGAGACACAGATAATCGGAGACACTGTCACACTGAGGCACAGAGAAACTCAGACACAGAGAAACAGAGACACTGAGACTCTAAGACTCTGAGACACTGAGACTCTGAGATACTGAGACACAGAGACACAGAGGCACTGAGAATCTGAGACACTGAGGCACAGGGACACTGAGACACTGAGACACTGAGACTCTGAGACATTGAGATACTGTGACACTGAGGCACAGAGACTCTCAGACAGAGAGACACCGAGACACTGATTCTCGGAGATACTAAGACACAGAGACAAAGAGACTGTGAGACACTGAGACACAGAGATACTGGGACACTGAGACACTGAGCGACAGAGACAAAGAGACACTGAGTCTCTGAGACACTGATACACTGAGACACAGAGAAACAGAGACACAGAGACACTGAATCTCTGAGACACTGAGACACAGAGATTAAAAAAAACTGTGAGACACAGAGATACAGAGATACTGGGACACAGAGACACTGACAGTCTGAGACACTGAGACACAGAGACACTGAGACACTGAGACACTGTGACACTGAGAGACTGAGACACTGAGGCACAGAGACACTTAGACACTGAGACATTGAGACACTGAGACATTGAGACACTGAGACACTGAGGCACTGAGACACTGAGGCACAGAGACACTCAGACAAAGAGACACTGAGTCTCTGAGACACTGAGATTATGAGACTCTGAGACACAGAGACACTGAGACACTGAGACTCTGAGACACTGGGACACAGAGAAACTGAGACACTGAGACACAAAGACTTTGGGACACAGAGACTCTGAGACACGGAAGCACAAAGACACTGAGACACAGAGACACAGTGACACTGAGACGCAAAGACACTGAGACACTAAGACTTTGAGACACAGAGACACTGAGGCACAGAGACACTGAGACACAGAGACACTGAGACTCTGAGACACTGAGGCAATGAGACACTGAGGCACAGAGACACTGAGACTCAGAGTCACTGAGACTCTGTGACACTGAGACACTGAGACTTTGAGACACTGAAACACAGACACGCACAGACACTGAGACACTGAGGCTTTGGGACACAGAGACTCTGAGACTATGAGACACAGAGGCACAAAGACACTGAGACACAGAGACACAGTGACACTGAGACACTGAGACTCAGAGACACTGAGACACAGAGACACTGAGACTTTGAGACACAGTGACACTGAGACTCTGAGACATTGAGACACTCTGACACTGATGCACAGAGAATCTCAGACAGAGAGACAAAGAGGCACTGATTCTCTGAGACACTAAGACACAGAGACAAAGAGACTGTGAGACACTGAGAAACAGAGACACTGAGACACTGAGACACTGTGACACTGAGACACTGAGACACTGAGACACTGAGATACTGAGACACAGAGACACTGTGACACTGAGACACTGAGACACTGAGACACTGAGACACTGAGATACTGAGACACAGAGGCACTGTGACTCTGAGACACTGTGACAATGAGACACAAAGATTTGAGACCCTGAGACACAGAGACACTGAAACACGGATACAATGACACTCTGAGACACAGGAACACTGAGATACAGAGACACCGAGAGTCTGAGACACTGAGACACAGAAACACTGAGACACTCAGACACAGAGACAAAGAGACACTGAATCTCTGAGACACTGAAACTCTGAGACACTGAGACACAAAGACACAGAGGCTCTGAGACACTGAGGCAATGAGACACTGAGGCACAGAGGAACTCAGACACAGAGACACAAAGACACAGATACACTGAGACTCTGAGACACTGAGACTCTGAGATAATGAGACACAGAGGCACTGAGAATATGAGACACTGAGACACTGAGGCACAGGGACAATGAGACTCTGAGACACTGAGACACTGAGACACAGAGACACTGAGACACAGAGACACTGAGACTTTGAGACACAGAGACACTGAGGCACAGAAACATAGAGACACTGAAACCCTGAGACACTGAGTCTCTGGGACACAGAGACACTGAGACACAGAGACACAGAGACTCTGAGACACTGAGGCAATGAGACACTGAGGCACTGAGACTCTGAGACACAGATAATCTGAGACACTGTCACACTGAGGCACAGAGAATCTCAGACACAGAGAAACAGAGACACTGAGACACTAAGACTCTGAGACTCTGAGATACTGAGACACAGAGGCACTGAGAATCTGAGACTCTGAGGCACAGGGACACTGAGACACTGAGATACTGAGACTCTGAGACATTGAGACACTGAGACACTGAGACTCTGAGACATTGAGACACTGTGACACTGAGGCACAGAGACTCTCAGACAGAGAGACACCGAGACACTGATTCTCGGAGACACTAAGACACAGAGACAAAGAGACTGTGAGACACTGAGACACAGAGATACTGGGACACTGAGACACTGAGCGACAGAGACAAAGAGACACTGAGTCTCTGAGACACTGATACACTGAGACACAGAGAAACAGAGACACAGAGACACTGAATCTCTGAGACACTGAGACACAGAGATAAGAAAAAACTGTGAGACACAGAGACACAGAGATACTGGGACACAGAGACACTGACAGTCTGCGACACTGAGACACTGAGACACTGAGACACTGTGACACTGAGAGACTGAGGCACTGAGGCACAGAGACACTGAGACACTGAGACATTGAGACACTGAGACATTGAGACACTGAGACACTGAGGTACAGAGACACTCAGACAAAGAGACACTGAGTCTCTGAGACACTGAGATTATGAGACTCTGAGACACAGAGACACTGAGACACTGAGACTCTGAGACACTGGGACACAGAGAAACTGAGACACTGAGACACAAAGACTTTGGGACACAGAGACTCTGAGACACAGAAGCACAAAGAAACTGACACAAAGAGACACAGTGACACTGATACACTGAGACACAGAGACACTGAGACACTGAGACTCTGAGACACTGAGGCAATGAGACACTGAGGCACAGAGACACTGAGACACAGAGTCACTGAGACTCTGTGACACTGAGACACTGAGACTTTGAGACACTGAAACACAGACACGCTGAGACACTGAGCCTTTGGGACACAGAGACTCTGAGACTATGAGACACAGAGGCACAAAGACACTGAGACTCAGAGACACAGTGACACTGAGACACTGAGACACAGAGACACTGAGACACAGAGACACTGAGACTTTGAGACACAGTGACACTGAGGCACAGAGACACTGAGACACAGAGACAGAGAGTCACTGAGACTCTGAGACACTGAGACTCTGAGATACTGAGATGAAGAGGCACTGAGAATCTGAGACACTGTCACACTGAGGCACAGAGAAACTCAGACACAGAGAAACAGAGACACTGAGACACTAAGACTCTGAGACACTGAGACTCTGAGATACTGAGACACAGAGGCACTGAGAATCTGAGACACTGAGGCACAGGTTCACTGAGACACTGAGACACTGAGACACTGAGACTCTGAGACACTGAGACACTGAGACACAGAGACACAGAGACACAGAGACACTGAGGCAATGAGACACTGAGGCACTGAGACTCTGAGACACAGATAATCTGAGACACTGTCACACTGAGGCACAGAGAATCTCAGACACAGAGAAACAGAGACACTGAGACACTAAGACTCTGAGACACTGAGACTCTGAGATACTGAGACACAGAGGCACTGAGAATCTGAGACACTGAGGCACAGGGACACTGAGACACTGAGATACTGAGACTCTGAGACATTGAGACACTGAGACACTGAGACTCTGAGACATTGAGACACTGTGACACTGAGGCACAGAGACTCTCAGACAGAGAGACACCGAGACACTGATTCTCGGAGACACTAAGACACAGAGACAAAGAGACTGTGAGACACTGAGACACAGAGATACTGGGACACTGAGACACTGAGCGACAGAGACAAAGAGACACTGAGTCTCTGAGACACTGATACACTGAGACACAGAGAAACAGAGACACAGAGACACTGAATCTCTGAGACACTGAGACACAGAGATAAAAAAAAAACTGTGAGACACAGAGACACAGAGATACTGGTACACAGAGACACTGACAGTCTGCGACACTGAGACACAGAGACACTGAGACACTGAGACACTGTGACACTGAGAGACTGAGACACTGAGGCACAGAGACACTGAGACACTGAGACATTGAGACACTGAGACATTGAGACACTGAGACACTGAGACACTGAGGTACAGAGACACTCAGACAAAGAGACACTGAGTCTCTGAGACACTGAGATTATGAGACTCTGAGACACAGAGACACTGAAACACTGAGACTCTGAGACACTGGGACACAGAGAAACTGAGACACTGAGACACAAAGACTTTGGGACACAGAGACTCTGAGACACAGAAGCACAAAGAAACTGACACAAAGAGACACAGTGACACTGAGACACTGAGACACAGAGACACTGAGACACTGAGACTCTGAGACACTGAGGCAATGAGACACTGAGGCACAGAGACACTGAGACACAGAGTCACTGAGACTCTGTGACACTGAGACACTGAGACTTTGAGACACTGAAACACAGACACGCAGAGACACTGAGATACTGAGCCTTTGGGACACAGAGACTCTGAGACTATGAGACACAGAGGCACAAAGACACTGAGACTCAGAGACACAGTGACACTGAGACACTGAGACACAGAGACATTGAGACACAGAGACACTGAGACTTTGAGACACAGTGACACTGAGGCACAGAGACACTGAGACACAGAGACACAGAGTCACTGAGACTCTGAGACACTGAGACTCTGAGATACTGAGATGAAGAGGCACTGAGAATCTGAGACACTGTCACACTGAGGCACAGAGAAACTCAGACACAGAGAAACAGAGACACTGAGACACTAAGACTCTGAGACACTGAGACTCTGAGATACTGAGACACAGAGGCACTGAGAATCTGAGACACTGAGGCACAGGTTCACTGAGACACTGAGACACTGAGACACTGAGACTCTGAGACACTGAGACACTGAGACACTGAGACACAGAGGCACAGAGACACAGAGACTCTGAGACACTGAGGCAATGAGACACTGAGGGACTGAGACTCTGAGACACAGATAATCTGAGACACTGTCACACTGAGGCACAGAGAATCTCAGACACAGAGAAACAGAGATACTGAGACACTAAGACTCTGAGACACTGAGACTCTGAGATACTGAGACACAGAGGCACTGAGAATCTGAGACACTGAGGCACAGGGACACTGAGACACTGAGATACTGAGACTCTGAGACATTGAGACACTGAGACTCTGAGACATTGAGACACTGTGACACTGAGGCACAGAGACTCTCAGACAGAGAGACACCGAGACACTGATTCTCGGAGACACTAAGTCACAGAGACAAAGAGACTGTGAGACACTGAGACACAGAGATACTGGGACACTGAAACACTGAGCGACAGAGACAAAGAGACACTGAGTCTCTAAGACACTGATACACTGAGACACAGAGAAACAGAGACACAGAGACACTGAATCTCTGAGACACTCAGACACAGAGATTAAAAAAAAACTGTGAGACACAGAGACACAGAGATACTGGGACACAGAGACACTGACAGTCTGCGACACTGAGACACTGAGACACTGAGACACTGTGACACTGAGAGACTGAGACACTGAGGCACAGAGACACTGAGACACTGAGACATTGAGACACTGAGACATTGAGACACTGAGACACTGAGACACTGAGACACTGAGGTACAGAGACACTCAGACAAAGAGACACTGAGTCTCTGAGACACTGAGATTATGAGACTCTGAGACACAGAGACACTGAGACACTGAGACTCTGAGACACTGGGACACAGAGAAACTGAGACACTGAGACACAAAGACTTTGGGACACAGAGACTCTGAGACACAGAAGCACAACGAAACTGACACAAAGAGACACAGTGACACTGAGACACTGAGACACAGAGACACTGAGACACTGAGACTCTGAGACACTGAGGCAATGAGACACTGAGGCACAGAGACACTGAGACACAGAGTCACTGAGACTCTGTGACACTGAGACACTGAGACTTTGAGACACTGAAACACAGACACGCAGAGACACTGAGACACTGAGCCTTTGGGACACAGAAACTCTGAGACTATGAGACACAGAGGCACAAAGACACTGAGACTCAGAGACACAGTGACACTGAGACACTGAGACACAGAGACACTGAGACACAGAGACACTGAGACTTTGAGACACAGTGACACTGAGGCACAGAGACACTGAGACACAGAGACACAGAGTCACTGAGACTCTGAGACACTGAGACTCTGAGATACTGAGATGAAGAGGCACTGAGAATCTGAGACACTGAGACACTGAGACTCTGAGACATTGAGACACTCTGACACTGAGGCACAGAGAATCTCAGACAGAGAGACAAAGAGGCACTGATTCTCTGAGACACTAAGACACAGAGACAAAGAGACTGTGAGACACTGAGAAACAGAGACATTGAGACACTGAGACACTGTGACACTGAGACACTGAGACACTGAGACACAGAGACACTGAGACAGAGAGACACAGAGACACTGATTCTCTGAGACACTGAATCACTGAGACACAGAGACACTGTGATTCTGAGCCACTGAGACACTGAGACACTGAGACACAAAGAATTGAGACCCTGAGACACAGAGACACTGAGACACAAAGACACAGAGACACAGAGACTCTGAGACACTGAGGCAATGAGACACTGAGGCACAGAGGAACTCAGACACAGAGACACAAAGACACTGAGACACTGAGACTCTGAGATAATGAGACAAAGAGGCATTGGGAATATGAGACACTGAGGCACAGGGATACTGAGACACAGAGACATAGAGACACTGAAACCCTGAGACTCTGAGACACTGGGACACAGAGACACTGAGACACAGAGACACAGCAACACAGAGACACTGAGACTCTGAGACACTGAGGCAATGAGACACTGAGGCACTGAGACTCTGAGACACAGATAATCTGAGACACAGTCACACTGAGGCACAGAGAAACTCAGACACAGAGAAACAGAGACACTGAGACACTAAGGCTCTGAGACACTGAGACACTGAGATACTGAGACACAGAGGCACTGTGACTCTGAGACACTGTGACAATGAGACACAAAGATTTGAGACCCTGAGACACAGAGACACTGAAACACGGATACAATGACACTCTGAGACACAGGAACACTGAAATACAGAGACACTGAGACTCTGAGACACTGAGACACAGAAACACTGAGACACTCAGACACAGAGACAAAGAGACACTGAGTCTCTGAGACACTGAAACTCTGAGACACTGAGACACTGAGACACAAAGACACAGAGACACAGAGACTCTGAGACACTGAGGCAATGAGACACTGAGGCACTGAGACTCTGAGACACAGATAATCTGAGACACTGTCACACTGAGGCACAGAGAAACTCAGACACAGAGAAACAGAGACACTGAGACACTAAGACTCTGAGACACTGAGACTCTGAGATACTGAGACACAGAGGCACTGAGAATCTGAGACACTGAGGCACAGGTACACTGAGACACTGAGACTCAGACACTGAGACACTGAGATACTGAGACTCTGAGACATTGAGACACTGAGACACTGAGACTCTGAGACATTGAGACACTGTGACACTGAGGCACAGCGACTCTCAGACAGAGAGACACCGAGACACTGATTCTCGGAGACACTAAGACACAGAGACAAAGAGACTGTGAGACACTGAGACACAGAGATACTGGGACACTGAGACACTGAGCGACAGAGACAAAGAGACACTGAGTCTCTGAGACACTGATACACTGAGACACAGAGAAACACAGACACAGAGACACTGAATCTCTGAGACACTGAGACACAGAGATAAAAAAAAACTGTGAGACACAGAGATACTGGGACACAGAGACACTGTGATTCTGAGCCACTGAGACACTGAGAAACTGAGACACAAAGAATTGAGACCCTGAGACACAGAGACACTGAGACACAAAGACACAGAGACACAGAGACTCTGAGACACTGAGGCAATGAGACACTGAGGCACAGAGGAACTCAGACACAGAGACACAAAGACACTGAGACACTGAGACTCTGAGATAATGAGACAAAGAGGCATTGAGAATATGAGACACTGAGGCACAGGGACACTGAGACACAGAGACATAGAGACACAGAAACCCTGAGACACTGAGACACTGGGACACAGAGACACTGAGACACAGAGACACAGCAACATAGAGACACTGAGACTCTGAGACACTGAGGCAATGAGACACTGAGGCACTGAGACTCTGAGACACAGATAATCTGAGACACAGTCACACTGAGGCACAGAGAAACTCAGACACAGAGAAACAGAGACACTGAGACACTAAGGCTCTGAGACACTGAGACACTGAGATACTGAGACACAGAGGCACTGTGACTCTGAGACACTGTGACAATGAGACACAAAGATTTGAGACCCTGAGACACAGAGACACTGAAACACGGATACAATGACACTCTGAGACACAGGAACACTGAAATACAGAGACACTGAGACTCTGAGACACTGAGACACAGAAACACTGAGACACTCAGACACAGAGACAAAGAGACACTGAGTCTCTGAGACACTGAAACTCTGAGACACTGAGACACTGAGACACAAAGACACAGAGACACAGAGACTCTGAGACACTGAGGCAATGAGACACTGAGGCACTGAGACTCTGAGACACAGATAATCTGAGACACTGTCACACTGAGGCACAGAGAAACTCAGACACAGAGAAACAGAGACACTGAGACACTAAGACTCTGATAAACTGAGACTCTGAGATACTGAGACACAGAGGCACTGAGAATCTGAGACACTGAGGCACAGGTACACTGAGACACTGAGACACTGAGACTCAGACACTGAGACACTGAGATACTGAGACTCTGAGACATTGAGACACTGAGACACTGAGACTCTGAGACATTGAGACACTGTGACACTGAGGCACAGAGACTCTCAGTCAGAGAGACACCGAGACACTGATTCTCGGAGACATTAAGACACAGAGACAAAGAGACTGTGAGACACTGAGACACAGAGATACTGGGACACTGAGACACTGAGCGACAGAGACAAAGAGACACTGAGTCTCTGAGACACTGATACACTGAGACACAGAGAAACACAGACACAGAGACATTGAATCTCTGAGACACTGAGACACAGAGATAAAAAAAAAACTGTGAGACACAGAGACACAGAGATACTGGGACACAGAGACACTGTGACACTGAGACACTGAGGCACAGAGACACTGAGACACTGAGACATTGAGACACTGAGACATTGAGACACTGAGACACTGAGACACTGAGACACTGCGACACTGAGGCACAGAGACACTCAGACAAAGAGACACTGAGTCTCTGAGACACTGAGTTTATGAGACTCTGAGACACAGAGACACTGAGACACTGAGACTCTGAGACACTGGGACACAGAGAAACTGAGACACTGAGACACAAAGACTTTGGGACACAGAGACTCTGAGACACAGAAGCACAAAGAAACTGACACACAGAGACACAGTGACACTGAGACACTGAGACACAGAGACACTGAGACACTGAGACACAAAATCACTGAGACTCTGTGACACTGAGACACTGAGACTTTGAGACACTGAAACACAGACACACAGAGACACTGAGACACTGAGCCTTTGGGACACAGAGACTCTGAGACACAGTGACACTGAGACACAGAGACACTGAGACACAGAGACACTGAGACTTTGAGACACAGTGACACTGAGGCACAGAGACACTGAGACACAGAGACACAGAGTCACTGAGACTCTGAGACACTGAGGCACAGGGACAATGAGACACTGAGACACTGAGACACTGAGACTCTGAGACACTGAGACACAGAGACACAGAGACACAGAGACACAGAGTCACTGAGACTTTCAGACACAGAGACACTGAGGCACAGAAACATAGAGACACTGAAACCCTGAGACACTGAGACTCTGGGACACAGAGACACTAAGACACAGAGACACAGAGACTCTGAGACACTGAGGCAATGAGACACTGAGGCACTGAGACTCTGAGACACAGATAATCTGAGACACTGTCACACTGAGGCACAGAGAAACTCAGACACAGAGAAACAGAGACACTGAGACACTAAGACTCTGAGACACTGAGACTCTGAGAATCTGAGACACTGAGGCACAGGTTCACTGAGACACTGAGACACTGAGACACTGAGACTCTGAGACACTGAGACACAGAGACACAGAGACTCTGAGAAACTGAGGCAATGAGACACTGAGGCACTGAGACTCTGAGACACAGATAATCTGAGACACTGTCACACTGAGGCACAGAGAATCTCAGACAGAGAGAAACAGAGACACTGAGACACTAAGACTCTGAGACACTGAGACTCTGAGATACTGAGACACAGAGGCACTGAGAATCTGAGACACTGAGGCACAGGGACACTGAGACACTGAGATACTGAAACTCTGAGACATTGAGACACTGAGACACTGAGACTCTGAGACATTGAGACACTGTGACACTGAGGCACAGAGACTCTCAGACAGAGTGACACCGAGACACTGATTCTCGGAGACACTAAGACACAGAGACAAAGAGACTGTGAGACACAGAGACACAGAGGTACTGGGACCCTGAGACACTGAGCGACAGAGACAAAGAGACACTGAGTCTCTGAGACACTGATACACTGAGACACAGAGAAACAGAGACACAGAGACACTGAATCTCTGAGACACTGAGACACAGAGATAAAAAAAAAACTGTGAGACACAGAGACACAGAGATACTGGGACACAGAGACACTGACAGTCTGCGACACTGAGACACAGAGACACTGAGACACTGAGACAGTGAGACACTGTGACGCTGAGAGACTGAGACACTGAGGCACAGAGACACTGAGACACTGAGACATTGAGACACTGAGACATTGAGACACTGAGACACTGAGACACTGAGACACTGAGGTACAGAGACACTCAGACAAAGAGACACTGAGTCTCTGAGACACTGAGGTTATGAGACTCTGAGACAATGAGACTCTGAGACACTGAGACTCTGAGACACTGGGACACAGAGAAACTGAGACACTGAGACACAAAGACTTTGGGACACAGAGACTCTGAGACACAGAAGCACAAAGAAACTGACACAAAGAGACACAGTGACACTGAGACACTGAGACACAGAGACACTGAGACACTGAGACTCTGAGACACTGAGGCAATGAGACACTGAGGCACAGAGACACTGAGACACAGAGTCACTGAGACTCTGTGACACTGAGACACTGAGACTTTGAGACACTGAAACACAGACACGCAGAGACACTGAGACACTGAGCCTTTGGGACACAGAGACTCTGAGACTATGAGACACAGAGGCACAAAGACACTGAGACTCAGAGACACAGTGACACTGAGACACTGAGACACAGAGACACTGGGACACAGAGACACTGAGACTTTGAGACACAGTGACACTGAGGCACAGAGACACTGAGACACAGAGACACAGAGTCACTGAGACTCTGAGACACTGAGACTCTGAGATACTGAGATGAAGAGGCACTGAGAATCTGAGACACTGAGACACTGAGACTCTGAGACATTGAGACACTCTGACACTGAGGCACAGTGAATCTCAAACAGAGAGACAAAGAGGCACTGATTCTCTGAGACACTAAGACACAGAGACAAAGAGACTGTGAGACACTGAGAAACAGAGACATTGAGACACTGAGACACTGTGACACTGACACACTGAGACACTGAGACACAGAGACACTGAGACAGAGAGACACAGAGACACTGAGACACTGATTCTCTGAGACACTGAATCACTGAGACACAGAGACACTGTGATTCTGAGCCACTGAGACACTGAGAAACTGAGACACAAAGAATTGAGACCCTGAGACACAGAGACACAGAGACACAAAGACACAGAGACTCTGAGACACTGAGGCAATGAGACACTGAGGCACAGAGGAACTCAGACACAGAGACACAAAGACACTGAGACACTGAGACTCTGAGATAATGAGACAAAGAGGCATTGAGAATATGAGACACTGAGGCACAGGGACACTGAGACACAGAGACATAGAGACACTGAAACCCTGAGACACTGAGACACTGGGACACAGAGACACTGAGACACAGAGACACAGCAACACAGAGACACTGAGACTCTGAGACACTGAGGCAATGAGACACTGAGGCACTGAGACTCTGAGACACAGATAATCTGAGACACAGTCACACTGAGGCACAGAGAAACTCAGACACAGAGAAACAGAGACACTGAGACACTGAGACACTAAGGCTCTGAGACACTGAGACACTGAGATACTGAGACACAGAGGCACTGTGACTCTGAGACACTGTGACAATGAGACACAAAGATTTGAGACCCTTAGACACAGAGACACTGAAACACGGATACAATGACACTCTGAGACACAGGAACACTGAAATACAGAGACACTGAGACTCTGAGACACTGAGACACAGAAACACTGAGACACTCAGACACAGAGACAAAGAGACACTGAGTCTCTGAGACACTGCAACTCTGAGACACAGAGACACAGAGACTCTGAGACACTGAGGCAATGAGACACTGAGGCACTGAGACTCTGAGACACAGATAATCTGAGACACTGTCACACTGAGGCACAGAGAAACTCAGACACAGAGAAACAGAGACACTGAGACACTAAGACTCTGAGACACTGAGACTCTGAGATACTGAGACACAGAGGCACTGAGAATCTGAGACACTGAGGCACAGGTACACTGAGACACTGAGACACTGAGACTCAGACACTGAGACACTGAGATACTGAGACTCTGAGACATTGAGACACTGAGACACTGAGACTCTGAGACATTGAGACACTGTGACACTGAGGCACAGAGACTCTCAGACAGAGAGACACCGAGACACTGATTCTCGGAGACACTAAGACACAGAGACAAAGAGACTGTGAGACACTGAGACAAAGAGATACTGGGACACTGAGACACTGAGCGACAGAGACAAAGAGACACTGAGTCTCTGAGACACTGATACACTGAGAC
Organism: Prionace glauca; assembly: GCA_037974335.1. Taxonomy (NCBI): domain Eukaryota; kingdom Metazoa; phylum Chordata; class Chondrichthyes; order Carcharhiniformes; family Carcharhinidae; genus Prionace; species Prionace glauca. Next base: position 94,500 of record JBBMRE010000229.1, read on the forward strand.
ACAGAGAAACACAGACACAGAGACACTGAATCTCTGAGACACTGAGACACAGAGATTAAAAAAAACTGTGAGACACAGAGACACAGGGATACTGGGACACAGAGACACTGTGATTCTGAGCCACTGAGACACTGAGAAACTGAGACACAAAGAATTGAGACCCTGAGACACAGAGACACTGAGACACAAAGACACAGAGACACAGAGACTCTGAGACACTGAGGCAATGAGACACTGAGGCACAGAGGAACTCAGACACAGAGACACAAAGACACTGAGACACTGAGACTCTGAGATAATGAGACAAAGAGGCATTGAGAATATGAGACACTGAGGCACAGGGACACTGAGACACAGAGACATAGAGACACTGAAACCCTGAGACACTGAGACACTGGGACACAGAGACACTGAGACACAGAGACACAGCAACACAGAGACACTGAGACTCTGAGACACTGAGGCAATGAGACACTGAGGCACTGAGACTCTGAGACACAGATAATCTGAGACACAGTCACACTGAGGCACAGAGAAACTCAGACACAGAGAAACAGAGACACTGAGACACTGAGACACTAAGGCTCTGAGACACTGAGACACTGAGATACTGAGACACAGAGGCACTGTGACTCTGAGACACTGTGACAATGAGACACAAAGATTTGAGACCCTGAGACACAGAGACACTGAAACACGGATGCAATGACACTCTGAGACACAGGAACACTGAAATACAGAGACACTGAGACTCTGAGACACTGAGACACAGAAACACTGAGACACTCAGACACAGAGACAAAGAGACACTGAGTCTCTGAGACACTGAAACTCTGAGACACTGAGACACTGAGACACAAAGACACAGAGACACAGAGACTCTGAGACACTGAGGCAATGAGACACTGAGGCACTGAGACTCTGAGACACAGATAATCTGAGACACTGTCACACTGAGGCACAGAGAAACTCAGACACAGAGAAACAGAGACACTGAGACACTAAGACTCTGAGACACTGAGACTCTGAGATACTGAGACACAGAGGCACTGAGAATCTGAGACACTGAGGCACAGGTACACTGAGACACTGAGACTCAAACACTGAGACACTGAGATACTGAGACTCTGAGACATTGAGACACTGAGACACTGAGACTCTGAGACATTGAGACACTGTGACACTGAGGCACAGAGACTCTCAGACAGAGAGACACCGAGACACTGATTCTCGGAGACACTAAGACACAGAGACAAAGAGACTGTGAGACACTGAGACACAGAGATACTGGGACACTGAGACACTGAGCGACAGAGACAAAGAGACACTGAGTCTCTGAGACACTGATACACTGAGACACAGAGAAACACAGACACAGAGACACTGAATCTCTGAGACACTGAGACACAGAGATAAAAAAAAAACTGTGAGACACAGAGACACAGAGATACTGGGACACAGAGACACTGTGACACTGAGACACTGAGGCACAGAGACACTGAGACACTGAGACATTGAGACACTGAGACATTGAGACACTGAGACACTGAGACACTGAGACACTGCGACACTGAGGCACAGAGAACTCAGACAAAGAGACACTGAGTCTCTGAGACACTGAGATTATGAGACTCTGAGACACAGAGACACTGAGACTCTGAGACACTGGTACTCAGAGAAACTGAGACACTGAGACACAAAGACTTTGGGACACAGAGACTCTGAGACACAGAAGCACAAAGAAACTGACACACAGAGACACAGTGACACTGAGACACTGAGACACAGAGACACTGAGACACTGAGACTCTGAGACACTGAGGCAATGAGACACTGAGGCACAGAGACACTGAGACACAGAATCACTGAGACTCTGAGACACAGTGACACTGAGACACAGAGACACTGAGACACAGAGACACTGAGACTTTGAGACACAGTGACACTGAGGCACAGAGACACTGAGACACAGAGACACAGAGTCACTGAGACTCTGAGACACTGAGGCACAGGGACAATGAGACACTGAGACACTGAGACACTGAGACTCTGAGACTCTGAGACACTGAGACACAGAGACACAGAGACACAGAGACACTGAGACACAGAGACACTGAGACTTTCAGACACAGAGACACTGAGGCACAGAAACATAGAGACACTGAAACCCTGAGACACTGAGACTCTGGGACACAGAGACACTAAGACACAGAGACACAGAGACTCTGAGACACTGAGGCAATGAGACACTGAGGCACTGAGACTGTGAGACACAGATAATCTGAGACACTGTCACACTGAGGCACAGAGAAACTCAGACACAGAGAAACAGAGACACTGAGAAACTAAGACTCTGAGACACTGAGACTCTGAGATACTGAGACACAGAGGCACGGAGAATCTGAGACACTGAGGCACAGGTTCACTGAGACACTGAGACACTGAGACACTGAGACTCTGAGACACTGAGATACTGAGATACTGAGACTCTGAGACATTGAGACACTGAGACACTGAGACTCTGAGACATTGAGACACTGTGACACTGAGGCACAGAGACTCTCAGACAGAGAGACACCGAGATACTTATTCTCGGAGACACTAAGACACAGAGACAAAGAGACTGTGAGACACTGAGACACAGAGATACTGGGACACTGAGACACTGAGCGACAGAGACAAAGAGATACTGAGTCTCTGAGACACTGATACACTGAGACACAGAGAAACAGAGACACAGAGACACTGAATCTCTGAGACACTGAGACACAGAGATAAAAAAAACTGTGAGACACAGAGACACAGAGATACTGGGACACAGAGACACTGACAGTCTGAGACACTGAGACACAGAGACACTGAGACACTGAGACACTGTGACACTGAGACACTGAGGCACAGAGACACTGAGACACTGAGACATTGAGACACTGAGACATTGAGACACTGAGACACTGAGACACTGCGACACTGAGGCACAGAGACACTCAGACAAAGAGACACTGAGTCTCTGAGACACTGAGATTATGAGACTCTGAGACACAGAGACACTGAGACACTGAGACTCTGAGACACAGACACAGAGAAACTGAGACACAGACACAAAGACTTTGGGACACAGAGACTCTGAGACACAGAAGCACAAAGAAACTGACACACAGAGCACAGTGACACTGAGACACTGAGACACAGAGACACTGAGACACTGAGACTCTGAGACACTGAGGCAATGAGACACTGAGGCACAGAGACACTGAGACACAGAGTCACTGAGACTCTGTGACACTGAGACACTGAGACTTTGAGACACTGAAACACAGACACGCAGAGACACTGAGACACTGAGCCTTTGGGACACAGAGACTCTGAGACTATGAGACACAGAGGCACAAAGACACTGAGACTCAGAGACACTGAGACACAGAGACACTGAGACTTTGAGACACAGTGACACTGAGGCACAGAGACACTGAGACACAGAGACACAGAGTCACTGAGACTCTGAGACACTGAGACGCTGAGATACTGAGACGAAGAGGCACTGAGAATCTGAGACACTGAGACACTGAGACTCTGAGACATTGAGACACTCTGACACTGAGGCACAGAGAATCTCAGACAGAGAGACAAAGAGGCACTGATTCTCTGAGACACTAAGACACGGAGACAAAGAGACTGTGAGACACTGAGAAACAGAGACACTGAGACACTGAGACACTGTGACACTGAGACACTGAGACACTGAGACACAGAGACACTGAGACAGAGAGACACAGAGACACTGATTCTCTGAGACACTGAATCACTGAGACACAGAGACACTGTGATTCTGAGCCACTGAGACACTGAGACACTGAGACACAAAGAATTGAGACCCTGAGACACAGAGTCACTGAGACACAAAGACACAGAGACACAGAGACTCTGAGACACTGAGGCAATGAGACACTGAGGCACAGAGGAACTCAGACACAGAGACACAAAGACACTGAGACACTGAGACTCTGAGATAATGAGACAAAGAGGCATTGAGAATATGAGACACTGAGGCACAGGGACACTGAGACACAGAGACACTGAAACCCTGAGACACTGGGACACAGAGACACTGAGACACAGAGACACAGCAACACAGAGACACTGAGACTCTGAGACACTGAGGCAATGAGACACTGAGGCACTGAGACTCTGAGACACAGATAATCTGAGACACAGTCACACTGAGGCACAGAGAAAATCAGACACAGAGAAACAGAGACACTGAGACACTGAGACACTAAGGCTCTGAGACACTGAGACACTGAGATACTGAGACACAGAGGCACTGTGACTCTGAGACACTGTGACAATGAGACACAAAGATTTGAGACCCTGAGACACAGAGACACTGAAACACGGATACAATGACACTCTGAGACACAGGAACACTGAGATACAGAGACACTGAGACTCTGAGACACTGAGACACAGAAACACTGAGACACTCAGACACAGAGACAAAGAGACACTGAGTCTCTGAGACACTGAAACTCTGAGACACTGAGACACTGAGACACAAAGACACAGAGACACAGAGACTCTGAGACACTGAGGCAATGAGACACTGAGGCACAGAGGAACTCAGACACAGAGACACAAAGACACAGAGACACTGAGACTCTGAGATAATGAGACACAGAGGCACTGAGAATATGAGACACTGAGGCACAGGGACAATGAGACACTGAGACACTGAGACACTGAGACTCGGAGACTCTGAGACACTGAGACACAGAGACACAGAGACACAGAGACACAGAGACACTGAGACACAGAGACACTGAGACTTTGAGACACAGAGACACTGAGGCACAGAAACATAGAGACACTGAAACCCTCAAACACTGAGACTCTGGGACACAGAGACACTAAGACACAGAGACATAGAGACTCTGAGACACTGAGGCAATGAGACACTGAGGCACTGAGGCACTGAGACTCTGAGACACAGATAATCTGAGACACTGTCACACTGAGGCACAGAGAAACTCAGACACAGAGAAACAGAGACACTGAGACACTAAGACTCTGAGACACATAGACTCTGAGATACTGAGACACAGAGGCACTGAGAATCTGAGACACTGAGGCACAGGTACACTGAGACACTGAGACACTGAGACTCAGACACTGAGACACTGAGATACTGAGACTCTGAGACATTGAGACACTGAGACACTGAGACTCTGAGACATTGAGACACTGTGACACTGAGGCACAGAGACTCTCAGACAGAGAGACACCGAGACACTGATTCTCGGAGACACTAAGACACAGAGACAAAGAGACTGTGAGACAGTGAGACACAGAGATACTGGGACACTGAGACACTGAGCGACAGAGACAAAGAGACACTGAGTCTCTGAGACACTGATACACTGAGACACAGAGAAACACAGACACAGAGACACTGAATCTCTGAGACACTGAGACACAGAGATAAAAAAAACTGTGAGACACAGAGATACTGGGACACAGAGACACTGACAGTCTGAGACACTGAGACACAGAGACACTGAGACACTGAGACATTGAGACATTGAGACATTGAGACACTGAGACACTGAGACACTGAGACACTGAGACACTGAGGCACAGAGAAACTGAGACACTGAGACACAAAGACTTTGGGACACAGAGACTCTGAGACACAGAAGCACAAAGAAACTGACACACAGAGACACAGTGACACTGAGACACTGAGACACAGAGACACTGAGACACTAAGACTTTGAGACACAGAGACACTGAGGCACAGAGACACTGAGGCACAGAGACACTGAGACACAGAGTCACTGAGACTCTGTGACACTGAGACACTGAGACTTTGAGACACTGAAACACAGACACGCAGAGACACTGAGACACTGAGACTTTGAGACACTGAAACACAGACACGCAGAGACACTGAGACACTGAGCCTTTGGGACACAGAGACTCTGAGACTATGAGACACAGAGGCACAAAGACACTGAGACTCAGAGACACAGTGACACTGAGACACTGAGACACAGAGACACTGAGACACAGAGACACTGAGACTTTGAGACACAGTGACACTGAGGCACAGAGACACTGAGACACAGAGACACAGAGTCACTGAGACTCTGAGACACTGAGACTCTGAGATACTGAGATGAGGAGGCACTGAGAATCTGAGACACTGAGACACTGAGACTCTGAGACATTGAGACACTCTGACACTGAGGCACAGAGAATCTCAGACAGAGAGACAAAGAGGCACTGATTCTCTGAGACACTAAGACACAGAGACAAAGAGACTGTGAGACACTGAGAAACAGAGACACTGAGACACTGAGACACTGTGACACTGAGACACTGAGACACTGAGACACAGAGACACTGAGACAGAGAGACACAGAGACACTGATTCTCTGAGACACTGAATCACTGAGACACAGAGACACTGTGATTCTGAGCCACTGAGACACTGAGACACTGAGACACAAATAATTGAGACCCTGAGACACAGAGACACTGAGACACAAAGACACAGAGACACAGAGACTCTGAGACACTGAGGCAATGAGACACTGAGGCACAGAGGAACTCAGACACAGAGACACAAAGACACTGAGACACTGAGACTCTGAGATAATGAGACAAAGAGGCATTGAGAATATGAGACACTGAGGCACAGGGACACTGAGACACAGAGACATAGAGACACTGAAACCCTGAGACACTGAGACACTGGGACACAGAGACACTGAGACACAGAGACACAGCAACACAGAGACACTGAGACTCTGAGACACTGAGGCAATGAGACACTGAGGCACTGAGACTCTGAGACACAGATAATCTGAGACACAGTCACACTGAGGCACAGAGAAACTCAGACACAGAGAAACAGAGACACTGAGACACTAAGGCTCTGAGACACTGAGATACTGAGACACAGAGCCACTGTGACTCTGAGACACTGTGACAATGAGACACAAAGATTTGAGACCCTGAGACACAGAGACACGGAAACACGGATACAATGACACTCTGAGACACAGGAACACTGAGATACAGAGACACTGAGACTCTGAGACACTGAGACACAGAAACACTGAGACACTCAGACACAGAGACAAAGAGACACTGAGTCTCTGAGACACTGAAACTCTGAGACACTGAGACACTGAGAGACAAAGACACAGAGACTCTGAGACACTGAGGCACAGAGGAACTCAGACACAGAGACACAAAGACACAGAGACACTGAGACTCTGAGACACTGAGACTCTGAGATAATGAGACACAGAGGCACTGAGAATATGAGACACTGAGACACTGAGGCACAGGGACAATGAGACACTGAGACACTGAGACACTGAGACTCTGAGACTCTGAGACGCTGAGACACAGAGACACAGAGACTCTGAGACACTGAGGCACAGAGGAACTCAGACACAGAGACACAAAGACACAGAGACACTGAGACTCTGAGACACTGAGACTCTGAGATAATGAGACACAGAGGCACTGAGAATATGAGACACTGAGACACTGAGGCACAGGGACAATGAGACACTGAGACACTGAGACACTGAGACTCTGAGACTCTGAGACGCTGAGACACAGAGACACAGAGACACAGAGACACAGAGACACTGAGACAAAGAGACACTGAGACTTTGAGACACAGAGACACTGAGGCACAGAAACATAGAGACACTGAAACCCTGAGACACTGAGACTCTGGGACACAGCGACACTAAGACACAGAGACACAGAGACTCTGAGACACTGAGGCAATGAGACACTGAGGCACTGAGACTCTGAGACACAGATAATCTGAGACACTGTCACACTGAGACACAGAGAAACTCAGACACAGAGAAACAGAGACACTGAGACACTAAGACTCTGAGACACTGAGACTCTGAGATACTGAGACACAGAGGCACTGAGAATCTGAGACACTGAGGCACAGGTACACTGAGACACTGGGACACTGAGACACTGAGACTCAGACACTGAGACACTGAGATACTGAGACTCTGAGACATTGAGACACTGAGACACTGAGACTCTGAGACATTGAGACACTGTGACACTGAGGCACAGAGACTCTCAGACAGAGAGACACCGAGACACTGATTCTCGGAGACACTAAGACACAGAGACAAAGAGACTGTGAGACACTGAGACACAGAGATACTGGGACACTGAGACACTGAGCGACAGAGACAAAGAGACTCTGAGTCTCTGAGACACTGATACACTGAGACACAGAGAAACAGAGACACAGAGACACTGAATCTCTGAGACACTGAGACACAGAGATAAAAAAAAACTGTGAGACACAGAGACACAGAGATACTGGGACACAGAGACACTGACAGTCTGAGACACTGAGACACAGAGACACTGAGACACTGAGACACTGTGACACTGAGACACTGAGGCACAGAGACACTGAGACACTGAGACATTGAGACACTGAGACATTGAGACACTGAGACACTGAGACACTGAGACACTGCGACACTGAGGCACAGAGACACTCAGACAAAGAGACACTGAGTCTCTGAGACACTGAGATTATGAGACTCTGAGACACAGAGACACTGAGACACTGAGTCTCTGAGACACTGGGACACAGAGAAACTGAGACACTGAGACACAAAGACTTTGGGACACAGAGACTCTGAGACACAGAAGCACAAAGAAACTGACACACAGAGACACAGTGACACTGAGACACTGAGACACAGAGACACTGAGACACAGAGACACAGAGACACTGAGACACAGAGACACTGAGACTTTGAGACACAGAGACACTGAGGCACAGAGACATAGAGACACTGAAACCCTGAGACACTGAGACTCTCGGACACAGAGACACTGAGACACAGAGACACAGAGACACTGTGACTCTGAGCCACTGAGACACTGAGACACTGAGACACAAAGAATTGCGACCCTGAGACACAGAGACACTAAGACACAAAGACACAGAAACACAGAGACTCTGAGACACTGAGGCAATGAGACACTGAGGCACTGAGACACTGAGACTCTGAGACATTGAGACACTGTGACACTGAGGCACAGAGACTCTCAGACAGAGAGACACAGAGACACTGAGACACAGAGACACTGAGACTTTGAGACACAGCGACACTGGGGCACAGAGACATAGAGACACTGAAACTCTGAGACACTGATACACTGGGACACAGAGACACTGAGACACAGAGACACAGAGACACTGAGACTCTGAGACACTGAGGCAATGAGACACTGAGGCACTGAGACTCTGAGACACAGATAATCTGAGACACTGTGACACTGAGCCACAGAGACACTGAGACACAGAGACACTGAGACACAGAGTCACTGAGACTCTGAGACACAGATAATCTGAGACACTGTGACACTGAGGCACAGAGAAACTCAGACACAGGGAAACAGAGACACTGAGACACTAAGACTCTGAGACTCTGAGATACTGTGACACAGAGGCACTGAGAATATGAGACACTGAGACACTGAGGCACAGGGACACTGAGACACTGAGACACTGAGACACTGGGACACTGAGACTCTGAGACATTGAGACACTGTGACACTGAGGCACAGAGACTCTCAGAAAGAGAGACACCGAGACACTGATTCTCTGAGACACTAAGACACAGAGACAAAGAGACTGTGAGACACTGAGACACAGAGATACTGGGACACAGAGACACTGACAGTCTGAGATACTGAGACACAGAGATACTGGGACACTGAGACACTGAGCGACAGAGACAAAGAGACACTGAGTCTCTGAGACACTGATACACTGAGACACAGAGACTTTGAGACACTGAGACATAGAGACACTGAGACTTTGAGACACTGAGACATAGAGACACTGAGATTTGGAGACTCTGAGACACAGAGGCACTGAGACACTGAGGCACAGAGACACAGATACACTGAGATTTTGAGACTCTGAGACACTGAGACACCGAGACACAGAGACACAGAAACACTGAGACACTGAGATACTCTAACACTGAGACTCTGAGACACTGAGACACTTTGACTCTGAGACACTGCACCACTGAGACACAGAGACACAGAGACACTGTGACTAAGAGACACTAAGAGACAGAGACACTGAGACACTGAGACTCTGAGACACTGAGACAATGAAATCCTAAGGCACAGAGACACTGAGACACTGAGACACTGGGACACTGAGACACTGAAACTCTGAGACACGGAGACACGGAGACACTGGGACACAGAGACACTGAGACACAGAGACACTGAGACTCTGAGATACTTGGACACAGTGGCACTGAGAATCTGAGACACTGAGGCACAGAAACTCTCAGACAGAGAGACACCGAGGCACTGAATCTCTGAGACACTGAGACACAGAGATAAAAAAAAACTGTGAGACACAGAGATACTGGGACACAGAGACACTGACAGTCTGAGACACTGAGACACAGAGACCCTGAGACACTGAGACACTGTGACACTGAGACACTGAGACACTGAGAGACTGAGGCACAGAGACACTGAGACACTGAGACTCTGAGGTACAGAGACAGTGAGACTTTGAGACACTGAAACACAGAGACGCGGAGAAACTGAGACACTCAGAGAAAGAGACACTGAGTCTCTGAGACACTGAGATTATGAGATTATGAGAGTCTGAGATACAGAGACACAGAGACACTGAGACACTGAGACACAGGGACACAGAGAAACTGAGACACTGAGACACAAAGACTTTGGGACACAGAGACTCTGAGACTCTGAGACACAGAGGCACAAAGACACTGAGACACAGAGACACAGTGACACTGAGACACTGAGACACAGAGATACTGAGACACAGAGACACTGAGACTTTGAGACACAGAGACACTGAGGCACAGAGACACTGAGACACAGAGACACTGAGACTCTGAGACACTGAGGCAATGAGACACTGAGGCACAGAGACACTGAGACACAGAGTCACTGAGACTCTGAGACACTGAGACACTGAGACTTTGAGACACTGAAACACAGAGACGCGGAGACACTGAGACTTTGAGACACAGTGACACTGAGGCACAGAGACACTGAGACAGAGAGACACAGAGTCACTGAGACTCTGAGACACTGAGACTCTGAGATACTGAGATGCAGAGGCACTGAGAATCTGAGACACTGAGACACTGAGACTCTGAGACATTGAGAAACTGTGACACTGAGGCACAGAGAATCTCAGACAGAGAGACACCGAGGCACTGATTCTCTGAGACACTAAGACACAGAGACAAAGAGACTGTGAGACACTGAGACGCAGAGACACAGAGACTCTGAGACACTGAGGCAATGAGACACTGAGGCACTGAGACTCTGAGACACAGATAATCTGAGACACTGTCACACTGAGGCACAGAGACTCTGAGATACTGAGACACAGAGGCACTGAGAATCTGAGACACTGAGACACTGAGGCACAGGTACACTGAGACATTGAGACACTGAGTCACTGTGACTCTGAGACATTGAGACACTGTGACACTGAGGCACAGAGACTCTCAGACAGAGAGACACCGAGACACTGATTCTCGGAGACACTAAGACACAGAGACAAAGAGACTGTGAGACACTGAGACACAGAGATACTGGGATACTGAGACACTGAGCGACAGAGACAAAGAGACACTGAGTCTCTGAGACACTGATACACTGAGACACAGAGAAACAGAGACACAGAGACACTGAATCTCTGAGACACTGAGACACAGAGATAAAAAAAAACTGTGAGACACAGAGATACTGGGACACAGAGACACTGACAGTCTGAGACACTGAGACACAGAGACACTGAGACACTGAGACACTGAGACACTGAGGCACAGAGACACTGAGACATTGAGACACTGAGACATTGAGACACTGAGACACTGAGACACTGAGACACTGAGGCACAGAGACACTCAGACAAAGAGACACTGAGTCTCTGAGACACTGAGATTATGAGACTCTGAGACACAGAGACACTGAGACTGAGACACTGGGACACAGAGAAACTGAGACACTGAGACACAAAGACTTTGGGACACAGAGACTCTGAGACACAGAAGCACAAAGACACTGAGACACAGAGACACAGTGACACTGAGACACTGAGACACAGAGACACTGAGACACAGAGACACTGAGACTTTGAGACACAGAGACACTGAGGCACAGAGACACTGAGACACAGAGACACTGAGACACTGAGACACTGAGGCAATGAGACACTGAGGCACAGAGACACTGAGACACAGAGTAACTGAGACTCTGTGACACTGAGACACTGAGACTTTGAGACACTGAAACACAGACACGCGGAGACACTGAGACACTGAGCCTTTGGGACACAGAGACTCAGAGACTATGAGACACAGAGGCACAAAGACACTGAGACACAGAGACACAGTGACACTGAGACACTGAGACACAGAGACACTGAGACACAGAGACACAGAGTCACTGAGACTCTGAGACACTGAGACTCTGAGATACTGAGACGAAGAGGCACTGAGAATCTGAGACACTGAGACACTGAGACTCTGAGACACTGAGACACTGTGACACTGAGGCACAGAGAATCTCAGACAGAGAGACAAAGAGGCACTGATTCGCTGAGACACTAAGACACAGAGACAAAGAGACTGTGAGACACTGAGACACTGACACACTGAGACACTGAGACACTGTGACACTGAGACACTGAGACACTGAGACACAGAGACACAGACTCACTGAAACTCTGAGAAGTTAAGACACTGGGACACAGAGATACTGAGACAGAGAGACACAGAGACACTGATTCTCTGAGACACTGAATCACTGAGACACAGAGACACTGTGACTCTGAGCCACTGCGACACTGAGGCACGAAGAATTGAGACCCTGAGACACAGAGACACTGAGACACAAAGACACAGAGACACAGAGTCTCTGAGACACTGAGGCAATGAGACACTGAGGCACAGAGGAACTCAGACACAGAGACACAAAGACACAGAGACACTGAGACTCTGAGACACTGAGACTCTGAGATAATGAGACACAGAGGCACTGAGAATATGAGACACTGAGGCACAGGGACAATGAGACACTGAGACACTGAGACTCTGAGACACTGAGACACTGAGACACAGAGACACAGAGACACTAAGACACAGAGACACTGAGACTTTGAGACACAGAGACACTGAGGCACAGAGACATAGAGACACTGAAACCCTGAGAGACTGAGACTCTGGGACACAGAGACACTGAGACACAGAGACACAGAGACACAGAGACAATGTGACTCTGAGCCACTGAGACACTGAGACACTGAGACACAAAGAATTGAGACCCTGAGACACAGAGACACTGAGACACAAAGACACAGAAACACAGAGACTCAGAGACTGAGGCAATGAGACACTGAGGCACTGAGACTCTGAGACACAGATAATCTGAGACACTGTCACACTGAGACACAGAGACACAGAGACACAGAGAAACTGAAACTCTGAGACACAGGCAATGAGACACTGAGGCACTGAGACTCTGAGACACAGAGACACTGAGACACGGAGTCACTGAGACTCTGAGACACAGATAATCTGAGACACTGTGACACTGAGGCACAGAGACTCTCAGACAGAGAGACACCGAGACACTGATTCTCTGAGACACTAAGACACAGAGACAAAGAGACTGTGAGACACTGAGACACAGAGATACTGGGACACAGAGACACTGACAGTCTGAGACACTGAGACACAGAGATACTGGGACACTGAGACACTGAGCGACAGAGACAAAGAGACAGAGTCTCTGAGACACTGATACACTGAGACACAGAGACTTTGAGACACTGAGACATAGAGACACTGAGACTTTGAGACACTGAGACATAGAGACACTGAGATTTGGAGACTCTGAGACACAGAGGCACTGAGACACCGAGACACAGAGACAGAGAAACACTTAGACACTGAGATACTCTAACACTGAGACTCTGAGACACTGAGACACTGTGACTCTGAGACACTGCACCACTGAGACACAGAGACACAGAGACACTGTGACTAAGAGACACTGAGAGACAGAGACACTGAGACACTGAGACTCTGAGACACTGAGACAATGAAATCCTAAGGCACAGATACACTGAGACACTGGGACACTGAGACACTGAAACTCTGAGACGCGGAGACACTGGGACACAGAGACACTGAGACACATAGACACAAAGACACAGAGACACTGAGACTCTGAGATACTTGGTCACAGTGGCACTGAGAATCTGAGACACTGAGGCACAGAAACTCTCAGACAGAGAGACACCGAGGCACTGAATCTCTGAGACACTGAGACACAGAGATAAAAAAAACTGTGAGACACAGAGACACAGAGATACTGGGACACAGAGACACTGACAGTCTGAGACACTGAGACACAGAGACCCTGAGACACTGAGACACTGTGACACTGAGACACTGAGAGACTGAGGCACAGAGACACTGAGACACTGAGACTCTGAGGTACAGAGACAGTGAGACTTTGAGACACTGAAACACAGAGACGCGGAGAAACTGAGACACTCAGAGAAAGAGACACTGAGTCTCTGAGACACTGAGATTATGAGATTATGAGACTCTGAGACACAGAGACACAGAGACACTGAGACACTGAGACACAGGGACACAGAGAAACTGAGACACTGAGACTTTGAGACACAGAGACACTGAGGCAGAGAGACACTGAGACACAGAGACACTGAGACTCTGAGACACTGAGGCAATGAGACACTGAGGCACAGAGACACTGAGACACAGAGTCACTGAGACACTGAGACACTGAGACTTTGAGACACTGAAACACAGAGACGCGGAGACACTGAGACACTGAGACTTTGGGACACAGAGACTCTGAGACTCTGAGACACAGAGGCATTTAGACACAGAGACACTGAGACTTTGAGACACAGTGACACTGAGGCACAGAGACACTGAGACAGAGAGACACAGAGTCACTGAGACTCTGAGACACTGAGACTCTGAGATACTGAGACGCAGAGGCACTGATAATCTGAGACACTGAGACACTGAGACTCTGAGACATTGAGACACTGTGACACTGAGGCACAGAGAATCTCAGACAGAGAGACACCGAGACACTGATTCTCTGAAACACTAAGACACAGAGACAAATAGACTGTGAGACACTGAGACGCAGAGACACAGAGACTCTGAGACACTGAGGCAATGAGACACTGAGGCACTGAGACTCTGAGACACAGATAATCTGAGACACTGTCACACTGAGGCACAGAGACTCTGAGATACTGAGACACAGAGGCACTGAGAATCTGAGACACTGAGGCACAGGTACACTGAGACACTGAGACACTGAGATACTGAGACTCTGAGACATTGAGACACTGAGACACTGTGACTCTGAGACATTGAGACACTGTGACACTGAGGCACAGAGACTCTCAGACAGAGAGATACCGAGACACTGATTCTCGGAGACACTAAGACACAGAGACAAAGAGACTGTGAGACACTGAGACACAGAGATACTGGGATACTGAGACACTGAGCGACAGAGACAAAGAGTCACTGAGTCTCTGAGACACTGAGACACAGAGAAACAGAGACACAGAGACACTGAATCTCTGAGACACTGAGACACAGAGATAAAAAAAAACTGTGAGACACAGAGACACAGAGATACTGGGACACAGAGACAGTGACAGTCTGAGACACTGAGACACAGAGACACTGAGACACTGAGACACTGTGACACTGAGACACTGAGACACTGAGGCACAGAGACACAGAGACACTGAGACACTGAGACACTGAGACATTGAGACACTGAGACATTGAGACACTGAGACACTGAGACACTGAGGCACGGAGACACTCAGACAAAGAAACACTGAGTCTCTGAGACACTGAGATTATGAGATTCTGAGACACAGAGACACTGAGACTGAGACACTGGGACACAGAGAAACTGAGACACAAAGACTTTGGGACACAGAGACTCTGAGACACAGAAGCACAAAGACACTGAGACACAGAGACACAGTGACACTGAGACACTGAGACACAGAGACACTGAGACACAGAGACACTGAGACTTTGAGACACAGAGACACTGAGGCACAGAGACACTGAGACACAGAGACACTGAGGCTCTGAGACACTGAGGCAATGAGACACTAAGGCACAGAGACACTGAGACACACAGTCACTGAGACTCTGTGACACTGAGACACTGAGACTTTGAGACACTGAAACACAGACACGCGGAGACACTGAGACACTGAGCCTTTGGGACACAGAGACTCAGAGACTATGAGACACAGAGGCACAAAGACACTGAGACACAGAGAAACAGTGACACTGAGACACTGAAACACTGAGAAATAGAGACACTGAGACACAGAGACACGGAGTCACTGAGACTCTGAGACACTGAGACTCTGAGATACTGATACGAAGAGGCACTGAGAATCTGAAACACTGAGACACTGAGACTCTGAGACATTGAGACACTGTGACAATGAGGCACAGAGAATCTCAGACAGAGAGACAAAGAGGCACTGATTCTCTGAGACACTAAGACACAGAGACAAAGAGAATGTGAGACACTGAGACACTGAGACACTGTGACACTGAGACACTGAGACACTGAGACACAGAGACACTGAGACACAGACTCACTGAAACTCTGAGAAGTTGAGACACTGGGACACAGAGACACTGAGACAGAGAGACACAGAGACACTGATTCTCTGAGACACTGAATCACTGAGACACAGAGACACTGTGACTCTGAGCCACTGAGACACTGAGACACTGAGACACAAAGAATTGAGACCCTGATACACAGAGACACTGAGACACAAAGACACAGAGACACAGAGACTCTGAGACACTGAGGCAATGAGACACTGAGGCACAGAGGAACTCAGACACAGAGACACAAAGACACAGAGACACTGAGACTCTGAGACACTGAGACTCTGAGATAATGAGACACAGAGGCACTGAGAATATGAGACACTGAGGCACAGGGACAATGAGACACTGAGACTCTGAGGTAATGAGACACTGAGACACTGAGACACAGAGACACAGAGACACTAAGACACAGAGACACTGAGACTTTGAGACACAGAGACACTGAGGCACAGAGACATAGAGACACTGAAACCCTGAGAGACTGAGACTCTGGGACACAGAGACACTGAGCCACAGAGACACAGAGACAATGTGACTCTGAGCCACTGAGACACTGAGACACAAAGAATTGAGACCCTGAGACACAGAGACACTGAGACACAAAGACACAGAAACACAGAGACTCTGAGACACTGAGGCAATGAGACACTGAGGCACTGAGACTCTGAGACACAAATAATCTGAGACACTGTCACACTGAGGCACAGAGAAACTCAGACACAGAGAAACAGAGACACTGAGACAGTAAGACTCTGAGACACTGAGACTCTGAGATACTGAGACATTGAGGCACTGAGAATCTGAGACACTGAGACACTGAGGCACAGGGACACTGAGACACTGAGACACTGAGACTCTGAGACATTGAGACACTGTGACACTGAGGCACAGAGACTCTCAGACAGAGAGACACAGAGACACAGAGACACTGAGACACAGAGACACTGAGACACTGAGACACTGAGACTCTGAGACATTGAGACACTGTGACACTGAGGCACAGAGACTCTCAGACAGAGAGACACAGAGACACAGAAACACTGAGACACAGAGACACTGAGACTTTGAGACACAGAGACACTGAGGCACAGAGACATAGAGACACTGAACCTCTGAGACACTGATACACTGGGACACAGAGACACTGAGACACAGAGACACAGAGAAACTGAGACTCTGAGACACAGGCAATGAGACTCTGAGGCACTGAGACTCTGAGACACAGAGACAAAGAGACACGGAGTCACTGAGACTCTGAGACACTGTGACACTGAGGCACAGAGAAACTCAGACACAGGGAAACAGAGACACCGAGACACTAAGACTCTGAGACTCTGAGATACTGAGGCACAGAGGCACTGAGAATCTGAGACACTGAGACACTGAGGCACAGGGACACTGAGACACTGAGACACTGGGACACTGAGACTCTGAGACATTGAGACACTGTGACATGAGGCACAGAGACTCTCAGACAGAGAGACACCGAGACACTGATTCTCTGAGACACTAAGACACAGAGACAAAGAGACTGTGAGACACTGAGACACAGAGATAATGGGACACAGAGACACTGACAGTCTGAGACACTGAGACACAGAGATACTGGGACACTGAGACACTGAGCGACAGAGACAAAGAGACACTGAGTCTCTGAGACACTGATACACTGAGACACAGAGACACAGAGACACTGAGACTTTGAGACACTGAGACATAGACACACTGAGATTTGGACACTCTGAGACACAGAGGCACTGAGACACTGAGGCACAGAGACACAGATACACTGAGATTTTGAGACTCTGAGACACTGAGACACAGAGACACAGAGACACAGAAACACTGAGACACTGAGATACTCTAACACTGAGACTCTGAGACACTGAGACACTGTGACTCTGAGACACTGCACCATGAGACACAGAGACACAGAGACACTGTGACTAAGAGACACTGAGACACTGAGAGACAGAGACACTGAGACAATGAAATCCTAAGGCACAGAGACACTGAGACAGTGAGACACTATGACACAGAGACACTGAGACACAAAGACACAAAGACACAGAGACACTGAGACTCTGAGATACTTGGACACAGTGGCACTGAGAATCTGAGACACAGAGACTCTCAGACAGAGAGACAACGAGGCACTGAATCTCTGAGACACTGAGACACAGAGATAAAAAAGAACTGTGAGACACAGAGATACTGGGACACAGAGACACTGACAGTCTGAGACACTGAGACACAGAGACCCTGAGACACTGAGACACTGTGACACTGAGACACTGAGACACTGAGACACTGAGGCACAGAGACACTGAGACACTGAGGCACAGAGACACTCAGAGAAAGAGACACTGAGTCTCTGAGACACTGAGATTCTGTGATTATGAGACTCTGAGACACAGAGACACTGAGACACTGAGACACTGAGACACTGGGACACTGAGACTCTGAGACATTGAGACACTGTGACACTGAGGCACAGAGACTCTCAGACAGAGAGACACCGAGACACTGATTCTCTGAGACACTAAGACACAGAGACAAAGAGACTGTGAGACACTGAGACACAGATATAATGGGACACAGAGACACTGACAGTCTGAGACACTGAGACACAGAGATACTGGGACACTGAGACACTGAGCGACAGAGACAAAGAGACACTGAGTCTCTGAGACACTGATACACTGAGACACAGAGACACAGAGACACAGAGACACTGAGACTTTGAGACACTGAGACATAGAGACACTGAGATTTGGAGACTCTGAGACACAGAGGCACTGAGACACTGAGGCACAGAGACACAGATACACTGAGATTTTGAGACTCTGAGACACTGAGACACAGAGACACAGAAACACTGAGACACTGAGATACTCTAACACTGAGACTCTGAGACACTGTGACTCTGAGACACTGCACCATGAGACACAGAGACACAGAGACACTGTGACTAAGAGACACTGAGACACTGAGAGACAGAGACACTGAGACAATAAAATCCTAAGGCACAGAGACACTGAGACACTGAGACACTGAGACACTGGGACACAGAGACACTGAGACACAAAGACACAAAGACACAGAGACACTGAGACTCTGAGATACTTGGACACAGTGGCACTGAGAATCTGAGACACAGAGACTCTCAGACAGAGAGACAACGAGGCACTGAATCTCTGAGACACTGAGACACAGAGATAAAAAAAACTGTGAGACACAGAGATACTGGGACACAGAGACACTGACAGTCTGAGACACTGAGACACAGAGACCCTGAGACACTGAGACACTGTGACACTGAGACACTGAGACACTGAGACACTGAGGCACAGAGACACTGAGACACTGAGACACTGAGGCACAGAGACACTCAGAGAAAGAGACACTGGGTCTCTGAGACACTGAGATTCTGAGATTATGAGACTCTGAGACACAGAGACACTGAGACTCTGAGATACTGGGACACAGAGAAACTGAGACACTGAGACACTGAGACTCTGAGTCACAGAGACACAGAGATACTGAGACTCTGAGACACTGGGACACAGAGAAACTGAGACACTGAGACACAAAGACTTTGAGACACAGAGACTCTGAGACTCTGAGACACTGAGTCACTGAGACTCTGAGACACTGAGACACTGAGACTTTGAGACACTGAAACACAGAGACGCGGAGACACTGAGACACGGAGACTTTGGGACACAGAGACTCTGAGACTCTGAGACACAGAGACACTGAGACACAGAGACACTGAGACTTTGAGACGCGGTGACACTGAGGCACAGAGACACTGAGACAGAGAGACACAGAGTCACTGAGACTCTGAGACACTGAGCGACAGAGATAAAGAGACACTGAGTCTCTGAGACACTGATACACTGAGACACAGAGACACAGCGACACTGAGACTTTGAGACACTGAGACATAGAGACACTGAGATTCTGAGACCCTGAGACACAGGGACACTGAGACACTGAGGCACAGAGACACAGAGACACTGAGATTTTGAGACTCTGAGACACTGAGACACAGAGACACAGAAACACTGAGACACTGATATACTCTAACACTGAGACTCTGAGACACTGAGAAACTGTGACTCTGAGACACTGCACCACTGAGACACAGAGACACAGAGACACTGTGACTAAGAGACACTGAGAAACTGAGGCACAGAGGCACAAAGACACTGAGACACAGAGACACAATGACACTGAGACACTGAGACACTGAGACACAGAGACACAGAGACACTGAGACACAGAGACACTGAGACTTTGAGTCACAGAGACACTGAGGCACAGAGACACCTAGACACAGAGACACTGAGACTCTGAGACACTGAGGCAATGAGACACTGAGGCACAGAGACACTGAGACACAGAGTCACTGAGACTCTGAGACACTGAGACACTGAGACTTTGAGACACTGAAACACAGAGACGCGGAGACACTGAGACACTGAGACTTTGGGACACAGAAACTCTGAGACACAGAGGCAAAAAGACACTGAGACACTGAGACACTGAGACACAGAGACACTGAGACACAGAGACGCTGAGACTTTGATACACAGTGACACTGAGGCACAGAGACACTGAGACACAGAGACACAGATTCACTGAGACTCTGAGACACAGAGACTCTGAGATACTGAGACGCAGAGGCACTGAGAATCTGAGACAATGAGACACTGAGACTCTGAGACATTGAGACACTGTGACACTGAGGCACAGAGAATCTCAGACAGAGAGACACCGAGGCACTGATTCCCTGAGACACTAAGACACAGAGACAAAGAGACTGTGAGACACTGAGACCCTGAGACACAGAGACACTGAGACTTTGAGACACAGAGACACTGAGGCACAGAGACATAGGGACACTGAGACACTGGGACACAGAGACGCTGAGACACAGAGACACAGAGACACTGAGACTCTGAGACACTGAGGCCATGAGACACTGAGGCACTGAGACTCTGAGACACAGATAATCTGAGACACTGTGACACTGAGGCACAGAGACACTGAGACACAGAGACACTGAGACACAGAGTCAATGAGACTCTGAGACACAGATAATCTGAGACACTGTCACACTGAGGCACAGAGAAACTCAGACACAGAGAAACAGAGACACTGAGACACTAAGACTCTGAGACACTGAGACTCTGAGACTCTGAGACATTGAGACACTGTGACACTGAGGCACAGAGACTCTCAGACAGAGAGACACCGAGACACTGATTCTCTGAGATACTAACACACAGCGACAAAGAGACTGTGAGACACTGAGACACAGAGATACTGGGACACAGAGACACTGACAGTCTGAGACACTGAGACACAGAGACACTGAGCGACAGAGACAAAGAGACACTGAGTCTCTGAGACACTGATACACTGAGACACAGAGACACAGCGACACTGAGACTTTGAGACACTGAGACATAGAGACACTGAGATTCTGAGACTCTGAGACACAGAGGCACTGAGACACTGAGGCACAGAGACGCAGAGACACTGAGATTTTGAGACTCTGAGACACTGAGACACTGAGACACAGAGACACAGAAACACTGAGACACTGAGATACTCTAACGCTGAGACTCTGAGACACTGAGACACTGTGACTCTGAGACACTGCACCACTGAGACACATAGACACAGAGACACTGTGACAAAGAGACACTGAGACACCGCGGCACAGAGACACTGAGACTCTGAGACATGAGACACTGAGACACAGAGACACTGAGACTCTGAGACACTGAGAAACTGAGGCACAGAGACACTGGTACACTGAGACTCAGAGTCACTGAGACACAGAGACACTGAAACTCTGGGACACTGAGACACTGAGATACTGAGACACTAAGGAACAGAGAGTTTGAGACACAAAGACACAGTGAGACTGAGACTCTGAGACACTGAGAAACTGAATCACAGAGACACAGAGACACTGAGACTCTGAGACTCTGAGACATTGAAACACTGTGACACTGAGGCACAGAGAATCTCAGACAGATAGACACCGAGGCACTGATTCCCTGAGACACTAAGACACAGAGACAAAGAGACTGTGAGACACTGAGACACTGAGACACAGAGACACTGAGACACAGAGACAATGAGACTTTGAGACACAGAGACACTGAGGCACAGAGACTTAGGGACACTGAAAATCTGAGACACTGAGACACTGGGACACAGAGACGCTGAGACACTGAGACACTGAGGCAATGAGACACTGAGGCACTGAGACTCTGAGACACAGATAATCTGAGACACTGTGACACTGAGGCTCAGAGACACTGAGACACAGAGACACTGAGACACAGAGTCAATGAGACTCTGAGACACAGATAATCTGAGACACTGTCACACTAAGGCACAGAGAAACTCAGACACAGAGAAACAGAGACACTGAGACACTAAGACTCTGAGACACTGAGACTCTGAGATACTGAGACACAGAGACACAGAGACTCTGAGACACTGAGACACTGAGACTCTGAGACATTGAGACACTGTGACACTGAGGCACAGAGACTCTCAGACAGAGAGACACCGAGACACTGATTCTCTGAGATACTAAGACACAGAGACAAAGATACTATGAGACACTGAGACACAGAGATACTGGGACACAGAGACACTGACAGTCTGAGACACTGAGACACAGAGACACTGAGCGACAGAGACAAAGAGACACTGAGTCTCTGAGACACTGATACACTGAGACACAGAGACACAGCGACACTGAGACTTTGAGACACTGAGACATAGAGACACTGAGATTCTGAGACTCTGAGACACAGAGGCACTGAGACACTGAGGCACAGAGACACAGAGACACTGAGATTTTGAGACTCTGAGACACTGAGACACTGAGACACAGAGACACAGAAACACTGAGACACTGAGATACTCTAACGCTGAGACACTGAGACACTGTGACTCTGAGACACTGCACCACTGAGACACAGCGACACAGAGACACTGTGACAAAGAGACACTGAGACACCGAGGCACAGAGACACTGAGACTCTGAGACATGAGACACTGAGACACAGAGACACTGAGACTCTGAGACACTGAGAAACTGAGGCACAGAGACACTGGGACACTGAGACTCAGAGTCACTGAGACACAGAGACACTGAAACTCTGGGACACTGAGACACTGAGATACTGAGACACTAAGGAACAGAGAGTTTGAGACACAAAGACACAGTGAGACTGAGACTCTGAGACACTGAGAAACTGAATCACAGAGACACAGAGACACTTAGACTCTGAGACTCTGAGACATTGAGACACTGTGACACTGAGGGACAGAGAATCTCAGACAGATAGACACCGAGGCACTGATTCCCTGAGACACTAAGACACAGAGACAAAGAGACAATGAGACTTTGAGACACAGAGACACTGAGGCACAGAGACTTAGGGACACTGAAAATCTGAGACACTGAGACACTGGGACACAGAGACGCTGAGACACAGAGACACAGAGACACTGAGACTCTGAGACACTGAGGCAATGAGACACTGAGGCACTGAGACTCTGAGACACAGATAATCTGAGACACTGTGACACTGAGGCTCAGAGACACTGAGACACAGAGACACTGAGACACAGAGTCAATGAGACTCTGAGACACAGATAATCTGAGACACTGTCACACTAAGGCACAGAGAAACTCAGACACAGAGAAACAGAGACACTGAGACACTAAGACTCTGAGACACTGAGACTCTGAGATACTGAGACACAGAGACACAGAGACTCTGAGACACTGAGACACTGAGACTCTGAGACATTGAGACACTGTGACACTGAGGCACAGAGACTCTCAGACAGAGAGACACCGAGACACTGATTCTCTGAGATACTAAGACACAGAGACAAAGATACTATGAGACACTGAGACACAGAAATACTGGGACACAGAGACACTGACAGTCTGAGACACTGAGACACAGAGACACTGAGACACTGAGCGACAGAGACAAAGAGACACTGAGTCTCTGAGACACTGATACACTGAGACACAGAGACACAGCGACACTGAGACACTGAGGCACAGAGACACAGAGACACTGAGATTTTGAGACTCTGAGACACTGAGACACTGAGACACAGAGACATAGAAACAATGAGACACTGACATACTCTAACACTGAGACTCTGAGACATTGAGACACTGTGACTCTGAGACACTGCACCACTGAGACACAGAGACACAGAGACACTGTGACTAAGAGACACTGAGACACTGAGACACAGAGACACTGAGACTCTGAGACACTGAGAAACTGAGGCACAGAGACACTGGGACACTGAGACTTAGAGTCACTGAGACACAGAGACACTGAAACTCTGGGACACTGAGACACTGAGATACTGAGACACTAAGGAACAGAGAGTTTGAGACACAAAGACACAGTGAGACTGAGACTCTGAGACACTGAGAAACTGAATCACAGAGACACAGAGACACTGAGACTCTGAGACACTGAGAACTGAGACACAGAGACACTGAGGCACAGAGACACTGTGACACTGAGACACTGAGAAACTGAGGCACAGAGACACTGAGGCACTGAGACACTGCGACACGGAGACTTTGAGACACTCAGACACTGAGGCACTGAGACACTGAGACTGTGAGACACTGAGACACTGTGACACAGAGACACTGAGACTCTGAGACACTGAGACTGAGACACAGAGACACTGAGGCACAGAGACACTGTGACACTGAGACTCTGAGACACTGAGAAACTGAGGCACAGAGACACTGAGGCACAGAGACACCAAGACTCATAGACACAGGGACACTAAGACTCTGTGACACTGAGACACTGAGACACAGAGAGACTGAGACTCTGAGACACTGAGACTCTGAGACACTGAGACACTGAGACTCTGTGACGCTGAGACACAGAGACACTGAGACTCTGAGTCACTGAGACTGAGACACAGAGACACTGAGGCACAGAGACACTGTGACACTGAGACTCTGAGACACAAAGACACAGAGACACTGAGACACAGAAACACAGGGACACAGAGACACTGAGACTCTGAGATACTGAGACACAGAGACACTGAAACTCTGTAACTCTGAGACACAGAGACACTAAGACACAGAGACACTAAGACACAGAGACACAGAGATACTGAGGCACTGTGACAATGCGACTCTGAGACACAAAGGCACAGAGACCCTAAGACACAGAGACAAGAGTTACTGAGACACAGAGACACTGAGACACTGAGGCACTGAGACTCCGATACACTGAGACACTGAGACACTGAGACTCTGAGATACTGAGACACAGAGACACTGACGCACTGAAACACAGAGACACTGTGACACAGAGACTCTAAGATACTGAGACTCTGAGAGACTGAGACACTGAGACACAGAGACTCAGAGACCCTGATACACTGAGACACTGAGGTCAGAGACTCTGAGACACTGAGGCACAGAGACACTGAGACACTGAGACACAGAGACACAGAGAGACAGAGACTCTGAGACACTGAGGCACAGAGACACAGAGATACTAAGACTCTGAGAGACTGAGTCACTGAGATACTGAGGAACAGAGACACGGTGACACTGAGACTCTGAGACACAGAGACACAGAGACACTAAGACACAGAGACACTGAGACTCTGAGACACTGAGACACAGAAACACTGTGACACAGAGACACTGCACCACTGAGACACAGAGATACAGAGACACTGTGACTCAGAGACACTGCACCACTGAGACACAGAGACACAGAGACACTGTGACTAAGAGACACTGAGACACTGAGAGACAGAGACACTGAGACACTAAGACTCTGTGACACTGAGACACTGAGACACAGAGACTCTGAGACACTGAGACTCTGAGGCACAGTGACACTGAGACGCAGAGACACAGAGAGACTGAGACTCTGAGAAGCTGAGACACTGAGGCACAGAGACACTGAGACACAGAGACACAGAGAGACTGAGACACTGAAACATTGAGGCACAGATACACTGAGACACTGAGACTCTGAGACACTGAGACAATGAGGCACAGAGACACTGAGACACTGAGACTCTGAGACACTGGGACACAGAGAAACTGAGACACTGAGACACAGAGACACAGTGACACTGAGGCACACAGACACAGAGACACTGAGACACAGAGACACTGAGAATTAGAGACACAGAGACACTGAGGCACAGAGACACTGAGACACAGAGTCACTGAGACTCTGAGACACTGAGACACTGAGAATTTAAGACGCTGAAACACAGAGACGCGGAGACACTGAGACTTTGGGACACAGAGACTCCGAGACTCTGAGACACAGAGGCACAAAGACACTGAGACACAGAGACACTGTGACACAGAGACACAGAGACACTGAGACACTGAGACACTGAGACTTTGAGACACTGAGACTTTGAGACACAAAGACACTGAGGCACAGAGACACTGAGACACAGAGTCACTGAGACTCTGAGACACTGAGACGCAGAGGCACTGAGAATCTGAGACACTGAGACACTGACACACTGAGACACTGAGACTCTGAGACATTGAGAGACTGTGAGACACTGAGACACACAGCCACTGAGACTCTGAGACACTGTGACACTGAGACACTGAGACACTGAGATACAGACTCACTGAAACTCTGAGACGCTGAGACACTGAGACACAGAGACACTGAGACAGAGAGTCACAGAGACACTGATTCTCTGAGACACTGATACACTGAAACACAGAGAAACTGTGACTCTGAGACACTGAGACACAAAGAATTGAGACCCTGAGACACAGAGACACTGAAACACGGATACAATGACACTCTGAGACACAGGGACACT
Source organism: Prionace glauca (assembly GCA_037974335.1). Taxonomy (NCBI): domain Eukaryota; kingdom Metazoa; phylum Chordata; class Chondrichthyes; order Carcharhiniformes; family Carcharhinidae; genus Prionace; species Prionace glauca. Next base: position 122,228 of record JBBMRE010000229.1, read on the forward strand.
GAGATACAGAGACACTGAGACACAGAAACACTGAGACACAGAGACACTGAGACACAGAATCAATGAGACTCTGAGACACAGATAATCTGAGACACTGTCACACTGAGGCACAGAGAAACTCAGACACAGAGAAACAGAGACACTGAGACACTAAGACTCTGAGACACTGAGACTCTGAGATACTGAGACACAGAGACACAGAGACTCTGAGACACTGAGACTCTGAGACATTGAGACACTGTGACACTGAGGCACAGAGACTCTCAGACAGAGAGACCCCGAGACACTGATTCTCTGAGATACTAAGACACAGAGACAAAGAGACTGTGAGACACTGAGACACAGAGATACTGGGACACAGAGACACTGACAGTCTGAGACACTGAGACACTGAGACACTGAGACACTGAGCGACAGAGACAAAGAGACACTGAGTCTCTGAGACACTGATACACTGAGACACAGAGACACAGCGACACTGAGACTTTGAGACACTGAGACATAGAGACACTGAGATTCTGAGACTCTGAGACACAGAGGCACTGAGACACTGAGGCACAGAGACACAGAGACACTGAGATTTTGAGACTCTGAGACACTGAGACACAGAGACACAGAAACACTGAGACACTGAGATACTCTAACGCTGAGACTCTGAGACACTGAGACACTGTGACTCTGAGACACTGCACCACTGAGACACAGAGACACTGTGACTAAGAGACACTGAGACACCGAGGCACAGAGACACTGAGACACTGAGACACTGAGACACTGAGACACTGAGACACAGAGACACTGAGACTCTGAGACACTGAGAAACTGAGGCACAGAGACACTGGGACACTGAGACTCAGAGTCACTGAGACACAGAGACACTGAAACTCTGGGACACTGAGACACTGAGATACTGAGACACTAGGGAACAGAGAGTTTGAGACACAAAGACACAGTGAGACTGAGGCTCTGAGACACTGAGAAACTGAATCACAGAGACACAGAGACACTGAGACTCTGAGACATTGAGACACTGTGACACTGAGGCACAGAGAATCTCAGACAGAGAGATACCGAGGCACTGATTCCCTGAGACACTAAGACACAGAGACAAAGAGACTGTGAGACACTGAGACACTGAGACACAGAGACACTGAGACACAGAGACACTGAGACTTTGAGACACAGAGACACTGAGGCACAGAGACATAGGGACACTGAAAATCTGAGACACTGAGACACTGGGACACAGAGACGCTGAGACACAGAGACACTGAGACACTGAGACTCTGAGACACTGAGGCAATGAGACACTGAGGCACTGAGACTCTGAGACACAGGTAATCTGAGACACTGTCACACTGAGGCACAGAGAAACTCAGACACAGAGAAACAGAGACACTGAGACACTAAGACTCTGAGACACTGAGACTCTGAGATACTGAGACACAGAGACACAGAGACACAGAGACTCTGAGACACTGAGACTCTGAGACATTGAGACACTGTGACACTGAGGCACAGAGACTCTCAGACAGAGAGACACCGAGACACTGATTCTCTGAGATACTAAGACACAGAGACAAAGAGACTGTGAGACACTGAGACACAGAGATACTGGGACACAGAGACACTGACAGTCTGAGACACTGAGACACAGAGACACTGAGACACTGAGCGACAGAGACAAAGAGACACTGAGTCTCTGAGACACTGATACACTGAGACACAGAGACACAGCGACACTGAGACTTTGAGACACTGAGACATAGAGACACTGAGATTCTGAGACTCTGAGACACAGAGGCCCTGAGACACTGAGGCACAGAGACACAGAGACACTGAGATTTTGAGACTCTGAGACACTGAGACACTGAGACACAGAGACATAGAAAAACTGAGACACTGACATACTCTAACACTGAGACTCTGAGACACTGAGACACTGTGACTCTGAGACACTGCACCACTGAGACATAGAGACACAGAGACACTGTGACTAAGAGATACTGAGACACCGAGGCACAGAGACACTGAGACTCTGAGACACTGAGACGCTGAGACACAGAGACACTGAGACTCTGAGACACTGAGAAACTGAGGCACAGAGACACTGGGACACTGAGACTCAGAGTCACTGAGACACAGAGACACTGAAACTCTGGGACACTGAGACACTGAGATACTGAGACACTAAGGAACAGAGAGTTTGAGACACAAAGACACAGTGAGACTGAGACTCTGAGACACTGAGAAACTGAATCACAGAGACACAGAGACACTGAGACTCTGAGACACTGAGAACTGAGACAATTAGGCACAGAGACACTGAGGCACTGAGACACTGCGACACAGAGACTTTGAGACACTCAGACACTGAGGCACTGAGACACTGAGACTCTGAGACACTGTGACACAGAGACTCTGAGAAACAGAGTCACTGAGACACTGAAACACAGAGACACTGAGACTCTGAGACACTGAGAAACTGAGGCACAGAGACACTGAGGCACAGAGACACCAAGACTCATAGACACAGGGACACTAAGACTCTGTGACACTGAGACACTGAGACACAGAGAGACTGAGACTCTGAGACACTGAGACTCTGAGACACTGAGATACTGAGACTCTGAGACGCTGAGACACTGAGTCTGAGACACAGAGACACTGAGGCACAGAGACACTGTGACACTGAGACTCTGAGACACAAAGACACAGAGACACTGAGACACAGAAACACAGGGACACAGAGACACTGAGACTCTGAGATACTGAGACACAGAGACACTGAGACACTGAGACTCTGAAACTCAGAGACACAGAGACACTAAGACACAGAGACACTAAGACACAGAGACACAGAGACACAGAGATACTGAGGCACTGTGACAATGCGACTCTGAGACACAAAGGCACAGAGACCCTAAGACACAGAGACAAGAGTTACTGAGACACAGAGACACTGAGACACTGAGGCACTGAGACTCCGATACACTGAGACACTGAGACACTGAGACTCTGAGATACTGAGACACAGAGACACTGTCGCACTGAAACACAGAGACACTGTGACACTGAGACTCTAAGATACTGAGACTGTGACACTGAGACACAGAGACTCAGAGACCCTGATACACTGACACACTGAGGTCAGAGACTCTGAGACACTGAGGCACAGAGACACTGAGACACTGAGACACAGAGACACAGAGAGACAGAGACTCTGAGACACTGAGGCACAGAGACACAGAGATACTAAGACTCTGAGAGACTGAGTCACTGAGACACTGAGGAACAGAGACACGGTGACACTGAGACTCTGAGACACAGAGACTCTAAGACACAGAGACACTGAGACTCTGAGACACTGAAACACAGATACTCTGAGATACTGAGACACTGATAATCAGAGATAATGAGACACTGAGACACAGAGACACAGACTCTGAGACTCTGAGACACAGAAACACTGTGACACAGAGACACTGCACCACTGAGACACAGAGACACTGTGACTCAGAGACACTGCACCACTGAGACACAGAGACACAGAGACACTGTGACTAAGAGACACTGAGACACTGAGAGACAGAGACACTGAGACACTAAGACTCTGTGACACTGAGACACTGAGACACAGAGACTCTGAGACACTGAGACACTGAGGCACAGTGACACTGAGACGCAGAGACACAGAGAGACTGAGACTCTGAGAAACTGAGACACTGAGGCACAGAGACACTGAGACACAGAGACACAGAGAGACTGAGACACTGAAACATTGAGGCACAGATACACTGAGACACTGAGACTCTGTGACACTGAGACAATGAGGCACAGAGACACTGAGACACTGAGACTCTGAGACACTGGGACACAGAGAAACTGAGACACAGAGACACTGAGGCACAGAGACACTGAGACACAGAGACACTGAGACTCTGAGACACTGAGGCAATGAGACACTGAGGCACAGAGACACTGAGACACAGAGTCACTGAGACTCTGAGACACTGAGACACTGACACTTTGAGACACTGAAACACAGAGACGCGGAGACACTGAGACACTGAGACTTTGGGACACAGAGACTCTGAGACTCTGAGACACAGAGGCTCAAAGACACTGAGACACAGAGACACTGAGACTTTGAGACACAGTGACACTGAGGCACAGAGACACTGAGACAGAGAGACGCAGAGGCACTGAGAATCTGAGACACTGTGACACTGAGACTCTGAGATATTGAGACACTGTGACACTGAGGCACAGAGAATCTCAGACAGAGAGACACCGAGGCACTGATTCTCTGAGACACTAAGACACAGAGACAAAGAGACTGTGAGACACTGAGACACAGAGACACAGAGACTCTGAGACACTGAGGCAATGAGACACTGAGGCACTGAGACTCTGAGACACAGATAATCTGAGACACTGTCACACTGAGGCACAGAGAAACTCAGACACAGAGAAACAGAGACACTGAGACACTAAGACTCTGAGACACTGAGACTCTGAGATACTGAGACACAGAGGCACTGAGAATCTGAGACACTGAGACACTGAGGCACAGGTACACTGAGACACTGAGACACTGAGATACTGAGACTCTGAGACATTGAGACACTGAGACACTGTGACTCTGAGACATTGAGACACTGTGACACTGAGGCACAGAGACTCTCAGACAGAGAGACACCGAGACACTGATTCTCGGAGACACTATGACACAGAGACAAAGAGACTGTGAGACACTGAGACACAGAGATACTGGGACACTGAGACACTGAGCGACAGAGACAAAGAGACACTGAATCTCTGAGACACTGATACACTGAGACACAGAGAAACAGAGACACAAAGACACTGAATCTCTGAGACACTGAGACACAGAGATAAAAATAAACTGTGAGACACAGAGACACAGAGATACTGACAGTCTGAGACACTGAGACACAGAGACACTGAGACACTGAGACACTGTGACACTGAGACACTGAGACACTGAGGCACAGAGACACTGAGACACTGAGACATTGAGACACTGAGACATTGAGACACTGAGACACTGAGGCACAGAGAAACTCAGACAAAGAGACACTGAGTCTCTGAGACACTGAGATTATGAGACTCTGAGACACAGAGACACTGAGACACTGAGACTGAGACACTGGGACACAGAGAAACTGAGACACTGAGACACAAAGACTTTGGGACACAGAGACTCTGAGACACAGAAGCACAAAGACACTGAGACACAGAGACTCAGTGACACTGAGACACTGAGACACAGAGACTTTGAGACACAGAGACACTGAGGCACAGAGACACTGAGACACAGAGACACTGAGACTCTGAGACACTGAGGCAATGAGACACTGAGGCACAGAGATACTGAGACACAGAGACACAGAGTCACTGAGACTCTGTGACACTGAGACACTGAGACTTTGAGAAACTGAAACACAGACACGCGGAGACACTGAGACACTGAGCCTTTGGGACACAGAGACTCAGAGACTATGAGACACAGAGGCACAAAGACACTGAGACACAGAGACACAGTGACACTGAGACACTGAGACACAGAGACACTGAGACACAGAGACACAGAGTCACTGAGACACTGAGATTCTGAGATACTGAGACGAAGAAGCACAGAGAATCTGAGACACTGAGACACTGAGACTCTGAGACATTGAGACACTGTGACACTGAGGCACAGAGAATCTCAGACAGAGAGACAAAGAGGCACTGATTCTCTGAGACACTAAGACACAGAGACAAAGATCTGTGAGACACTGAGACACTGAGACACTGAGACACTGAGACACTGTGACACTGAGACACTGAGACACTGAGACACAGAGACACAGACTCACTGAAACTCTGAGAAGTTGAGACACTGGGACACAGAGACACTGAGACAGAGAGACACAGAGACACTGATTCTCTGAGACACTGAATCACTGAGACACAGAGACACTGAGACTCTGAGCCACTGAGACACTGAGACACTGAGACACAAAGAATTGAGACCCTGAGACACAGAGACACAGAGACACAAAGACAGAGACACAGAGACTCTGAGACACTGAGGCAATGAGACACTGAGGCACAGAGGAACTCAGACACAGAGACACAAAGACACAGAGACACTGAGACTCTGAGACACTGAGACTCTGAGATAATGAGACACAGAGGCACTGAGAATATGAGACACTGAGGCACAGGGACAATGAGACACTGAGACACTGAGACTCTGAGACACTGAGACACTGAGACACAGAGACACTAAGACACAGAGACACTGAGACTTTAAGACACAGAGACACTCAGGCACAGAGACATAGAGACACTGAAACCCTGAGAGACTGAGACTCTGGGACACAGAGACACTGAGACACAGAGACACAGAGACAATGTGACTCTGAGCCACTGAGACACAAAGAATTGAGACCCTGAGACACAGAGACACTGAGACACAAAGACAAAGAACCACAGAGACTCTGAGACACTGAGGCAATGAGACACTGAGGCACTGAGACTCTGAGACACAGATAATCAGAGACACTGTCACACTGAGGCACAGAGAAACTCAGACACAGAGAAACAGAGACACTGAGACAGTAAGACTCTGAGACACTGAGACTCTGAGATACTGAGACATTGAGGCACTGAGAATCTGAGACACTGAGACACTGAGGCACAGGGACACTGAGACACTGAGACATTGAGACACTGTGACACTGAGGCACAGAGACTGTCAGACAGAGAGACACAGAGACACAGACACTGAGACACTGAGACTTTGAGACACAGAGACACTGAGGCACAGAGACATAGAGACACTGAACCTCTGAGACACTGATACACTGGGACACAGAGACACTGAGACACAGAGACACAGAGACACAGAGACACTGAGACTCTGAGACACAGGCAATGAGACACTGAGGCACTGAGACTCTGAGACACAGAGACACTGAGACACAGAGTCACTGAGACTCTGAGACACAGATAATCTGAGACACTGTGACACTGAGGCACAGAGAAACTCAGACACAGGGAAACAGAGACACTGAGACACTAAGACTCTGAGACTCTGAGATACTGAGACACAGAGGCACTGAGAATCTGAGACACTGAGACACTGAGGCACAGGGACACTGAGACACTGAGACAGTGAGACACTGGGACACTGAGACTCTGAGACATTGAGACACTGTGACACTGAGGCACAGAGACTCTCAGACAGAGAGACACCGAGACACTGATTCTCTGAGACACTAAGACACAGAGACAAAGAGACTGTGAGACACTGAGACACAGAGATAATGGGACACAGAGACACTGACAGTCTGAGACACTGAGACACAGAGATACTGGGACACTGAGACACTGAGCGACAGAGACAAAGAGACACTGAGTCTCTGAGACACTGATACACTGAGACACAGAGACACAGAGACACTGAGACATAGAGACACTGAGATTTGGAGACTCTGAGACACAGAGGCACTGAGACACTGAGGCACAGAGCCACAGATACACTGAGATTTTGAGACTCTGAGACACAGAGACACAGAGACATAGAAACACTGAGACACTGAGATACTCTAACACTGAGACTCTGAGACACTGAGACACTGTGACTCTGAGACACTGCACCATGAGACACAGAGACACAGAGACACTGTGACTAAGAGACACTGAGACACTGAGAGACAGAGACACTGAGACAATGAAATCCTAAGGCACAGAGACACTGAGACACTGAGACACTGGGACACAGAGACACTGAGACACAAAGACACAAAGACACAGAGACACTGAGACTCTGAAATACTTGGACACAGTGGCACTGAGAATCTGAGACACAGAGACTCTCAGACAGAGAGACAACGAGGCACTGAATCTCTGAGACACTGAGACACAGAGTAAAAAAAAACTGTGAGACACAGAGATACTGAGACACTGAGACACTGACAGTCTGAGACACAGAGACACAGAGACCCTGTGACACTGAGACACTGTGACACTGAGACACTGAGACACTGAGACACAGAGACACTCAGAGAAAGAGACACTGAGTCTCTGAGACACTGAGATTCTGAGATTATGAGACTCTGAGACACAGAGACACTGAAACTCTGAGACTCTGAGACACAGAGACACAGAGACACTGAGACTCTGAGACACTGGGACACAGAGAAACTGAGACACTGAGACACAAAGACTTTGGGACACAGAGACTCTGAGACTCTGAGACACAGAGGCACAGTGACACTGAGACACTGAGACACAGAGACACTGAGACACAGAGACACTGAGACTTTGAGACACAGAGACACTGAGGCACAGAGACACTGAGACACAGAGACACTGAGACTCTGAGACACTGAGTCAATGAGTCACTGAGGCACAGAGACACTGAGACACAGAGTCACTGAGACTCTGAGGCACTGAGACTTTGAGACACTGAAACACAGAGACGCGGAGACACTGAGACACGGAGACTTTGGGACACAGAGACTCTGAGACTCTGAGACACAGAGGCACAGAGACACTGAGACACAGAGACACTGAGACTTTGAGACACGGTGACACTGAGGCACAGAGACACTGAGACAGAGAGACACAGAGTCACTGAGACTCTGAGACACTGAGACTCTGAGATACTGAAACGCAGAGGCACTGAGAATCTGAGACATTGAGACACTGTGACACTGAGGCACAGAGAATCTCAGACAGAGAGACACCGAGGCACTGATTCCCTGAGACACTAAGACACCGAGACAAAGAGACTGTAAGACACTGAGACACAGAGACACTGAGACACTGAGACAAAGAGACACTGAGACGTTGAGACACAGAGACACTGAGGCACAGAGACATAGGGACACTGAAAATCTGAGACACTGAGACACTGGGACACTGGGACACAGAGACACTGAGACACAGAGACACAGAGACACTGAGACTCTGAGACACTGAGGCAATGAGACACTGAGGCACTGAGACTCTGAGACACAGATAATCTGAGACACTGTGACACTGAGGCACAGAGACACTGAGACACAGAGACACTGAGACACAGAGTCACTGAGACTCTGAGACACAGATAATCTGAGACACAGTCACACTGAGGCACAGAGAAACTCAGACACAGAGAAACAGAGACACTGAGACACTAAGACTCTGAGACACTGAGACTCTGAGATACTGAGACACAGAGACACAGAGACTCTGAGACACTGAGACACTGAGACTCTGAGACATTGAGACACTGTGACACTGAGGCACAGAGACTCTCAGACAGAGAGACACCGAGACACTGATTCTCTGAGATACTAAGACACAGAGACAAAGAGACTGTGAGACACTGAGACACAGAGATACTGGGACACAGAGACACTGACAGTCTGAGACACTGAGACACAGAGACACTGAGACACTGAGCGAGAGAGACAAAGAGACTCTGAGTCTCTGAGACACTGAGACACTGAGACACTGAGACTTTGAGACACTGAGACATAGAGACACTGAGATTCTGAGGCACAGAGACACAGAGACACTGAGATTTTGAGACACTGAGACATAGAGACACTGAGAATCTGAGACTCTGAGACTCTGAGACACAGAGGCACTGAGACACTGAGGCACAGAGACACAGAGACACTGAGTTTTTGAGACTCTGAGACACTGAGACACAGAGACACAGAAACACTGAGACACTGAGATACTCTAACACTGAGACTCTGAGACACTGAGAAACTGGGACTCTGAGACACTGCACCACTGAGACACAGAGACACTGTGACTAAGAGACACTGAGGCACAGAGACACTGAGACTCTGAGACACTGAGACACTAAGACACAGAGACACTGAGACTCTGAGACACTGAGAAACTGAGGCACAGAGACACTGGCACACTGAGATACAAAGGCTTTGGGACACAGAGACTCTGAGACTCTGAGACACAGAGGCACAAAGACACTGAGACACTGAGACACAGAGACACAGAGACACTGAGACACAGAGACACTGAGACTCTGAGACACTGAGACTCTGAGATACTGAGACGAAGAGGCACTGAGAATCTGAGACACTGAGACACTGAGACTCTGAGACATTGAGACACTGTGACACTGAGGCACAGAGAATCTCAGACAGAGAGACAAAGAGGCACTGATTCTCTGAGACACTAAGACACAGAGACAAAGAGACTGTGAGACACTGAGACACTGAGACACTGAGACACTGTGACACTGAGACACTGAGACACTGAGACACAGAGACACAGACTCACTGAAACTCTGAGAAGTTGAGACACTGGGACACAGAGACACTGAGACAGAGAGACACAGAGACACTGATTCTCTGAGACACTGAATCACTGAGACACAGAGACACTGTGACTCTGAGCCACTGAGACACTGAGACACTGAGACACAAAGAATTGAGACCCTGAGACACAGAGACACTGAGACACAAAGACACAGAGACACAGAGACTCTGAGACACTGAGGCAATGAGATACTGAGGCACAGAGGAACTCAGACACAGAGACACAAAGACACAGAGACACTGAGACTCTGAGACACTGAGACTCTGAGATAATGAGACACAGAGGCACTGAGAATATGAGACACTGAGGCACAGGGACAATGAGACACTGAGACACTGAGACTCTGAGACACTGAGACACAGAGACACTAAGACACAGAGACACAGAGACACTGAGACTTTGAGACACAGAGGCACTGAGGCACAGAGACATAGAGACACTGAAACCCTGAGAGTCTGAGACTCTGGGACACAGAGACACTGAGACACAGAGACACAGAGACAATGTGACTCTGAGCCACTGAGACACTGAGACACTGAGACACAAAGAATTGAGACCCTGACACACAAAGACACTGAGACACAAAGACACAGAAACACAGAGACTCTGAGACACTGAGGCAATGAGACACTGAGGCACTGAGACTCTGAGACAGATAATCTGAGACACTGTCACACTGAGGCACAGAGAAACTCAGACACAGAGAAACAGAGACATTGAGACAGTAAGACTCTGAGACTCTGAGATACTGAGACATTGAGGCACTGAGAATCTGAGACACTGAGACACTGAGACACTGAGACTCTGAGACATTGAGACACTGTGACACTGAGGCACAGAGACTCTCAGACAGAGAGACACAGAGACAGAGACACTGAGACACAGAGACACTGAGACTTTGAGACACAGAGACACTGAGGCACAGAGACATAGAGACACTGAACTCTGAGACACTGATACACTGGGACACAGAGACACTGAGACACAGAGACTTAGAGACACAGAGACACAGAGACACTGAGACTCTGAGACACAGGCAATGAGACACTGAGGCTCTGAGACTCTGAGACACAGAGACACGGGTCACTGAGACTCTGAGACACAGATAATCTGAGTCACTGTGACACTGAGGCACAGAGAAACTCAGACACAGGGAAACAGAGACACTGAGACACTAAGACTCTGAGACTCTGAGATACTGAGACACAGAGGCACTGAGAATCTGAGACACTGAGACACTGAGGCACAGGGACACTGAGACACTGAGACACTGAGACACTGGGACACTGAGACTCTGAGACATTGAGACACTGTGACACTGAGGCACAGAGACTCTCAGACAGAGAGACACCGAGACACTGATTCTCTGAGACACTAAGACACAGAGACAAAGAGACTGTGAGACACTGAGACACAGAGATAATGGGACACAGAGACACTGACAGTCTGAGACACTGAGTCACAGAGATACTGGGACACTGAGACACTGAGCGACAGAGACAAAGAGACACTGAGTCTCTGAGACACTGATACACTGAGACACAGAGACACTGAGACATAGAGACACTGAGATTTGGAGACTCTGAGACACAGAGGCACCGAGACACTGAGGCACAGAGACACAGATACACTGAGATTTTGAGACTCTGAGACACTGAGACACAGAGACACAGAGACACAGAGACACAGAAACACTGAGACACTGAGATACTCTAACACTGAGACTCTGAGACACTGAGACACTGTGACTCTGAGACACTGCACCATGAGACACAGAGACACAGAGACACTGTGACTAAGAGACACTGAGACACTGAGAGACAGAGACACTGAGACAATGAAATCCTAAGGCACAGAGACACTGAGACACTGAGACACTGGGACACAGAGACACTGAGACACAAAGACACAAAGACACAGAGACACTGAGACTCTGAAATACTTGGACACAGTGGCAAGGAGAATCTGAGACACAGAGACTCTCAGACAGAGAGACAACGAGGCACTGAATCTCTGAGACACTGAGACACAGAGATAAAAAAAAAACTGTGAGACACAGAGATACTGGGACACAGAGACACTGACAGTCTGAGACACTGAGACACAGAGACCCTGAGACACTGAGACACTGTGACACTGAGACACTGAGACACTGAGACACTGAGGCACAGAGACACCGAGACACTGAGACACTGTGGCACAGAGACACTCAGAGAAAGAGACACTGAGTCTCTGAGACACTGAGATTCTGAGATTATGAGACTCTGAGACACAGAGACACTGAGACTCTGAGACACTGGGACACAGAGAAACTGAGACACTGAGACTCTGAGACACAGAGACACAGAGACACTGAGACTGAGACACTGGGACACAGAGAAACTGAGAAACTGAGACACAAAGACTTTGGGACACAGAGACTCTGAGACTCTGAGACACAGAGGCACAGTGACACTGAGACACAGAGACACAGAGACACTGAGACACAGAGACACTGAGACTTTGAGACACAGAGACACTGAGGCACAGAGACACTGAGACACAGAGACAATGAGACTTTGAGACATTGAGGCAATGAGACACTGAGGCACAGAGACACTGAGACTTTGAGACACTGAAACACAGAGACGCGGAGACACTGAGACACGGAGACTTTGGGACACAGAGACTCTGAGACTCTGAGACACAGAGGCACAAAGACACTGAGACACAGAGACACAGAGACACTGAGACACAGAGACACTGAGACTTTGAGACACGGTGACACTGAGGCACAGAGACACTGAGACAGAGAGACACAGAGTCACTGAGACTCTGAGATACTGAGACGCAGAGGCACTGAGAATCTGAGACATTGAGACACTGTGACACTGAGGCACAGAGAATCTCAGACAGAGAGACACCGAGGCACTGATTCCCTGAGACACTAAGACACAGAGACAAAGAGACTGTAAGACACTGAGACACAGAGACACTGAGACACAGAGACACTGAGACACAGAGACACAGACGTTGAGACACAGAGACACTGTGGCACAGGGACATAGGGACACTGAAAATCTGAGACACTGAGACACTGGGACACTGGGACACAGAGACACTGAGACACAGAGACACAGAGACACTGAGACTCTGAGACACTGAGGCAATGAGACACTGAGGCACTGAGACTCTGAGACACAGATAATCTGAGACACTGAGGCACAGAGACACTGAGACACAGAGACACTGAGACACAGAGTCAATGAGACTCTGAGACACAGATAATCTGAGACACTGTCACACTGAGGCACAGAGAAACTCAGACACAGAGAAACAAAGACACTGAGACACTAAGACTCTGAGACACTGAGACTCTGAGATACTGAGACACAGAGACTCTGAGACACTGAGACACTGAGAATCTGAGACATTGAGACACTGTGACACTGAGGCACAGAGACTCTCAGACAGAGAGACACCGAGACACTGATTCTCTGAGATACTAAGACACAGAGACAAAGAGACTGTGAGACACTGAGACACAGAGATACTGGGACACAGAGACACTGACAGTCTGAGACACTGAGACACAGAGACACTGAGACACTGAGCGAGAGAGACAAAGAGACTCTGAGTCTCTGAGACACTGAGACACTGAGACACTGAGACTTTGAGACACTGAGACATAGAGACACTGAGATTCTGAGGCACAGAGACACAGAGACACTGAGATTTTGAGACTCTGAGACACAGAGACACAGAAACACTGAGACACTGAGATACTCTAACACTGAGACTCTGAGACACTGAGAAACTGTGACTCTGAGACACTGCACCACTGAGACACAGAGACACTGAGACTCTGAGACACTGAGGCACAGAGACACTGGGACACTGAGACACAAAGGCTTTGGGACACTGAGACTCTGAGACACTGAGACACTGAGACACAGAGACACTGAGACTCTGAGACACTGAGGCACAGAGACACTGGGACACTGAGACACAAAGGCTTTGGGACACAGAGACTCTGAGACTCTGAGACACAGAGGCACAAAGACACTGAGACACAGAGACACAATGACACTGAGACACTGAGACACAGAGACACAGAGACACTGAGACACAGAGACACTGAGACTTTGAGTCACAGAGACACTGAGGCACAGAGACACCTAGACACAGAGACACTGAGACTCTGAGACACTGAGGCAATGAGACACTGAGGCACAGAGACACTGAGACACAGAGTCACTGAGACTCTGAGACACTGAGACACTGAGACTTTGAGACACTGAAACACAGAGACGCGGAGACACTGAGACACTGAGACTTTGGGACACAGAGACTCTGAGACACAGAGGCAAAAAGACACTGAGACACAGAGACACAGTGTCACTGAGACACTGAGACACTGAGACACAGAGACACTGAGACACAGAGACACAGAGACACTGAGACTTTGATACACAGTGACACTGAGGCACAGAGACACAGAGACACAGAGACACAGATTCACTGAGACTCTGAGACACAGAGACTCTGAGATACTGAGACGCAGAGGCACTGAGAATCTGAGACACTGAGACACTGAGACTCTGAGACATTGAGACACTGTGACACTGAGGCACAGAGAATCTCAGACAGAGAGACACCGAGGCACTGATTCCCTGAGACACTAAGACACAGAGACAAAGAAACTGTGAGACACTGAGACACTGAGACACAGAGACACATAGACACTGAGACACAGAGACACTGAGACTTTGAGACACAGAGACACTGAGGCACAGAGACATAGGGACACTGAAAATCTGAGACACTGAGACACTGGGACACAGAGACGCTGAGACACAGAGACACTGAGACTCTGAGACACTGAGGCAATGAGACACTGAGGCACTGAGACTCTGAGACACAGATAATCTGAGACACTGTGACACTGAGGCACAGAGACACTGAGACACAGAGACACTGAGACACAGAGTCAATGAGACTCTGAGACACAGATAATCTGAGACACTGTCACACTGAGGCACAGAGAAACTCAGACACAGAGAAACAGAGACACTGAGACACTAAGACTCTGAGACACTGAGACGCTGAGATACTGAGACACAGAGACACAGAGACTCTGAGACACTGAGACACTGAGACTCTGAGACGTTGAGACACTGTGACACTGAGGCACAGAGACTCTCAGACAGAGAGACACCGAGACACTGATTCGCTGAGATACTAAGACACAGAGACAAAGAGACTGTGAGACACTGAGACACAGAGATACTGGGACACAGAGACACTGACAGTCTGAGACACTGAGACACAGAGACACTGAGACACTGAGGCACAGAGACACAGAGACACTGAGATTTTGAGACTCTGAGACACTGAGACACTGAGACACAGAGACACAGAAACACTGAGACACTGAGATACTCTAACGCTGAGACTCTGAGACACTGAGACACTGTGACTCTGAGACACTGCACCACTGAGACACAGAGACACAGAGACACTGTGACTAAGAGACACTGAGACACCGAGGCACAGAGACACTGAGACTCTGAGACACTGAGACACTGAGACACAGAGACACTGAGACTCTGAGACACTGAGAAACTGAGGCACAGAGACACTGGGACACTGAGACTCAGAGTCACTGAGACACAGAGACACTGAAACTCTGGGACACTGAGACACTGAGATACTGAGACACTAAGGAACAGAGAGTTTGAGACACAAAGACACAGTGAGACTGAGACTCTGAGACACTGAGAAACTGAATCACAGAGACACAGAGACACTGAGACTCTGAGACTCTGAGACATTGAGACACTGTGACACTGAGGCACAGAGACTCTCAGACAGAGAGACACCGAGGCACTGATTCCCTGAGACACTAAGACACAGAGACAAAGAGACTGTGAGACACTGAGACACAGAGACACTGAGACACAGAGACACTGAGACTTTGAGACACAGAGACACTGAGGCACAGAGACATAGGGACACTGAAAATCTGAGACACTGAGACACTGGGACACAGAGACGCTGAGACACAGAGACACTGAGACTCTGAGACACTGAGGCAATGAGACACTGAGGCACTGAGACTCTGAGACACAGATAATCTGAGACACTGTGACACTGAGGCACAGAGACACTGAGACACAGAGACACTGAGACACAGAGTCACTGAGACTCTGAGACACAGATAATCGGAGACACTGTCACACTGAGGCACAGAGAAATTCAGACACAGAGAAACAGAGACACTGAGACACTAAGACTCTGAGACACTGAGACTCTGAGATAATGAGACACAGAGACACAGAGACTCTGAGACACTGAGACTCTGAGACATTGAGACACTGTGACACTGAGGCACAGAGACTCTCAGACAGAGAGACACCGAGACACTGATTCTCTGAGATACTAAGACACAGAGACAAAGAGACTGTGAAACACTGAGACACAGAGATACTGGGACACAGAGACACTGACAGTCTGAGACACTGAGACACAGAGACACTGAGACACTGAGCGACAGAGACAAAGAGACACTGAGTCTCTGAGACACTGATACACTGAGACACAGAGACACAGCGACACTGAGACTTTGAGACACTGAGACATAGGGACACTGAGATTCTGAGACTCTGAGACACAGAGGCACTGAGACACTGAGACACTGAGACACAGAGACACAGAGAGACAGAGACTCTGAGACACTGAGGCACAGAGACACAGAGATACTAAGACTCTGAGAGACTGAGTCACTGAGACACTGAGGAACAGAGACACGGTGACACTGAGACTCTGAGACACAGAGACACAGAGACACTAAGACACAGAGACACTGAGACTCTGAGACACTGAAACACTGATACTCTGAGACACTGAGACACTGATAATCAGAGATAATGAGACACAGAGACACTGAGACACTGAGACTCAGAGACACTGAGACACTGAGACACTGAGACACTGAGACACTGAGACACTGAGACGCTGAGACTTTGGGACACAGAGACTCTGAGACTCTGAGACACAGAGGCACAAAGACACTGAGACACAGAGACACAGAGACACTGAGACACAGAGACACAGAGACACTGAGACACAGAGACACTGAGACTTTGAGACACAGAGACACTGAGGCACAGACACACTGAGACACAGAGACACAGAGTCTCTGAGACTCTGAGACACTGAGACTCTGAGATACTGAGACACAGAGACACTGAGAATCTGAGACACTGAGACACTGAGACACTGAGACTCTGAGACACTGAGACACTGAGACGCTGAGACTTTGGGACACAGAGACTCTGAGCCTCTGAGACACAGATGCACAAAGACACTGAGACACAGAGACACAGAGACACTGAGACACAGAGACACAGAGACACTGAGACACAGAGACACTGAGACTTTGAGACACAGAGACACTGAGGCACAGACACACTGAGACACAGAGACACAGAGTATCTGAGACTCTGAGACACTGAGACTCTGAGATACTGAGACACAGAGACACTGAGAATCTGAGACACTGAGACACTGAGACTCTGAGACATTGAGACACTGTGATACTGAGGCACAGAGAATCTCAGACAGAGAGACACCAAGGCACTGATTCTCTGAGACACTAAGACACAGAGACAAAGAGACTGTGAGACACTGAGACACAGAGACACTGAGACACTGTGACACTGAGACACAGAGACACAGACTCACTGAAACTCTGAGACGCTGAGACACTGGGACACAGAGACACTCAGACAGAGAGACACAGAGACACAGATTCTCTGAGGCACTGATACACTGAGACACAGAGACACTGTGACTCTGAGACACTGAGACACAGAAACACTGAGACACTATGACACAGAGACACAGAGACACAGGGAAAATGAGACACTGAGACACTGAGACATAGAGACACAGAGACACTCAGACACAGAGACAAAGAGACACTGAGTCTCTGAGACACTGAGACTTTGAGACACAGAGACACTGAGGCACAGAGACACTGAGACACAGAGAAACTGAATCTCTGAGACACTGAGACACAAAGACACAGAGACACTGGGACTCTGAGACACTGAGGCAATGAGACACTGATGCACAGAGGAACTCAGACACAGAGACACAAAGACAAAGAGACACTGAGACTCTGAGACACTGAGACTCTGAGATAATGAGACACAGAGGCACTGAGAACATGAGACACTGAGACACTGAGACACTGAGACTCTGAGACACTGAGACACTGAGACACTGAGACACAGAGACACAGAGAAACTGAGACGCAGAGACACTGAAACTTTGAGACACAGAGACACTGAGGCACAGAGACATGGAGACACTGAAACCCTGAGACACTGAGACACTGGGACACAGAGATACTGAGACTCTGAGACACTGAGGCAATGAGACACTGAGGCACTGAGACTCTGAGACACAGATAATCTGAGACACTGTGACACTGAGGCACAGAGACACTGAGACACAGAGACACTGAGACACAGAGTCACTGAGACTCTGAGACACAGATAATCTGAGGCACTGTCACAGTGAGGCACAGAGAAACTCAGACAAAGAGAAACAGAGACACTGAGACACTAAGACTCTGAGACACTGAGACTCTGAGATACTGAGACACAGAGGCACTGAGAATCTGAGACACTGAGACACTGAGGCACAGGGACACTGAGACACTGAGACACTGAGACACAGATAATCTGAGACACTGTGACACTGAGGCACAGAGACACTGAGACACTGAGACACAGAGTCACTGAGACTCTGAGACACAGATAATCTGAGTCACTGTCACACTGACGCACAGAGAAACCCAGACACAGAGAAACAGAGACACTGAGACACTAAGACTCTGAGACACTGAGACTCTGAGATACTGAGACACAGAGGCACTGAGTCTCTGAGACACTGATACACTGAGACACAGGGACACTGAGACTTTGAGACAGTGAGACACTGAGACAAAGAGACACTGAGATTCTGAGACTCTGAGACACAGAGGCACTGAGACACTGAGGCACAGAGACACAGAGACACTGAGATTTTGAGACTCTGAGACACTGAGACACAGAGACACAGAAACACTGAGACACTGAGATACTCTAACACTGAGACTCTGAGACACTGAGACACTGTGACTCTGAGACACTGCACCACTGAGACACAGAGACACTGTGACTAAGAGACACTGAGACACTGAGAGACAGAGACACTGAGACACTGAGACTCTGAGACACTGAGACACTGAGACAATGAAATCCTAAGGCACAGAGACACTGAGACACTGAGACACAGAGACACTGAACACTGAGACACAGAGACACTGAGACACAGAGACACTGAGATACTGAGAATCTGAGACACTGAGACACTGAGACACAGAAATACTGAGACACAGAGACACTGAGACACAGAGACAATGAGACACAGAGACACTGAGACTCTGAGACACTGTGACACTGAGACACTGAGACACTGAGACACAGAGACACAGACTCACTGAAACTCTGAGACGCTGAGACACTGGGACACAGAGACACTGAGAAAGAGAGACACAGAGACATTGATTCTCTGAGACACTGATACACTGAGACACAGAGACACTGTGACTCTGAGACACTGAGACACTGAGACACAAAGAATTGAGACCAAGAGACACAGAGACACTGAAACACGGATTCAATGAGACTCTGAGACACAGGACACTGAGATACAGAGACACTGAGACTCTGAGACACTGAGACACAGAAACACTGAGACACTGTGACACAGAGATACAGAGACACAGGGAAGATGAGACAGTGAGACACTGAGACACAGAGACAAAGGGACACTGAGTCTCTGAGACACTGAGACTCTGAGACTCAGAGAAACAGAGACACTGAGACACTAAGACTCTGAGACACTGAGACTCTGAGATACTGAGACACAGGGACACTGAGACACTGAGACACTGAGACTCTGAGACATTGAGACACTGTAACACTGAGGCACAGAGACTCTCAGACAGAGAGACACCGAGACACTGATTCTCTGAGACACTGAGACACAGAGATACTGGGACACAGAGACACTGAGACTCTGAGACACTGTGACACTGAGACACAGAGACACTGAGACACTGAGATTTTGAGACTCTGAGACACTGAGACAGAGACACAGAAACACTGAGACACTGAGATACTCTAACACTGAGAATCTGAGACACTGAGACACTGTGACTCTGAGACGCTGCACCACTGAGACACAGAGACACTGTGACTAAGAGACACTGAGACACTGAGAGACAGAGACACTGAGACACTGACACTCTGAAACACTGAGACAATGAAATCCTCAGGCACAGAGACACTGAGACACTGAGACACAGAAATACTGAGACACAGAGACACTGAGACACAGAGACAATGAGACACAGAGACACTGAGAATCTGAGACGCTGAGACACTGAGACACAGAAAT
This sequence comes from Prionace glauca, assembly GCA_037974335.1. Lineage (NCBI taxonomy): Eukaryota > Metazoa > Chordata > Chondrichthyes > Carcharhiniformes > Carcharhinidae > Prionace > Prionace glauca. The sequence goes on from JBBMRE010000229.1 coordinate 143,078, forward strand.
ACTGAGACACAGAGACACTGAGACACTGAGACTCTGAGACACTGTGACACTGAGACACTGAGACACAGAGACACAGACTCACTGCAACTCTGAGACGCTGAGACACTGGGACACAGAGACACTGAGACACAGAGACACTGAGATACTGAGAATCTGAGACGCTGAGACACTGAGACACAGAAATACTGAGACACAGAGACACTGAGACACAGAGACAATGAGGCACAGACTCACTGAAACTCTGAGACGCTGAGACACTGGGACACAGAGACACTGAGACAGAGAGACACAGAGACACTGATTCTCTGAGACACTGATACACTGAGACACAGAGACACTGTGACTCTGAGACACTGAGACACTGAGACACAAAGAATAGAGACCCTGAGACACAGAGACACTGAAACACGGATTCAATGAGACTCTGAGACACAGGGACAGTGAGATACAGAGAAACTGAGATTCTGAGACACTGAGACACAGAAAAACTGAGACACTGTGACTCAGAGACACAGAGACACAGGGAAAATGAGACACTGAGACACTGAGACACAGAGACACAGAGACACTGAGACACAGAGACAAAGAGACACTGAGTCTCTGAGACACTGAGACTTTGAGACACAGAGACACTGAGGCACAGAGACACTGAGACACAGAGACAAATAGACACTGAGGCAATGAGACACCGAGGCACAGAGAAACTCACACAGAGACACAAAGACAATGAGACACTGAGACTCTGAGACTTTGAGACACAGAGACACTGAGGCACAGGGACACAGAGACATAGAGACACTGAAACTCTGAGACACTGAGACACTGACACACTAAGACACAGAGACACAGAGACTCTGAGACACTGAGGCAATGAGACACTGAGGCACAGAGGAACTCAGACACAGAGACACAAACACACAGAAACACTGAGACTCTGAGACACTGAGACTCTGAGATAATGAGACACAGAGGCACAGGGACAATGAGACACTGAGACACTGAGACTCTGAGACACTGAGAAAGTGAGACACAGAGACACTGAGACTTTGAGACACAGAGACACTGAGGCACAGAGACATAGAGACACTGAAACTGTGAGACACTGAGACACTGAGACACTGGGACACAGAGACACTGAGACACAGAGACACAGAGACACTGAGACTCTGAGACACTGAGGCAATGAGAGACTGAGGCACTGAGACTCTGAGACACAGATAATCTGAGACACTGAGGCACAGAGACACTGAGACACAGAGACACTGAGACACAGAGTCACTGAGACTCTGAGACACAGATAATCTGAGACACTGTGACACTGAGGCACAGGGAAACACAGACACAGAGAAACAGAGACACTGAGACACTAAGAATTTGAGACACTGAGACTCTGAGATACTGAGACACAGAGACACAGAGAATATGAGACACTGAGACACTGAGAATCTGAGACACTGAGGCACAGTGACACTGAGACACTGAGACTCTGAGACATTGAGACACTGTGACACTGAGGCACAGAGACTCTCAGACAGAGAGACACCGAGATACTGATTCTCTGAGACACTAAGACACAGAGACAAAGAGACTGTGAGACATTCAGACACAGAGATACTGGGACACAGAGACACTGACAGTCTGAGACACTGAGACACAGAGACACTGAGACACTGAGACACTGAGCGACAGAGACAAAGAGACACTGAGTCTCTGAGACACTGATACACTAAGACACAGAGACACAGAGACACTGAGACTTTGAGACACTGAGACACTGAGACATAGAGACACTGAGATTCTGAGACTCTGAGACACAGAGGCACAGAGACACAGAGACACTGAGATTTTGAGACACTGAGACTCGGAGACACTGAGACACTGAGACTTTGGGACACTGAGACTCTGAGACTCTCAGACACAAACGCACAGAGACACTGAGACACTGAGACACAGAGACACGGAGACACTGAGACACAGAGACACTGAGACAATGAGACACTGAGACACATAGGCACTGAGACACTGAGACTTTGAGACTCTGAGACACAGAGACACTGAGACACAGAGACACTGTGACTAAGAGACACAGAGACACTGAGACACTGAGATACTCTAACACTGAGACTCTGTGACACTGAGACACTGTGACTCTGAGACACTGCACCACTGAGACACAGAGACACTGTGACTAAGAGACACTGAGACACTGAGAGACAGAGACACTGAGACACAGAGACACTTAGACACTGAACACTGAGACACAGAGACATTGAGACACAGAGACACTGAGACACTGAGACACAGAGATATTGAGACACAGAGACATAGAGACACTGAAACTCTGAGACACTGAGACACTGGGACACAGAGACACTGAGACACAAAGTCACAAAGACACAGAGACACTGAGACTCTAAGATACTTGGACACAGTGGCACTGAGAATCTGAGACACTGAGGCACAGAGACTCTCAGACAGAGAGACATCGAGGCACTGAATCTCTGAGACACTGAGACACAGAGATAAAAAAAAACTGTGAGACACAGAGACACAGAGATACTGGGACACAGAGACACTGACAGTCTGAGACACTGAGACACAGAGACACTGAGACACTGAGACACTGTGACACTGAGACACTGAGACACTGAGACACTGAGACAATGAGACACTGAGGCACAGAGACACTCAGACAAAGAGACACTGAGTCTCTGAGACACTGAGATTATGAGACTCTGAGACACAGAGACACTGAGACACTGAGACTCTGAGACACTGGGACACAAAGAAACTGAGACACTGAGACACAAAGACTTTGGGACACAGAGACTCTGACACTCTGAGACACAGAGGCACAAAGTCACTGAGACTTTGAGACACAGTGACACTGAGACACTGAGACACAGAGACACAGAGACACTGAGACTCTGAGACACAGAGGCACAGAGACACAGAGACACTGAGATTTTGAGACACTGAGACTCGGAGACACTGAGACTTTGGGACACTGAGACACAAACGCACAGAGACACTGAGACACTGAGACACAGAGACACTGAGACACAGAGACACTGAGGCAATGAGACACTGAGACACAGAGGCACAGAGAAACTGAGACACTGAGACTTTGAGACACAGATAATCTGAGACACTGTCACACTGAGGCACAGAGAAACTCAGACACAGAGAAACAGAGACACTGAGACACTAAGACTCTGAGACACTGAGACTCTGAGATACTGAGACACAGAGGCACTGAGAATCTGAGACACTGAGACACTGAGGCACAGGGACACTGAGACACTGAAACACTGAGACACTGAGACTCTGAGACATTGGGACACTGTGACACTGAGGCACAGAGACTCTCAGACAGAGAGACACCGAGACACTGATTCTCTGAAACACTAAGACACAGAGACAAAGAGACTGTGAGACACTCAGACACAGAGATACTGGGACACAGACACTGACAGTCTGAGACACTGAGACACAGAGACACTGAGACACTGAGCGACAGAGACAAAGAGACACTGAGTCTCTGAGACACTGATACACTAAGACACAGAGACACTGAGACTTTGAGACACTGAGACACTGAGACACAGAGACACTGAGATTCTGAGACTCTGAGACACAGAGGCACTGAGACACTGAGGCACAGAGACACAGAGACACTGAGATTTTGAGACACTGAGACTCTGAGACTCGGAGACACTGAGACTTTGGGACACTGAGACTCTGAGACTCTGAGACACAAACGCACAGAGACACTGAGACACTGAGACACAGTGACACGGAGACACTGAGACACAGAGACACTGAGACAATGAGACACTGAGGCACAGAGGCACAGAGACACTGAGACACTGAGACTTTGAGACACAGATAATCTGAGACACTGTCACACTGAGGCACAGAGAAACTCAGACACAGAGAAACAGAGACACTGAGACACTAAGACTCTGAGACACTGAGACTCTGAGATACGGAGACACAGAGGCACTGAGAATCTGAGACACTGAGACACTGAGGCACAGGGACACTGAAACACTGAGACACTGTGACTCTGAGACATTGAGACACTGTGACACTGAGGCACAGAGACTCTCAGACAGAGAGACACCGAGACACTGATTCTCTGAAACACTAAGACACAGAGACAAAGAGACTGTGAGACACAGAGACACTGAGATATTGGGACACAGAGACACTGAACGTCTGAGACACTGAGACACAGAGACACTGAGATACTGAGACACTGAGCGACAGAGACAAAGAGACACTGAGTCTCTGAGACACTGATACACTGAGACACAGGGACACTGAGACTTTGAAACACTGAGATAAAGAGACACTGAGATTCTGAGACTCTGAGACACAGAGGCACAGAGGCACTGAGGCACAGAGACACAGAGAAACTGAGATTTTGAGACTATGAGACACTGAGACACAGAGACACAGAAACACTGAGACACTGAGATACTCTAACACTGAGACTCTGAGACACTGAGACACTGTGACTCTGAGACACTGCACCACTGAGACACAGAGACACTGTGACTAAGAGACACTGAGACAGTGAGAGACAGAGACACTGAGACTCTGAGACACTGAGACAATGAAATCCTAAGGCACAGAGACACTGAGACACTGAGACACAGAGACACTGAACACTGAGACACAGAGACACTGAGACACAGAGACACTGAGATACTGAGAATCTAAGACACTGAGACACTGAGACACAGAAATACTGAGACACTGAGACACAGAGACAATGAGACACAGTGACACTGAGACTCTGAGACACTGAGACACAGAGACACAGACTCACTGAAACTCTGAGACGCTGAGACACTGGGACACAGAGACACTGAGAAAGAGAGACACCGAGACATTGATTCTCTGAGACACTGATACACTGAGACACAGAGACACTGTGACTCTGAGACACTGAGACACTGAGACACAAAGAATTGAGACCCTGAGACACAGAGACACTGAAACACGGATTCAATGAGACTCTGAGACACAGGGACACTGAGATACAGAGACACTGAGACTCTGAGACACTGAGACACAGAAACACTGAGACACTGTGACACGGAGATACAGAGACACAGGGAAGATGAGACAGTGAGACACTGAGACACAGAGACACAGAGACACTCAGACACAGAGACAAAGGGACACTGAGTCTCTGAGACACTGAGACTTTGAGACACAGAGACACTGAGGCACAGAGACACTGAGACACAGAGAAACAGAGACACTGAGACACTAAGACTCTGAGACACTGAGACTCTGAGATACTGAGACACAGAGGCACTGAGAATCTGAGACACTGAGACACTGAGGCACAGGGACACTGAGACACTGAGACACTGAGACACTGAGACACTGAGACTCTGAGACATTGAGACACTGTGACACTGAGGCACAGAGACTCTCAGACAGAGAGACACCGAGACACTGATTCTCTGAGACACTAAGACACAGAGACAAAGAGACTGTGAGACACTGAGACACAGAGATACTGGGACACAGAGACACTGTCAGTCTGAGACAATGAGACACAGAGAAACTGAGACACTGAGACACTGAGCGACAGAGACAAAGAGACACTGAGTCTCTGAGACACTGATACACTGAGACACAGAGGCACTGAGACACTGAGGCACAGAGACACAGAGACACTGAGATTTTGAGACTCTGAGACACTGAGACAGAGACACAGAAACATTGAGAAACTGAGATACTCTAACACTGAGACTCTGAGACACTGAGACACTGTGACTCTGAGACACTGCACCACTGAGACATAGAGACACTGTGACTAAGAGACACTGAGACACTGAGAGACAGAGACACTGAGACACTGAGACTCTGAGATACTGAGACAATGAAATCCTAAGGCACAGAGACACAGAGACACTGAGACTCAGAGACACTGAGACACAGAGACACTGAACACTGAGACACAGAGACACTGAGACACAGAGACACTGAGATACTGAGAATCTGAGACGCTGAGACACTGAGACACAGAAATACTGAGACACAGAGACACTGAGACACAGAGACAATGAGACACAGAGACACTGAAACTCTGAGACACTGTGACACTGAGACACTGAGACACAGAGACACAGACTCAGTGAAACTCTGAGACGCTGAGACACTGGGACACAGAGACACTGAGACAGAGATACTGATTCTCTGAGACACTGATACACTGAGACACAGAGACACTGTGACTCTGAGACACTGAGACACAAAGAATTGAGACCCTGAGACACAGAGACACTGAAACACGGATTCAATGAGACTCTGAGACACAGGGACACTGAGATACAGAGACACTGAGATTCTGAGACACTGAGACACAGAAAAACTGAGACACTGTGACACAGAGACACAGAGACACGGGGAAAATGAGACACTGAGACACAGAGACACAGAGACACTCAGACACAGAGACAATGAGACACTGAGTCTCTGAGACACTGAGACTTTGAGACACAGAGACACTGAGGCACAGAGACACTGAGACACAGAGACAAAGAGACACTGAGGCAATGAGACACTGAGGCACAGAGAAACTCAGACACCGAGACACAAAGACACAGAGACACTGAGACTCTGAGACTTTGAGACACAGAGACACTGAGGCACAGAGACACAGAGACATAGAGACACTGAAACTCTGAGACACTGACACACTGACACACTAAGACACAGAGACACAGAGACTCTGAGACACTGAGGCAATGAGACACTGAGGCACAGAGGAACTCAGACACAGAGACGCAAACACACAGAAACACTGAGACTCTGAGACACTGACACTCTGAGATAATGAGACACAGAGGCACAGGGACAATGAGACACAGAGACACTGAGACTCTGAGACACTGAGAAAGTGAGACACAGAGACACTGAGACTTTGAGACACAGAGACACTGAGGCACAGAGACATAGAGACACTGAAACTCTGAGACACTGAGACACTGGGACAAAGAGACACTGAGACACAGAGACACAGAGACACTGAGACTCTGAGACACTGAGGCAATGAGAGACTGAGGCACTGAGACTCTGAGACACAGATAATCTGAGACACTGAGGCACAGAGACACTGAGACACAGAGACACTGAGACACAGAGTCACTGAGACTCTGAGACACAGATAATCTGAGACACTGTGACACTGAGGCACAGGGAAACTCAGACACAGAGAAACAGAGACACTGAGACACTAAGACTTTGAGACACTGAGACTCTGAGATACTGAGACACAGAGACACTGAGAATATGAGATACTGAGACACTGAGAATCTGAGACACTGAGGCACAGAGACTCTCAGACAGAGAGACATCGAGACACTGATTCTCCGAGACACTAAGACACAGAGACAAAGAGACTGTGAGACACTCAGACACAGAGATACTGGGACACAGAGACACTGACAGTCTGAGACACTGAGACACTGAGACACTGAGCGACAGAGACAAAGAGACACTGAGTCTCTGAGACACTGATACACTAAGACACAGAGACACAGAGACACTGAGACTTTGAGACACTGAGACACTGAGACATAGAGACACTGAGATTCTGAGACTCTGAGACACAGAGGCACTGAGATACTGAGGCACAGAGACACAGAGACACTGAGATTTTGAGACACTGAGTCACTGAGACTCGGAGACACTGAGACACTGAGACTTTGGGACACTGAGACTCTGAGACACTCAGACACAAACGCACAGAGACACTGAGACACTGAGACACAGAGACACGGAGACACTGAGACACAGAGACACTGAGACAATGAGACACTGAGACACAGAGGCACTGAGACACTGAGACTTTGAGACTCTGAGACACAGAGACACTGAGACTCTGAAACACAGAGGCACAGAGACACTGAGACACAGAGACACTGAGACACTGAGATACTCTAACACTGAGACTCTGAGACACTGAGACACTGTGACTCTGAGACACTGCACCACTGAGACACAGAGACACTGTGACTAAGAGACACTGAGAGACAGAGACACTGAGACACTGAGACTCTGAGACACTGAGACAATGAAATCCTAAGGCACAGAGACACTGAGACACAGAGACACTGAGACACTGAGACTCTGATACACTGAGACACAGAGACACTTAGACACTGAGACACAGAGATATTGAGACACAGAGACATAGAGACACTGAAACTCTGAGACACTGAGACACTGGGACACAGAGACACTGAGACACAAAGTCACAAAGACACAGAGACACTGAGACTCTGAGATACTTGGACACAGTGGCACTGAGAATCTGAGACACTGAGGCACAGAGACTCTCAGACAGAGAGACATCGAGGCACTGAATCTCTGAGACACTGAGACACAGAGATAAAAAAAAACTGTGAGATACTGGGACACAGAGACACTGACAGTCTGAGACACTGAGACACAGAGACACTGAGACACTGAGACACTGTGACACTGAGACACTGAGACAATGAGACACTGAGGCACAGAGACACTCAGACAAAGAGACACTGAGTCTCTGAGACACTGAGATTATGAGACTCTGAGACACAGAGACAATGAGACACTGAGACTCTGAGACAAAGGGACACAAAGAAACTGAGACACTGAGACACAAAGACTTTGGGACACAGAGACTCTGAGACTCTGAGACACAGAGGCACAAAGTCACTGAGACTTTAAGACACAGTGTCACTGAGACACTGAGACACAGAGACACAGAGACACTGAGACTCTGAGACACAGAGGCACAGAGACACAGAGACACTGAGATTTTGAGACACTGAGACTCGGGGACACTGAGACTTTGGGACACTGAGACTCTGAGACTCTGAGACACAAACGCACAGAGACACTGAGACACTGAGACACAGAGACACGGAGACACTGAGACACAGAGACACTGAGGCAATGAGACACTGAGACACAGAGGCACCGAGACACTGAGACACTGAGACTTTGAGACTCTGAGGCACAGAGACACTGAATCTCTGAAACACAGAGGCACAGAGACACTGAGACACAGAGACACTGAGACACTGAGACACTGAGTCTCTGAGTCACTGAGACACTGTGACACTGGGACACTGTGACTCCGATACACTGAGACACTGAGACACGGAGACAGAGAGACACTGTGACACTGAGACACAGAGACATAGGGAGACTGAGACTCTGAGACACTGAGTCTCTGAGGCACAGAGGCACTGAGACACTGGGACACTGTGACACTGAGGCACAGAGTCACTGAGACACTGAGACTCCGATACACTGAGACACTGAGACACGGAGACAGAGAGACACTGTGACACTGAGACTCTGAAAGACTGAGACACTGAAACACTGAGATACTGAGACACTAAGGCACAGAGACTCTGAGACTCTGAGGCACTGACATACTGAGACACTAAGGCACAGAGACTCTGAGACTCTGAGGCACTGACATACTGAGACACTATGGCACAGAGACTCTGAGACTCTGAGACACTGAGACTCTGAAACACTGAGACACTGAGACTCTGAGACACAGAGACACAAAGACTCTGAGACTCTGAGACACTGAGAAACTGAGGCCCGGAGACACTGAGACACTGAGACACAGAGACACTGAGAATCTGTGACTCTGAGACACTGAGACACTGAGACACTGAGACACAGAGACACAGAGAGACTGAGACTCTGAGACACTCAGATTCTGAGACACTGAGAAACTGAGGCACAGAGACACTGAGACTCGGAGACTCTGAGACACTGAGAAACGGAGGCACTGAGACACTGAGACACAAAGACACTGAGACTCTGAGACACTGAGAAACTGAGGCACAAGACACTGAGACTCAGAGTCACTGAGACACAGAGACACTGAGACACAGAGACACTGAGATACTGAGACTTTGAGACACTGAGACACAGAGACATAGAGACACTGAAACTCTGAGACACTGAGACACTGGGACACAGAGACACTGAGACACAAAGTCACAAAGACACAAAGACACAGAGACACTGAGACTCTGAGATACTTGGACACAGTGGCACTGAGAATCTGAGACACTGAGGCACAGAGACTCTCAGACAGAGAGACACCGAGACACTGAATCTCTGAGACACTGAGACACAGAGATAAAAAAAAACTGTGAGACACAGAGACACAGAGATACTGGGACACAGAGACACTGACAGTCTGAGACACTGAGACACAGAGACACTGAGACACTGAGACACTGTGACACTGAGACACTGAGACACTGAGACACTGAGGCACAGAGACACTCAGACAAAGAGACACTGAGTCTCTGAGACACTGAGATTATGAGACACAGAGACACTGAGACTCTGAGACACTGGGACACAAAGAAACTGAGACACTGAGACACAAAGACTTTGGGACACAGAGACTCTGACTCTCTGAGACACAGAGGCACAAAGTCACTGAGACACAGAGACAAAGAGACACTGAGACACAGAGACAAAGAGACTTTGAGACACAGAGACTCTGAGGCACAGAGACACTGAGACACAGAGACACAGAGTCACTGTGACTCTGAGACACTGAGACTCTGAGATACTGAGACGCAGAGGCACTGAGAATCTGAGACACTGAGACACTGAGACTCTGAGACATTGAGACACTGTGACACTGAGGCACAGAGAATCTCAGACAGAGAGACACCGAGGCACTGATTCTCTGAGACACTAAGACACAGAGACAAAGAGACTGTGAGACACTGAGACACAGAGACACTGAGACACTGAGACACAGTGACACTGAGACTCTGAGACACTGAGACACAGAGACACAGACTCACTGAAACTCTGAGACGCTGAGACACTGGGACACAGAGACACTGAGAAAGAGAGACACCGAGACATTGATTCTCTGAGACACTGATACACTGAGACACAGAGACACTGTGACTCTGAGACACTGAGACACTGAGACACAAAGAATTGAGACCCTGAGACACAGAGACACTGAAACACGGATTCAATGAGACTCTGAGACACAGGGACACTGAGATACAGAGACACTGAGACTCTGAGACACTGAGACACAGAAACACTGAGACACTGTGACACGGAGATACAGAGACACAGGGAAGATGAGACAGTGAGACACTGAGACACAGAGACACAGAGACACTCAGACACAGAGACAAAGGGACACTGAGTCTCTGAGACACTGAGACTTTGAGACACAGAGACACTGAGGCACAGAGACACTGAGACACAGAGAAACAGAGACACTGAGACACTAAGACTCTGAGACACTGAGACTCTGAGATACTGAGACACAGAGGCACTGAGAATCTGAGACACTGAGACACTGAGGCACAGGGACACTGAGACACTGAGACACTGAGACACTGAGACACTGAGACTCTGAGACATTGAGACACTGTGACACTGAGGCACAGAGACTCTCAGACAGAGAGACACCGAGACACTGATTCTCTGAGACACTAAGACACAGAGACAAAGAGACTGTGAGACACTGAGACACAGAGATACTGGGACACAGAGACACTGTCAGTCTGAGACAATGAGACACAGAGAAACTGAGACACTGAGACACTGAGCGACAGAGACAAAGAGACACTGAGTCTCTGAGACACTGATACACTGAGACACAGAGGCACTGAGACACTGAGGCACAGAGACACAGAGACACTGAGATTTTGAGACTCTGAGACACTGAGACAGAGACACAGAAACATTGAGAAACTGAGATACTCTAACACTGAGACTCTGAGACACTGAGACACTGTGACTCTGAGACACTGCACCACTGAGACATAGAGACACTGTGACTAAGAGACACTGAGACACTGAGAGACAGAGACACTGAGACACTGAGACTCTGAGATACTGAGACAATGAAATCCTAAGGCACAGAGACACAGAGACACTGAGACTCAGAGACACTGAGACACAGAGACACTGAACACTGAGACACAGAGACACTGAGACACAGAGACACTGAGATACTGAGAATCTGAGACGCTGAGACACTGAGACACAGAAATACTGAGACACAGAGACACTGAGACACAGAGACAATGAGACACAGAGACACTGAAACTCTGAGACACTGTGACACTGAGACACTGAGACACAGAGACACAGACTCAGTGAAACTCTGAGACGCTGAGACACTGGGACACAGAGACACTGAGACAGAGATACTGATTCTCTGAGACACTGATACACTGAGACACAGAGACACTGTGACTCTGAGACACTGAGACACAAAGAATTGAGACCCTGAGACACAGAGACACTGAAACACGGATTCAATGAGACTCTGAGACACAGGGACACTGAGATACAGAGACACTGAGATTCTGAGACACTGAGACACAGAAAAACTGAGACACTGTGACACAGAGACACAGAGACACGGGGAAAATGAGACACTGAGACACAGAGACACAGAGACACTCAGACACAGAGACAATGAGACACTGAGTCTCTGAGACACTGAGACTTTGAGACACAGAGACACTGAGGCACAGAGACACTGAGACACAGAGACAAAGAGACACTGAGGCAATGAGACACTGAGGCACAGAGAAACTCAGACACAGAGACACAAAGACACAGAGACACTGAGACTCTGAGACTTTGAGACACAGAGACACTGAGGCACAGAGACACAGAGACATAGAGACACTGAAACTCTGAGACACTGACACACTGACACACTAAGACACAGAGACACAGAGACTCTGAGACACTGAGGCAATGAGACACTGAGGCACAGAGGAACTCAGACACAGAGACGCAAACACACAGAAACACTGAGACTCTGAGACACTGACACTCTGAGATAATGAGACACAGAGGCACAGGGACAATGAGACACAGAGACACTGAGACTCTGAGACACTGAGAAAGTGAGACACAGAGACACTGAGACTTTGAGACACAGAGACACTGAGGCACAGAGACATAGAGACACTGAAACTCTGAGACACTGAGACACTGGGACAAAGAGACACTGAGACACAGAGACACAGAGACACTGAGACTCTGAGACACTGAGGCAATGAGAGACTGAGGCACTGAGACTCTGAGACACAGATAATCTGAGACACTGAGGCACAGAGACACTGAGACACAGAGACACTGAGACACAGAGTCACTGAGACTCTGAGACACAGATAATCTGAGACACTGTGACACTGAGGCACAGGGAAACTCAGACACAGAGAAACAGAGACACTGAGACACTAAGACTTTGAGACACTGAGACTCTGAGATACTGAGACACAGAGACACTGAGAATATGAGATACTGAGACACTGAGAATCTGAGACACTGAGGCACAGAGACTCTCAGACAGAGAGACATCGAGACACTGATTCTCTGAGACACTAAGACACAGAGACAAAGAGACTGTGAGACACTCAGACACAGAGATACTGGGACACAGAGACACTGACAGTCTGAGACACTGAGACACTGAGACACTGAGCGACAGAGACAAAGAGACACTGAGTCTCTGAGACACTGATACACTAAGACACAGAGACACAGAGACACTGAGACTTTGAGACACTGAGACACTGAGACATAGAGACACTGAGATTCTGAGACTCTGAGACACAGAGGCACTGAGATACTGAGGCACAGAGACACAGAGACACTGAGATTTTGAGACACTGAGTCACTGAGACTCGGAGACACTGAGACACTGAGACTTTGGGACACTGAGACTCTGAGACACTCAGACACAAACGCACAGAGACACTGAGACACTGAGACACAGAGACACGGAGACACTGAGACACAGAGACACTGAGACAATGAGACACTGAGACACAGAGGCACTGAGACACTGAGACTTTGAGACTCTGAGACACAGAGACACTGAGACTCTGAAACACAGAGGCACAGAGACACTGAGACACAGAGACACTGAGACACTGAGATACTCTAACACTGAGACTCTGAGACACTGAGACACTGTGACTCTGAGACACTGCACCACTGAGACACAGAGACACTGTGACTAAGAGACACTGAGAGACAGAGACACTGAGACACTGAGACTCTGAGACACTGAGACAATGAAATCCTAAGGCACAGAGACACTGAGACACAGAGACACTGAGACACTGAGACTCTGATACACTGAGACACAGAGACACTTAGACACTGAGACACAGAGATATTGAGACACAGAGACATAGAGACACTGAAACTCTGAGACACTGAGACACTGGGACACAGAGACACTGAGACACAAAGTCACAAAGACACAGAGACACTGAGACTCTGAGATACTTGGACACAGTGGCACTGAGAATCTGAGACACTGAGGCACAGAGACTCTCAGACAGAGAGACATCGAGGCACTGAATCTCTGAGACACTGAGACACAGAGATAAAAAAAAACTGTGAGATACTGGGACACAGAGACACTGACAGTCTGAGACACTGAGACACAGAGACACTGAGACACTGAGACACTGTGACACTGAGACACTGAGACAATGAGACACTGAGGCACAGAGACACTCAGACAAAGAGACACTGAGTCTCTGAGACACTGAGATTATGAGACTCTGAGACACAGAGACAATGAGACACTGAGACTCTGAGACAAAGGGACACAAAGAAACTGAGACACTGAGACACAAAGACTTTGGGACACAGAGACTCTGAGACTCTGAGACACAGAGGCACAAAGTCACTGAGGCTTTAAGACACAGTGTCACTGAGACACTGAGACACAGAGACACAGAGACACTGAGACTCTGAGACACAGAGGCACAGAGACACAGAGACACTGAGATTTTGAGACACTGAGACTCGGGGACACTGAGACTTTGGGACACTGAGACTCTGAGACTCTGAGACACAAACGCACAGAGACACTGAGACACTGAGACACAGAGACACGGAGACACTGAGACACAGAGACACTGAGGCAATGAGACACTGAGACACAGAGGCACCGAGACACTGAGACACTGAGACTTTGAGACTCTGAGGCACAGAGACACTGAATCTCTGAAACACAGAGGCACAGAGACACTGAGACACAGAGACACTGAGACACTGAGACACTGAGTCTCTGAGTCACTGAGACACTGTGACACTGGGACACTGTGACTCCGATACACTGAGACACTGAGACACGGAGACAGAGAGACACTGTGACACTGAGACACAGAGACATAGGGAGACTGAGACTCTGAGACACTGAGTCTCTGAGGCACAGAGGCACTGAGACACTGGGACACTGTGACACTGAGGCACAGAGTCACTGAGACACTGAGACTCCGATACACTGAGACACTGAGACACGGAGACAGAGAGACACTGTGACACTGAGACTCTGAAAGACTGAGACACTGAAACACTGAGATACTGAGACACTAAGGCACAGAGACTCTGAGACTCTGAGGCACTGACATACTGAGACACTAAGGCACAGAGACTCTGAGACTCTGAGGCACTGACATACTGAGACACTATGGCACAGAGACTCTGAGACTCTGAGACACTGAGACTCTGAAACACTGAGACACTGAGACTCTGAGACACAGAGACACAAAGACTCTGAGACTCTGAGAAACTGAGAAACTGAGGCCCGGAGACACTGAGACACTGAGACACAGAGACACTGAGAATCTGTGACTCTGAGACACTGAGACACTGAGACACTGAGACACAGAGACACAGAGAGACTGAGACTCTGAGACACTCAGATTCTGAGACACTGAGAAACTGAGGCACAGAGACACTGAGACTCGGAGACTCTGAGACACTGAGAAACGGAGGCACTGAGACACTGAGACACAAAGACACTGAGACTCTGAGACACTGAGAAACTGAGGCACAAGACACTGAGACTCAGAGTCACTGAGACACAGAGACACTGAGACACAGAGACACTGAGATACTGAGACTTTGAGACACTGAGACACAGAGACATAGAGACACTGAAACTCTGAGACACTGAGACACTGGGACACAGAGACACTGAGACACAAAGTCACAAAGACACAAAGACACAGAGACACTGAGACTCTGAGATACTTGGACACAGTGGCACTGAGAATCTGAGACACTGAGGCACAGAGACTCTCAGACAGAGAGACACCGAGACACTGAATCTCTGAGACACTGAGACACAGAGATAAAAAAAAACTGTGAGACACAGAGACACAGAGATACTGGGACACAGAGACACTGACAGTCTGAGACACTGAGACACAGAGACACTGAGACACTGAGACACTGTGACACTGAGACACTGAGACACTGAGACACTGAGGCACAGAGACACTCAGACAAAGAGACACTGAGTCTCTGAGACACTGAGATTATGAGACACAGAGACACTGAGACTCTGAGACACTGGGACACAAAGAAACTGAGACACTGAGACACAAAGACTTTGGGACACAGAGACTCTGACTCTCTGAGACACAGAGGCACAAAGTCACTGAGACACAGAGACAAAGAGACACTGAGACACAGAGACAAAGAGACTTTGAGACACAGAGACTCTGAGGCACAGAGACACTGAGACACAGAGACACAGAGTCACTGTGACTCTGAGACACTGAGACTCTGAGATACTGAGACGCAGAGGCACTGAGAATCTGAGACACTGAGACACTGAGACTCTGAGACATTGAGACACTGTGACACTGAGGCACAGAGAATCTCAGACAGAGAGACACCGAGGCACTGATTCTCTGAGACACTAAGACACAGAGACAAAGAGACTGTGAGACACTGAGACACAGAGACACTGAGACACTGAGACACTGTGACACTGAGACACTGAGACACTGAGACACTGAGACGCTGAGACACTGGGACACAGAGACATTGAGACAGAGAGACACAGAGACACTGATTCTCTGTGACACTGATACACTGAGACACTGAGACACTGTGACTGTGAGACACTGAGACACTGAGACACAAAGAATTGAGACCCTGAGACACAGAGAGACTGAAACACGGATTCAATGAGACTCTGAGACACAGGGACACTGAGATACAGAGACACTGAGACTCTGAGACACTGAGACACAGAAACACTGAGACACTGTGACACAGAAACACTCAGACACAGAGACAAAGAGACACTGAGTCTCTGAGACACTGAGACTTTGAGACACAGAGACACTGAGGCACAGAGACACTGAGACACAGAGACACAGAAACACTCAGACACAAAGACAAAGAGACACTGAGTCTCTGAGACACTGAGACTTTGAGACACAGAGACACTGAGGCACGGAGACACTGAGACACAGAGACAAAGAGACACTGAGGCAATGAGACACTGAGGCACAGAGAAACTCAGACACAGAGACACAAAGACACAGAGACACTGAGACTCTGAAACTTTGAGACACTGAGACACAAAGACACAGAGACACAGAGACTCTGAGACACTGAGGCAATGAGACACTGAGGCACAGAGGAACTCAGACACAGAGACACAAACACACAGAAACACTGAGACTCTGAGACACTGAGACTCTGAGATAATGAGACACAGAGGAACAGGGACAATGAGACTCTGAGACACTGAGACACAGAGACACAGAGACACTGAGACACAGAGACACTGAGACTTTGAGACACAGAGACACTGAGGCACAGAGACATAGAGACACTGAAACTCTGAGACACTGAGACACTGGGACACAGAGACACTGAGACACAGAGACACAGAGACACTGAGACTCTGAGACACTGAGGCAATGAGACAATGAGGCACTGAGACTCTGAGACACAGATAATCTGAGACACTGAGGCACAGAGACACTGAGACACAGAGACACTGAGACACAGAGTCACTGAGACTCTGAGACACAGATAATCTGAGACACTGTGACACTGAGGCACAGGGAAACTCAGACACAGAGAAACAGAGACACTGAGACACTAAGACTCTGAGACACTGAGACTCTGAGATACTGAGACACAGAGGCACTGAGAATCTGAGACACTGAGACACTGAGGCACAGGGACACTGAGACACTGAGACTCTGAGACATTGAGACACTGTGACACTGAGGCACAGAGACTCTCAGACAGAGAGACACCGAGACACTGATTCTCTGAGACTCTAAGACACAGAGACAAAGAGACTGTGAGACACTCAGACACAGAGATACTGGGACACAGAGACACTGACAGTCTGAGACACTGAGACACAGAGACACTGAGACCCTGAGACACTGAGCGACAGAGACAAAGAGACACTGAGTCTCTGAGACACTGATACACTGAGACACAGAGACACAGAGACACTGAGACTTTGAGACACTGAGACACTGAGACATAGAGACACTGAGATTCTGAGACTCTGAGACACAGAGGCACTGAGACACTGAGGCACAGAGACACAGAGACACTGAGATTTTGAGACACTGAGACACTGAGACTCGGAGACACTGAGACTTTGGGACACTGAGACTCTGAGACTGTGAGACACAAACGCACAGAGACACTGAGACACTGAGACACAGAGACACGGAGACACTGAGACACAGAGACACTGAGGCAATGAGACACAGAGGCACTGAGACACTGAGACACTGAGACTTTGAGACTCTGAGACACAGAGACACTGAGTCTCTGAAACACAGAGGCACAGAGACACTGAGGCACAGAGACACTGAGACACTGTGACTCCGATACACTGAGACACGGAGACAGAGAGACACTGTGACACTGAGACACAGAGACATAGAGAGACTGAGACTCTGAGACACTGAGACTCTGAGGCACAGAGACACTGAGACACTGGGACACTGTGACACTGAGGCACAGAGTCATTGAGACACTGAGACTCTGATACACTGAGACACTGAGACACTGAGACACAGAGACAGAGAGACACTGTGACACTGAGACTCTGAAAGACTGAAACACTGAGATACTGAGACACTAAGGCACACAGACTCTGAGACTCTGAGGCACTGACATACTGAGACACTAAGGCACAGAGACTCTGAGACTCTGAGGCACTGAGATACTAAGACTCTAAGGCACAGAGACTCTGAGACTCTGAGACACTGAGACTCTGAAACACTGAGACACTGAGACACAGAAACACAGAAACACAGAGACACAGAGACACTGAGACTCTGAGACACAGAGACACTGAGACACAGAGTCACTGAGACTCTGAGACACTGAGAAACTGAGGCCCGGAGACACTGAGACACTGAGACACTGAGGCACTGATGCACAGAGACACTGAGACACAGAGAAACTGAGAATCTGTGACTCTGAGACACTGAGACACAGAGAGACTGAGACTCTGAGACACTGAGACACTGAGAAACTGAGGCACAGAGACTCTGAGACACTGAGACACAGAGACACTGAGACTCTGAGACACTGAGAAACTGAGGCACAGAGACACTGAGATACTGAGACTCAGAGTCACTGAGACACAGAGACACTGAAACTCTGGGACACTGAGACACTGAGATACTGAGACACTAAGGAACAGAGAGTCTGAGACACAAAGACACAGTGAGACTGAGACTCTGAGACACTGAGAAACTGAATCACAGAGACACAGAGACACTGAGACTCTGAGACACTGAGAACTGAGACACTTAGGCACAGAGACACTGAGGCACTGAGACACTGCGACACAGAGACTTTGAGACACTGAGACACAGAGACACAGGGACTCTGAGACACAGAGACTCTGAGACACTGAGAAGCTGAGGCATAGAGGCACTGAGACTGTGAGACACTGAGACACTGTGACACAGAGACTCTGAGATACAGAGACACTGAGACACTGAAACACAGAGAGACTGAGACTCTGAGACACTGTGAAACTGAGGCACAGAGACACTGAGACACAGAGATACAGAGACACTGAGGCAGAGAGACACCAAGACACATAGACACAGGGACACTAAGACTCTGTGACACTGAGACACTGATACACAGAGACTCTGAGACACTGAGACACTGAGACACTGAGACACTGAGACGCTGAGACAGTGAGACACAGAGACACTGAGACTCTGAGACACTGAGACTCTGAGACACAGAGACACTGAGGCACAGAGACACTGTGACACTGAGACTCTGAGACACAAAGCCACAGAGACACTAAGACACAGAGACATAAAGACACTGAGACACAGAAACACAGGGACACAGAGACACTGAGTCTCTGAGACACTGATACACTGAGACACAGGGACACTGAGACTTTGAAACACTGAGATAAAGAGACACTGAGATTCTGAGACTCTGAGACACAGAGGCACAGAGACACAGAGAAACTGAGATTTTGAGACTATGAGACACTGAGACACAGAGACACAGAAACACTGAGACACTGAGATACTCTAACACTGAGACTCTGAGACACTGAGACACTGTGACTCTGAGACACTGCACCACTGAGACACAGAGACACTGTGACTAAGAGACACTGAGACAGTGAGAGACAGAGACACTGAGACTCTGAGACACTGAGACAATGAAATCCTAAGGCACAGAGACACTGAGACACTGAGACACAGAGACACTGAACACTGAGACACAGAGACACTGAGACACAGAGACACTGAGATACTGAGAATCTAAGACACTGAGACACTGAGACACAGAAATACTGAGACACTGAGACACAGAGACAATGAGACACAGTGACACTGAGACTCTGAGACACTGAGACACAGAGACACAGACTCACTGAAACTCTGAGACGCTGAGACACTGGGACACAGAGACACTGAGAAAGAGAGACACCGAGACATTGATTCTCTGAGACACTGATACACTGAGACACAGAGACACTGTGACTCTGAGACACTGAGACACTGAGACACAAAGAATTGAGACCCTGAGACACAGAGACACTGAAACACGGATTCAATGAGACTCTGAGACACAGGGACACTGAGATACAGAGACACTGAGACTCTGAGACACTGAGACACAGAAACACTGAGACACTGTGACACGGAGATACAGAGACACAGGGAAGATGAGACAGTGAGACACTGAGACACAGAGACACAGAGACACTCAGACACAGAGACAAAGGGACACTGAGTCTCTGAGACACTGAGACTTTGAGACACAGAGACACTGAGGCACAGAGAAACAGAGACACTGAGACACTAAGACTCTGAGACACTGAGACTCTGAGATACTGAGACACAGAGGCACTGAGAATCTGAGACACTGAGACACTGAGGCACAGGGACACTGAGACACTGAGACACTGAGACACTGAGACACTGAGACTCTGAGACATTGAGACACTGTGACACTGAGGCACAGAGACTCTCAGACAGAGAGACACCGAGACACTGATTCTCTGAGACACTAAGACACAGAGACAAAGAGACTGTGAGACACTGAGACACAGAGATACTGGGACACAGAGACACTGTCAGTCTGAGACAATGAGACACAGAGAAACTGAGACACTGAGACACTGAGCGACAGAGACAAAGAGACACTGAGTCTCTGAGACGCTGATACACTGAGACACAGAGGCACTGAGACACTGAGGCACAGAGACACAGAGACACTGAGATTTTGAGACTCTGAGACACTGAGACAGAGACACAGAAACATTGAGAAACTGAGATACTCTAACACTGAGACTCTGAGACACTGAGACACTGTGACTCTGAGACACTGCACCACTGAGACATAGAGACACTGTGACTAAGAGACACTGAGACACTGAGAGACAGAGACACTGAGACACTGAGACTCTGAGATACTGAGACAATGAAATCCTAAGGCACAGAGACACAGAGACACTGAGACTCAGAGACACTGAGACACAGAGACACTGAACACTGAGACACAGAGACACTGAGACACAGAGACACTGAGATACTGAGAATCTGAGACGCTGAGACACTGAGACACAGAAATACTGAGACACAGAGACACTGAGACACAGAGACAATGAGACACAGAGACACTGAAACTCTGAGACACTGTGATACTGAGACACTGAGACACAGAGACACAGACTCAGTGAAACTCTGAGACGCTGAGACACTGGGACACAGAGACACTGAGACAGAGATACTGATTCTCTGAGACACTGATACACTGAGACACAGAGACACTGTGACTCTGAGACACTGAGACACAAAGAATTGAGACCCTGAGACACAGAGACACTGAAACACGGATTCAATGAGACTCTGAGACACAGGGACACTGAGATACAGAGACACTGAGATTCTGAGACACTGAGACACAGAAAAACTGAGACACTGTGACACAGAGACACAGAGACACGGGGAAAATGAGACACTGAGACACTGAGACACAGAGACACAGAGACACTCAGACACAGAGACAATGAGACACTGAGTCTCTGAGACACTGAGACTTTGAGACACAGAGACACTGAGGCACAGAGACACTGAGACACAGAGACAAAGAGACACTGAGGCAATGAGACACTGAGGCACAGAGAAACTCAGACACAGAGACACAAAGACACAGAGACACTGAGACTCTGAGACTTTGAGACACAGAGACACTGAGGCACAGAGACACAGAGACATAGAGACACTGAAACTCTGAGACACTGACACACTGACACACTAAGACACAGAGACACAGAGACTCTGAGACACTGAGGCAATGAGACACTGAGGCACAGAGGAACTCAGACACAGAGACGCAAACACACAGAAACACTGAGACTCTGAGACACTGACACTCTGAGATAATGAGACACAGAGGCACAGGGACAATGAGACACAGAGACACTGAGACTCTGAGACACTGAGAAAGTGAGACACAGAGACACTGAGACTTTGAGACACAGAGACACTGAGGCACAGAGACATAGAGACACTGAAACTCTGAGACACTGAGACACTGGGACAAAGAGACACTGAGACACAGAGACACAGAGACACTGAGACTCTGAGACACTGAGGCAATGAGAGACTGAGGCACTGAGACTCTGAGACACAGATAATCTGAGACACTGAGGCACAGAGACACTGAGACACAGAGACACTGAGACACAGAGTCACTGAGACTCTGAGACACAGATAATCTGAGACACTGTGACACTGAGGCACAGGGAAACTCAGACACAGAGAAACAGAGACACTGAGACACTAAGACTTTGAGACACTGAGACTCTGAGATACTGAGACACAGAGACACTGAGAATATGAGATACTGAGACACTGAGAATCTGAGACACTGAGGCACAGTGACACTGAGACACTGAGACACTGAGACTCTGAGACATTGAGACACTGTGACACTGAGGCACAGAGACTCTCAGACAGAGAGACATCGAGACACTGATTCTCTGAGACACTAAGACACAGAGACAAAGAGACTGTGAGACACTCAGACACAGAGATACTGGGACACAGAGACACTGACAGTCTGAGACACTGAGACACTGAGACACTGAGCGACAGAGACAAAGAGACACTGAGTCTCTGAGACACTGATACACTAAGACACAGAGACACAGAGACACTGAGACTTTGAGACACTGAGACACTGAGACATAGAGACACTGAGATTCTGAGACTCTGAGTCACAGAGGCACTGAGATACTGAGGCACAGAGACACAGAGACACTGAGATTTTGAGACACTGAGTCACTGAGACTCGGAGACACTGAGACACTGAGACTTTGGGACACTGAGACTCTGAGACTCTCAGACACATACGCACAGAGACACTGAGACACTGAGACACAGAGACACGGAGACACTGAGACACAGAGACACTGAGACAATGAGACACTGAGACACAGAGGCACTGAGACACTGAGACTTTGAGACTCTGAGACACAGAGACACTGAGACTCTGAAACACAGAGGCACAGAGACACTGAGACACAGAGACACTGAGACACTGAGATACTCTAACACTGAGACTCTGAGACACTGAGACACAGTGACTCTGAGACACTGCACCACTGAGACACAGAGACACTGTGACTAAGAGACACTGAGAGACAGAGACACTGAGACACTGAGACTCTGAGACACTGAGACAATGAAATCCTAAGGCACAGAGACACTGAGACACAGAGACACTGAGACACTGAGACTCTGATACACTGAGACACAGAGACACTTAGACACTGAGACACAGAGATATTGAGACACAGAGACATAGAGACACTGAAACTCTGAGACACTGAGACACTGGGACACAGAGACACTGAGACACAAAGTCACAAAGACACAGAGACACTGAGACTCTGAGATACTTGGACACAGTGGCACTGAGAATCTGAGACACTGAGGCACAGAGACTCTCAGACAGAGAGACATCGAGGCACTGAATCTCTGAGACACTGAGACACAGAGATAAAAAAAAACTGTGAGATACTGGAACACAGAGACACTGACAGTCTGAGACACTGAGACACAGAGACACTGAGACACTGAGACACTGTGACACTGAGACACTGAGACAATGAGACACTGAGGCACAGAGACACTCAGACAAAGAGACACTGAGTCTCTGAGACACTGAGATTATGAGACTCTGAGACACAGAGACAATGAGACACTGAGACTCTGAGACAAAGGGACACAAAGAAACTGAGACACTGAGACACAAAGACTTTGGGACACAGAGACTCTGAGACTCTGAGACACAGAGGCACAAAGTCACTGAGACTTTAAGACACAGTGTCACTGAGACACTGAGACACAGAGACACAGAGACACTGAGACTCTGAGACACAGAGGCACAGAGACACAGAGACACTGAGATTTTGAGACACTGAGACTCGGGGACACTGAGACTTTGGGACACTGAGACTCTGAGACTCTGAGACACAAACGCACAGAGACACTGAGACACTGAGACACAGAGACACGGAGACACTGAGACACAGAGACACTGAGGCAATGAGACACTGAGACACAGAGGCACCGAGACACTGAGACACTGAGACTTTGAGACTCTGAGGCACAGAGACACTGAATCTCTGAAACACAGAGGCACAGAGACACTGAGACACAGAGACACTGAGACACTGAGACACTGAGTCTCTGAGTCACTGAGACACTGTGACACTGGGACACTGTGACTCCGATACACTGAGACACTGAGACACGGAGACAGAGAGACACTGTGACACTGAGACACAGAGACATAGGGAGACTGAGACTCTGAGACACTGAGTCTCTGAGGCACAGAGGCACTGAGACACTGGGACACTGTGACACTGAGGCACAGAGTCACTGAGACACTGAGACTCCGATACACTGAGACACTGAGACACGGAGACAGAGAGACACTGTGACACTGAGACTCTGAAAGACTGAGACACTGAAACACTGAGATACTGAGACACTAAGGCACAGAGACTCTGAGACTCTGAGGCACTGACATACTGAGACACTAAGGCACAGAGACTCTGAGACTCTGAGGCACTGACATACTGAGACACTATGGCACAGAGACTCTGAGACTCTGAGACACTGAGACTCTGAAACACTGAGACACTGAGACTCTGAGACACAGAGACACTGAGACTCTGAGACTCTGAGACACTGAGAAACTGAGGCCCGGAGACACTGAGACACTGAGACACAGAGACACTGAGAATCTGTGACTCTGAGACACTGAGACACTGAGACACTGAGACACAGAGACACAGAGAGACTGAGACTCTGAGACACTCAGATTCTGAGACACTGAGAAACTGAGGCACTGAGACACTGAGACACAAAGACACTGAGACTCTGAGACACTGAGAAACTGAGGCACAAGACACTGAGACACAAAGACACTGAGACTCTGAGACACTGAGAAACTGAGGCACAAGACACTGAGACTCAGAGTCACTGAGACACAGAGACTTTGAGACACTGAGACACAGAGACATAGAGACACTGAAACTCTGAGACACTGAGACACTGGGACACAGAGACACTGAGACACAAAGTCACAAAGACACAAAGACACAGAGACACTGAGACTCTGAGATACTTGGACACAGTGGCACTGAGAATCTGAGACACTGAGGCACAGAGACTCTCAGACAGAGAGACACCGAGGCACTGAATCTCTGAGACACTGAGACACAGAGATAAAAAAAAACTGTGAGACACAGAGACACAGAGATACTGGGACACAGAGACACTGACAGTCTGAGACACTGAGACACAGAGACACTGAGACACTGAGACACTGTGACACTGAGACACTGAGACACTGAGACACTGAGGCACAGAGACACTCAGACAAAGAGACACTGAGTCTCTGAGACACTGAGATTATGAGACACAGAGACACTGAGACTCTGAGACACTGGGACACAAAGAAACTGAGACACAAAGACTTTGGGACACAGAGACTCTGACTCTCTGAGACACAGAGGCACAAAGTCACTGAGACACAGAGACAAAGAGACACTGAGACACAGAGACAATGAGACTTTGAGACACAGAGACTCTGAGGCACAGAGACACTGAGACACAGAGACACAGAGTCACTGTGACTCTGAGACACTGAGACTCTGAGATACTGAGACGCAGAGGCACTGAGAATCTGAGACACTGAGACACTGAGACTCTGAGACATTGAGACACTGTGACACTGAGGCACAGAGAATCTCAGACAGAGAGACACCGAGGCACTGATTCTCTGAGACACTAAGACACAGAGACAAAGAGACTGTGAGACACTGAGACACAGAGACACTGAGACACTGAGACTCTGTGACACTGAGACACTGAGACACTGAGACACTGAGACGCTGAGACACTGGGACACAGAGACATTGAGACAGAGAGACACAGAGACACTGATTCTCTGTGACACTGATACACTGAGACACTTAGACACTGTGACTGTGAGACACTGAGACACAAAGAATTGAGACCCTGAGACACAGAGAGACTGAAACACGGATTCAATGAGACTCTGAGACACAGGGACACTGAGATACAGAGACACTGAGACTCTGAGACACTGAGACACAGAAACACTGAGACACTGTGACACAGAAACACTCAGACACAGAGACAAAGAGACACTGAGTCTCTGAGACACTGAGACTTTGAGACACAGAGACACTGAGGCACAGAGACACTGAGACACAGAGACACAGAAACACTCAGACACAAAGACAAAGAGACACTGAGTCTCTGAGACACTGAGACTTTGAGACACAGAGACACTGAGGCACAGAGACACTGAGACACAGAGACAAAGAGACACTGAGGCAATGAGACACTGAGGCACAGAGAAACTCAGACACAGAGACACAAAGACACAGAGACACTGAGACTCTGAAACTTTGAGACACTGAGACACAAAGACACAGAGACACAGAGACTCTGAGACACTGAGGCAATGAGACACTGAGGCACAGAGGAACTCAGACACAGAGACACAAACACACAGAAACACTGAGACTCTGAGACACTGAGACTCTGAGATAATGAGACACAGAGGAACAGGGACAATGAGACTCTGAGACACTGAGACACAGAGACACAGAGACACTGAGACACAGAGACACTGAGACTTTGAGACACAGAGACACTGAGGCACAGAGACATAGAGACACTGAAACTCTGAGACACTGAGACACTGGGACACAGAGACACTGAGACACAGAGACACAGAGACACTGAGACTCTGAGACACTGAGGCAATGAGACAATGAGGCACTGAGACTCTGAGACACAGATAATCTGAGACACTGAGGCACAGAGACACTGAGACACAGAGACACTGAGACACAGAGTCACTGAGACTCTGAGACACAGATAATCTGAGACACTGTGACACTGAGGCACAGGGAAACTCAGACACAGAGAAACAGAGACACTGAGACACTAAGACTCTGAGACACTGAGACTCTGAGATACTGAGACACAGAGGCACTGAGAATCTGAGACACTGAGACACTGAGGCACAGGGACACTGAGACACTGAGACTCTGAGACATTGAGACACTGTGACACTGAGGCACAGAGACTCTCAGACAGAGAGACACCGAGACACTGATTCTCTGAGACACTAAGACACCGAGACAAAGAGATTGTGAGACACTCAGACACAGAGATACTGGGACACAGAGACACTGACAGTCTGAGACACTGAGACACAGAGACACTGAGACCCTGAGACACTGAGCGACAGAGACAAAGAGACACTGAGTCTCTGAGACACTGATACACTGAGACACAGAGACACAGAGACACTGAGACTTTGAGACACTGAGACACTGAGACATAGAGACACTGAGATTCTGAGACTCTGAGACACAGAGGCACTGAGACACTGAGGCACAGAGACACAGAGACACTGAGATTTTGAGACACTGAGACACTGAGACTCGGAGACACTGAGACTTTGGGACACTGAGACTCTGAGACTGTGAGACACAAACGCACAGAGACACTGAGACACTGAGACACAGAGACACTGACACACTGAAACACAGAGACACTGTGACACTGAGACTCTGAGATACTGAGACTCTGAGAGACTGAGACACTGAGACACAGAGACTCAGAGACTCTGATACACTGAGACACTGAGGCACAGAGACTCTGAGACACTGAGGCACAGAGACACTGAGACACAGAGACACAGAGAGACTGAGACACTGAGGCACAGAGACACAGAGATACTGAGACTCTGAGAGACTGAGTCACTGAGACACTGAGGAACAGAGACACTGTGACACTGAGACTCTGAGACACAGAGACACAGAGACACTAAGACACAGAGACACTGAGACACTGAGACTCTGAGACACTGAGACACTGAGACACTGATACTCTGAGACACTGAGACATTGAGACTCTGAGACCCTGAGACACTGATAATCAGAGATAATGAGACACAGAGACACAGAGACACAGACTCTGAGACTCTGAGACACAGAAACACTGTGACACTGAGACACTGCACCACTGAGACACAGAGACACAGGGACACTGTGACTCAGAGACACTGAGACTCAGAGTCACTGAGTCACAGAGACACTGTGACTCTGGGACAATGAGACACTGAGATACTGAGACACTGAGACACCGAGACACAGAGACACTAAGACACAGAGACACAGATACACTGAGACACAGAGACACTGTGACACTGAGACTCTGAGACACTGAGACACAGAGACACAGAGACACAGAAACACTGAGACACTGAGATACTCTAACACTGAGACTCTGAGACACTGTGACTCTGAGACACTGCACCACTGAGACACAGAGACACAGAGACACTGTGACTAAGAGACACTGAGAGACAGAGGCACTGAGACACTGAGACTCTGAGACACTGATAATCTGAGACACTGAGGCACAGTGACACTGAGACGCAGAGACACAGAGAGACTGAGACTCTGAGACACTGAGACACAGAAACACTGAGACACTGAGATACTCTAACACTGAGACTCTGAGTCACTGAGACACTGTGACTCTGAGACACTGCACCACTGAGACACAGAGACACAGCGACACTGTGACTAAGAGACACTGAACACTAAGACACAGAGACACTGAGACACTGAGACACTGAGACTCTGAGACACTGAGACACAGAGACACTGAGACACTGAACACTGAGACACAGAGACGCTGAGACACAGAGACACAGTGACACTGAGACGCAGAGACACAGAGAGACTGAGACTCTGAGAAACTGAGGCACAGAGACACAGAGACACTGAGACACAGAGACACTGAGACACTGAGACTCTGAGACACTGAGACACAGAGACACAGAGACACTGAGACACAGAGACACTGAGACGCAGAGACACAGATACACTGAGACTCTGAGACACTGAGACAATGAGGCACAGAGATAGACGGACACTGAGACATTGAGACACAGAGACACTAAGACTCTGAGATTCTAATACACTGAGACCCTATCCCTCTGTCCCAAGGTGTGTCCTTTAGGGGGATAGTCCAGGATAAACTGTCCCTCTGTCCCATGATGTGTCCTTTAGGGGAATTGTCCGGGATAAATAGTCCCATGATGTGTCCTTTAGGGGGATTGTCCGGGATAAATAGTCCCATGATGTGTCCTTTAGGGGGATTGTCCGGGATAAACTGTCCCTCTGTCCCATGATGTGTCCTTAGGGGGATTGTCCAGGATAAACTGTCCCTCTGTCCCATGATGTGTCCTTTAGGGGAATTGTCCAGGATAAACTGTCCCTCTATCCCATGATGTGTCCTTTAGGGGGATTGTACAGGATAAACTGTCCCTCTGTCCCATGATATGTCCTTTAGGGGGATTGTCCGGGATAAATTGTCCCTCTGTCCCATGGTGTGTCCTTTAGTGGGATTGTCCGGGATAAATTGTCCCTCTGTCCCATGGTGTGTCCTATAGGGGGATTGTCCAGGATAATCTGTCCCTCTATCCCATGGTGTGTCCTTTAGGGGGATTGTCCAGGATAAACTGTCCCTCTGTCCCATGATGTGTCCTTTAGGGGAATTGTCCAGGATAAACTGTCCCTCTATCCCATGATGTGTCCTTTAGGGGGATTGTACAGGATAAACTGTCCCTCTGTCCCATGATAGGTCCTTTAGGGGGATTGTCCGGGATAAACTGTGCCTCTGTCCCATGGTCTGTCCTTTAGGGGGATTGTCCAGGATAAACTGTCCCTCTGTCCCATGGTCTGTCCTTTGGGGGGATTGTCCAGGATAAACTGTCCCTCTGTCCCATGGTCTGTCCTTTAGGGGGATTGTCCAGGATAAACTGTCCCTCTGTCCCATAATGTGTCCTTTAGGGGGATTGTCCAGGATAAACTGTCCCTCTGTCCCATGGTCTGTCCTTTAGGGGGATTGTCCGGGATAAACTGTCCCTCTGTCCCATGGTCTGTCCTTTAGGGGGATTGTCCGGTATAAACTGTCCCTCTGTCCCGTGATGTGTCCTTTAGGGGGATTGTCCGGGATAAACTGTCCCTCTGTCCCATGGTGTGTCCTTTAGGGGGATTGTCCAGGATAAACTGTCCCTCTGTCCCATGGTGTGTCCTTTTGGGGGAATGTCCAGGATAAACTGTCCCTCTGTCCCATGGTGTGTCCTTTAGGGGGATTGTCCGGGATACACTGACTCTCTGTCCCATGGTGTGACCTTTAGGGGGATTGTCCAGGATAAACTGTCCCTCTGTCCCATGATATGTCCTTTAGGGGGATTGTCCGGGATAAACTGTCCCTCTGTCCCATGGTGTGTCCTTTAGGGGGATTGTCCGTGATACACTTTCCCTCTGTCCCATGGTGTGTCCTTTAGGGGGATTGTCCAGGATATACTGTCCATCTGTCCCAGGGTGTGTCCTTTAGGGGGATTGTCCGGGACAAACTGTCCCTCTGTCCCATGGTGTGTCCCTTAGGGGGATTGTCCGGGATAAACTGTCCCTCTGTCCCATGTTGTGTCCTTTAGGGGGATTGTCCAGGGTAAACTGTCCCTCTGTCCCATGGTCTGTCCTTTAGGGGGATTGTCCGGGATAAACTGTCCCTCTGTCCCATGGTGTATCCTTTTGGGGGATTGTCCGGGATAAACTGTCCCTCTGTCCCATGGTGTATCCTTTAGGGGGATTGTCCAGGATAAACTGCCCCTGTGTCCCATGGTGTGTCCTTTAGGGGGATTGTCCAGGATAAACTGTCCCTCTGTCCCATGGTGTATCCTTTTGGGGGATTGTCCGGGATAAACTGTCCCTCTGTCCCATGGTGTATCCTTTTGGGGGATTGTCCGGGATAAACTGTCCCTCTGTCCCATGGTGTATCCTTTTGGGGGATTGTCCGGGATAAATAGTCCCTCTGTCCCATGGTGTGTCCTGTAGGGGGATTATCCAGGATAAACTGTCCGTCTGTCCCATGATATGACCTTTAGGGGGATTGTCCGGGATAAACTGTCCCTCTGTCCCTTGGTGTGTCCTTTAGGGGGATTGTCCGGGATAAACTGTCCCTCTGTCCCATGGTGTGTCCTTTAGGGGGATTGTCCGCGATAAACTGTCCCTCTGTCCCATGGTGTGTCCTTTAGGGGGATTGTCCGGGATAAACTGTCCCTCTGTCCCATGGTGTGTCCTTTAGGGGGATTGTCAAGGATAAACTATCCCTCTGTCCCATGATGTGTCCTTTAGGGGGATTGTCCAGGATAAACTGTCCCTCTGTCCCATGGTGTGTCCTTTAGGGGGATAGTCCATGATAAACTGTCCCTCTGTCCCATGGTGTGTCCTTTAGGGGGATAGTCCATGATAAACTGTCCCTCTGTCCCATGGTGTGTCCATTAGGGGGATTGTCCAGGATAAACTTTCCCTCTGTCCCATGGTGTGTCCTTTAGGGGGATTGTCCGGGATAAACTGTCCCTCTGTCCCATGGTGTGTCCATTAGGGGGATTGTCCAGGATAAACTGTCCCTCTGTCCCATGGTGTGTCCTATAGGGGGATTGTCCAGGATAATCTGTCCCTCTATCCCATGGTGTGTCCTTTAGGGGGATTGTCCAGGATAAACTGTCCCTCTGTCCCATGATGTGTCCTTTAGGGGAATTGTCCAGGATAAACTGTCCCTCTATCCCATGATGTGTCCTTTAGGGGGATTGTACAGGATAAACTGTCCCTCTGTCCCATGATAGGTCCTTTAGGGGGATTGTCCGGGATAAACTGTGCCTCTGTCCCATGGTCTGTCCTTTAGGGGGATTGTCCAGGATAAACTGTCCCTCTGTCCCATGGTCTGTCCTTTGGGGGGATTGTCCAGGATAAACTGTCCCTCTGTCCCATGGTCTGTCCTTTAGGGGGATTGTCCAGGATAAACTGTCCCTCTGTCCCATAATGTGTCCTTTAGGGGGATTGTCCAGGACAAACTGTCCCTCTGTCCCATGGTCTGTCCTTTAGGGGGATTGTCCGGGATAAACTGTCCCTCTGTCCCATGGTCTGTCCTTTAGGGGGATTGTCCGGTATAAACTGTCCCTCTGTCCCGTGATGTGTCCTTTAGGGGGATTGTCCGGGATAAACTGTCCCTCTGTCCCATGGTGTGTCCTTTAGGGGGATTGTCCAGGATAAACTGTCCCTCTGTCCCATGGTGTGTCCTTTTGGGGGAATGTCCAGGATAAACTGTCCCTCTGTCCCATGGTGTGTCCTTTAGGGGGATTGTCCGGGATAAACTGACTCTCTGTCCCATGGTGTGACCTTTAGGGGGATTGTCCAGGATAAACTGTCCCTCTGTCCCATGATATGTCCTTTAGGGGGATTGTCCGGGATAAACTGTCCCTCTGTCCCATGGTGTGTCCTTTAGGGGGATTGTCCGTGATACACTTTCCCTCTGTCCCATGGTGTGTCCTTTAGGGGGATTGTCCAGGATATACTGTCCATCTGTCCCAGGGTGTGTCCTTTAGGGGGATTGTCCGGGACAAACTGTCCCTCTGTCCCATGGTGTGTCCCTTAGGGGGATTGTCCGGGATAAACTGTCACTCTGTCCCATGTTGTGTCCTTTAGGGGGATTGTCCAGGGTAAACTGTCCCTCTGTCCCATGGTCTGTCCTTTAGGGGGATTGTCCGGGATAAACTGTCCCTCTGTCCCATGGTGTATCGTTTTGGGGGATTGTCCGGGATAAACTTTCCCTCTGTCCCATGGTGTATCCTTTAGGGGGATTGTCCAGGATAAACTGCCCCTGTGTCCCATGGTGTGTCCTTTAGGGGGATTGTCCAGGATAAACTGTCCCTCTGTCCCATGGTGTATCCTTTTGGGGGATTGTCCGGGATAAACTGTCCCTCTGTCCCATGGTGTATCCTTTTGGGGGATTGTCCGGGATAAACTGTCCCTCTGTCCCATGGTGTATCCTTTTGGGGGATTGTCCGGGATAAATAGTCCCTCTGTCCCATGGTGTGTCCTGTAGGGGGATTATCCAGGATAAACTGTCCGTCTGTCCCATGATATGACCTTTAGGGGGATTGTCCGGGATAAACTGTCCCTCTGTCCCTTGGTGTGTCCTTTAGGGGGATTGTCCGGGATAAACTGTCCCTCTGTCCCATGGTGTGTCCTTTAGGGGGATTGTCCGCGATAAACTGTCCCTCTGTCCCATGGTGTGTCCTTTAGGGGGATTGTCCGGGATAAACTGTCCCTCTGTCCCATGGTGTGTCCTTTAGGGGGATTGTCAAGGATAAACTATCCCTCTGTCCCATGATGTGTCCATTAGGGGGATTGTCCAGAATAAACTGTCCCTCTGTCCCATGATAGGCACTTTAGGGGGATTGTCCGGGATAAACTGTCCCTCTGTCCCATGGTGTGTCCTTTAGGGGGATAGTCCATGATAAACTGTCCCTCTGTCCCATGGTGTGTCCTTTAGGGGGATTGTCCGGGATAAACTGTCCCTCTGTCCCATGATGTGTCCTTTAGGGGGATTGTCCGGGATAAACTATCCCTCTGTCCCATGGTGTATCCTTTAGGGGGATTGTCCAGGATAAACTGTCCCTCCGTCCCATGGTGTGTCCATTACGGGGATTGTCCAGGATAAACTGTCCCTCTGTCCCATGGTGTGTCCTTTAGGGTGATTATCCGGGATAAACTGTCCCTCTGTCCCATGATCTGTCCTTTAGGGGGATTGTCCAGGATAAACTGTCCCTCTGTCCCATGGTGTGTCCTTTAGGGGGATTGTCCGGGATAAACTGTCCCTCTGTCCCATGGTGTGTCCTTTAGGGGGATTGTCCAGGATAAACTGTCCCTCTGTCCCATGGTGTATCCTTTTGGGGGATTGTCGGGGATAAACTGACCCTCTGTCCCATGGTGTGTCCTTTAGGGGGATTGTCCGGGATAAACTGTCCCTCTGTCCCATGATGTGTCCTTTAGGGGGATTGTCCAGGGTAAACTGTCCCTCTGTCCCATGATGTGTCCTTTAGGGGGATTGTCCGGGATAAACTGTCCCTCTGTCCCATGGTGTATCCTTTTGGGGGATTGTCCGGGATAAACTGTCCCTCTGTCCCATGGTGTATCCTTTTGGGGGATTGTCCGGGATAAACTGTCCCTCTGTCCCATGGTGTGTCCTTTAGGGGGATTGTCCGGGATAAACTGTCCCTCTGTCCCATGGTGTGTCCTTTAGGGGTTTTGTCCGGGATAAACTGTCCCTCTGTCCCATGGTGTGTCCTTTAGGGTCATTGTCCGGGACATACTGTCCCTCTGTCCCATAATGTGTCCTTTAGGGGGATTGGCGGGGATAAACTGTCCCTCTGTCCCATGATATGTCCTTTAGGGGGATTGTCCGGGATAAACTGACTCTCTGTCCCATGGTGTGACCTTTAGGGGAATTGTCAAGGATAAACTATCCCTCTGTCCCATGATGTGTCCTTTAGGGGGATTGTCCAGGATAAACTGTCCCTCTGTCCCTTGGTGTTTCCTTTAGGGGGATTGTCCGGGATAAACTGTCCCTCTGTCCCATGGTGTGTCCATTAGGGGGATTGTCCAGAATAAACTGTCCCTCTGTCCCATGATATGTCCTTTAGGGGGATTGTCCAGGATAAACTGTCCCTCTGTCCCATGGTGTTTCCTTTAGGGGGTTTGTCCGGGATAAACTGTCCCTCTGTCCCATGGTGTGTCCATTAGGGGGATTGTCCAGAATAAACTGTCCCTCTGTCCCATGATAGGTCCTTTAGGGGGATTGTCCGGGATAAACTGTCCCTCTGTCCCATGGTGTGTCCTTTCGGGGGATAGTCCATGATAAACTGTCCCTCTGTCCCATGGTGTGTCCTTTAGGGGGATTGTCCAGGATAAACTGTCCATCTGTCCATGGTATGTCCTTTAGGGGGATTGTCCAGGATAAATTGTCCCTCTTTCCCATGATATGTCCTTTAGGGGGATTGTCCGGGATAAACTGTCCCTCTGTCCCATGATGTGTCCTTTAGGGGGATTGTCCGGGATAAACTGTCCCTCTGTCCCATGGTGTATCCTTTAGGGGGATTGTCCAGGATAAACTGTCCCTCTGTCCCATGGTGTGTCCTTTAGGGGGATTGTCCAGGATAAACTGTCCCTCTGTCCCATGATGTGTCCTTTAGGGCGGTTGTCCAGGATAAACTGTCCCCCTGTCCCATGATGTGTCCTTTAGGGCGGTTGTCCAGGATAAACTGTCCCTCTGTCCCATGGTGTGTCCTTTAGGGGAATTGTCCAGGATAAACTGTCCCTCTGTCCCATAGTGTGTCCTTTGGGGCGATTGTCCATGATAAACTGTCCCTCTTTTCCATAATGTGTCCTTTAGGGGGATTGTCCGGGAAAAACAGTCCCTCTGTCCCATGATGTG
Organism: Prionace glauca; assembly: GCA_037974335.1. NCBI lineage: Eukaryota > Metazoa > Chordata > Chondrichthyes > Carcharhiniformes > Carcharhinidae > Prionace > Prionace glauca. Next base: position 179,392 of record JBBMRE010000229.1, read on the forward strand.
TCCTTTAGGGGGATTGTCCGGGATAAATAGTCCGTTTGTCCCATGGTGTGTCCTTTTGGGGGATTGTCCATGATAAACTGTCCGTCTGTCCCATGATGTTTCCTTTAGGGCAATTGTCCGGGATAAACTGTCCCTCTGTCCCATGATATGTCCTTTAGGGGGATTGTCCGGGATGAACTGACTCTCTGTCCCATGGTGTGACCTTTAGGGGAATTGTCAAGGATAAACTATCCCTCTGTCCCATGATGTGTCCTTTAGGGGGATTGTCCAGGATAAACTGTCCCTCTGTCCCATGGTGTATCCTTTAGGGGGATTGTCCAGGATAAACTGTCCATCTGTCCCATGGTATGACCTTTAGGGGGATTGTCCAGGATAAAATGTCCCTCTGTCCCATGGTGTTTCCTTTTGGCGTATTGTCCGGGATAAACTGTCCCTCTGTCCCATGGTGTGTCCTTTAGGGGGATAGTCCATGATAAACTGTCCCTCTGTCCCATGCTGTGTCCTTTATGGGGATTGTCGAGGATAAACTGTCCCTCTATCCCATGGTGTGTCCTTTAGGAGGATTGTCCGGGATAAACAGTCCCTCTGTCCCATGATATGTCCTTTAGGAGGATTGTCCAGGATAAACTGTCCCTCTGTCCCATGATGTGTCCTTTAGGGGAATTGTCCAGGATAAGCTGTCCCTCTGTCCCGTAATGTGTCCTTTAGGGGGATTGGCTGGGATAAACTGTCCCTCTGTCCCATGGTGTGTCCTTTAGGGGAATTGTCCAGGATAAACTGTCCCTCTGTCCCATGATGTGTCCTTTAGGGGGATTGTCCAGGATAAACTGTCCCTCTGTCCCATGATGTGTCCTTTAGGGGGATTGTCCAGGATAAACTGTCCCTCTGTCCCATGGTGTGTCCTTTAGGGGAATTGTCCAGGATAAACTGTCCCTCTGTCCCATGGTGTGTCCTTTGGGGCGATTGTCCATGATAAACTGTCCCTCTTTTCCATGATGTGTCCTTTAGGGGGATTGTCCGGGAAAAACTGTCCCTCTGTCCCATGATGTGTCCTTTAGGGTGATTGTCCGGGATAAATAGTCCCTCTGTCCCATGGTGTGTCCTTTTGGGGGATTGTCCAGGATAAACTGTCCCTCTGTCCCATGGTGTGTCCTTTAGGGGGATTGTCCGGGATAAACTGACTCTCTGTCCCATGGTGTGACCTTTAGGGGAATTGTCCGGGATAAACTGTCCCTCTGTCCCATGTTGTTTCCTTTTGGGGGATTGTCCGGGATAAACTGTCCATATGTCCCATGGTGTGTCCATTAGGAGGATTGTCCAGGATAAAATGTCCCTCTGTCCCATGCTTTTTCCTTTATGGGGATTGTCCAGGATAAACTGTCCCTCTATCCCATGGTGTGTCCTTTAGGAGGATTGTCCGGGATAAACTGTCCCTCTGTCCCATGATATGTCCTTTAGGAGGATTGTCCAGGATAAACTGTCCCTCTGTCCCATGATGTGTCCTTTAGGGGAATTGTCCAGGATAAGCTGTCCCTCTGTCCCATAATGTGTCCTTTAGGGGAATTGTCAAGGATAAACTATCCCTCTGTCCCATGATGTGTCCTTTCGGGGGATTGTCCAGGATAAACTGTCCCTCTGTCCCATGGTGTGTCTTTTAGGGGGATTGTCCAGGATAAACTGTCCATCTGTCCCATGGTATGTCCTTTAGGGGGATTGTCCAGGATAAACTGTCCCTCTGTCCCATGATATGTCCTTTAGGGGGATTGTCCAGGATAAACTGTCCCTCTGTCCCATGTTGTGTCCTTTAGGGGGATTGTCCGGGATAAACTGTCCTTCTGTCCCATGGTGTATCCATTACGGCGATTGTCCAGGATAAACTGTCAATCTGTCCCATGGTGTGTCCCTTAGGGGGATTGTCCGGGATAAACTGTCCCTCTGTCCCATTGTGTATCCCTTTGGGGGATTGTCCGGGATAAACTGTCCCTCTGTCCCATGGTGTATCCTTTTGGGGGATTGTCGGGGATAAACTGTCCCTCTGTCCCATGGTGTATCCTTTTGGGGGATTGTCCGGGATAAACTGTCCCTCTGTCCCATGGTGTATCCTTTTGGGGGATTGTCCGGGATAAACTGTCCCTCTGTCCCATGGTGTATCCTTTTGGGGGATTGTCCGGGATAAACTGCCCCTCTGTCCCATGCTGTGTCCTTTAGGGGGATTGTCCGGGATAAACTGTCCGTCTGTCCCATGATATGACCTTTAGGGGGATTGTCCGGGATAAACTGTCCCTCTGTCCCATGGTGTGTCCTTTAGGGGTTTGTCCGGGATAAACTGTCCCTCTGTCCCATGGTGTGTCCTTTAGGGGGATTGTCCGGGATAAACTGTCCCTCTGTCCCATGGTGTGTCCTTTAGGGGGTTTGTCCGGGATAAACTGTCCCTCTGTCCCATGGTGTGTCCTTTAGGGGGATTGTCCAGTATAAACTGTCCCTCTGTCCCATGGTGTGTGCTTTAGGGGGAATGACCGGGATAAACTGTCCCTCTGTCCCATGGTGTGTCCTTTAGGGGGATTGTCCGGGACAAACTGTCCCTCTGTCCCATGGTGTGTCCTTTAGGGGGATTGTGCAGGATAAACTGTCCCTCTGTCCCATGGTGTGTCCTTTAGGGGGATTGTCCAGGATAAACTGTCCATCTGTCCCATGGTATGTCCTTTAGGGGGATTGTCCAGGATAAACTGTCCCTCTGTCCCATGATATGTCCTTTAGGGGGATTGTCCGGGATAAACTGTCCCTCTGTCCCATGATATGTCCTTTATGGGGATTGTCCAGGATAATCTGTCCCTCTGTCCCATGGTGTGTCCTTTTGGGGGATTGTCCGGGATAAACTGTCCCTCTGTCCCATGGTGTGTCCATTAGGGGGATTGTCCAGGATAAACTTTCCCTCTGTCCCATGGTGTGTACTTTAGGGGAATTGTCCAGGATAAACTGTCCCTCTGTCCCATGGTGTGTCCTTTAGGGGGATAGTCCATGATAAACTGTCCGTCTGTCCCATGATGTGTCCATTAGGGGGATTGTCCAGGATATAATGTCCCTCTGTCCCATGGTGTGACCTTTAGGGGAATTGTCAAGGATAAACTATCCCTCTGTCCCATGATGTGTCCTTTAGGGGGATTGTCCGGGATAAACTGTCCCTCTGTCCCGTGGTGTTTCCTTTAGGGGGATTGTCCGGGATAAACTGTCCCTCTGTCCCATGGTGTGTCCATTAGGGGGATTGTCCAGAATAAACTGTCCCTCTGTCCCATGATATGTCCTTTAGGGGGATTGTCCAGGATAAACTGTCCCTCTGTCCCATGGTGTGTCCATTAGGGGGATTGTCCAGAATAAACTGTCCCTCTGTCCCATGATAGGTCCTTTAGGGGGATTGTCCGGGATAAACTGTCCCTCTGTCCCATGGTGTGTCCTTTAGGGGGATAGTCCATGATAAACTGTCCCTCTGTCCCATGGTGTGTCCTTTAGGGGGATTGTCCAGGATAAACTGTCCATCTGTCCATGGTATGTCCTTTAGGGGGATTGTCCAGGATAAATTGTCCCTCTTTCCCATGATATGTCCTTTAGGGGGATTGTCCGGGATAAACTGACTATCTGTCCCATGGTGTGACCTTTAGTGGAATTGTCCAGGATAAGCTGTCCCTCTGTCCCATAATGTGTCCTTTAGGGGAATTGTCCAGGATAAGCTGTCCCTCTGTCCCATAATGTGTCCTTTAGGGGGATTGGCGGGGATAAACTGTCCCTCTGTCCCATGGTGTGTCCTTTAGGGGCATTGTCCGGGATATACTGTCCCTCTGTCCCATGATGTGTCCTTTAGGGGCATTGTCCGGGATATACTGTCCCTCTGTCCCATGATGTGTCCTTTAGGGGGATTGTCCAGGATAAACTGTCCCTCTGTCCCATGGTGTGTCCTTTAGGGGGATTGTCCGGGATAAATAGTCCCTCTGTCCCATGGTGTGTCCTTTAGGGGAATTGTCCAGGATAAGCTGTCCCTCTGTCCCATGTATGTGTCCTTTAGGGGGATTGTCCGGGAAAAACTGTCCCACTGTCCCATGATGTGTCCTTTAGGGGCATTGTCCAGGATAAACTGTCCCTCTGTCCCATGGTGTATCCTTTAGGGGGATTGTCCAGGATAAACTGTCCCTCTGTCCCATGATATGTCCTTTAGGAGGATTGTCCAGGATAAACTGTCCCTCTGTCCCATGGTGTTTCCTTTAGGAGGATTGTCCGGGATAAACTGTCCCTCTGTCCCATGGTGTGTCCTTTAGGGGGATTGTCCAGGATAAACTGTCCATCTGTCCATGGTATGTCCTTTAGGTGGATTGTCCAGGATAAACTGTCCCTCTGTCCAATGGTGTGTCCCTTAGGGGGATTGTCAGGGATAAACTGTCCCTCTGTCCCATTGTGTATCCCTTTGGGGGATTGTCCGGGATAAACTGTCCCTCTGTCCCATGGTGTATCCTTTTGGGGGATTGTCCGGGATAAACTGTCCCTCTGTCCCATGGTGTATCCTTTTGGGGGATTGTCCGGGATAAACAGTCCCTCTGTCCCATTGTGTATCCCTTTGGGGGATTGTGGGGATAAACTGTCCCTCTGTCCCATGGTGTATCCTTTTGGGGGATTGTCCGGGATAAACTGTCCCTCTGTCCCATGGTGTATCCTTTTGGGGGATTGTCCGGGATAAACTGTCCCTCTGTCCCATGGTGTATCCTTTTGGGGGATTGTCCGGGATAAACTGTCCCTCTGTCCCATGGTATGTCATTTAGGTGGATTGTCCAGGATAAACTGTCCCTCTGTCCCATGGTGTGTCCCTTAGGGGGATTGTCCGGGATAAACTGTCCCTCTGTCCCATGGTGTATCCTTTTGGGGGATTGTCCGGGATAAACTGTCCCTCTGTCCCATGGTGTATCCTTTTGGGGGATTGTCCGGGATAAACTGTCCCTCTGTCCCATGGTGTATCCTTTTGGGGGATTGTCCGGGATAAACTGCCCCTCTGTCCCATGCTGTGTCCTTTAGGGGGATTGTCCGGGATAAACTGTCCCTCTGTCCCATGATATGACCTTTAGGGGGATTGTCCGGGATAAACTGTCTCTCTGTCCCATGGAGTGTCCCTTAGGGGGATTGTCCAGTATAAACTGTCACTCTGTCCCATGGTGTGTGCTTTAGGGGGAATGACCGGGATAAACTGTCCCTCTGTCCCATGGTGTGTCCTTTAGCAGGATTGTCCAGGATAAACTGTCAATCTGTCCCATGGTGTGCCCTTTAGGGGGATTGTCCAGGATAAACTGTCCCTCTGTCCCATGGTGTGTCCTTTAGGGGGATTGTCCAGGATAAACTGTCCATCTGTTCCATGGTATGTCCTTTAGGGGGATTGTCCAGGATAAACTGTCCCTCTGTCCCATGGTGTGTCCATTAGGGGGATTGTCCAGGATAAACTTTCCCTCTGTCCCATGGTGTGTACTTTAGGGGGATTGTCCAGGATAAACTGTCCCTCTGTCCCATGGTGTGTCCTTTCGGGGGATAGTCCATGATAAACTGTCCGTCTGTCCCATGATGTGTCCTTTAGGGGGATTGTCCGGGATAAACTGTCCCTCTGTCCCATGATATGTCCTTTAGGGGGATTGTCCGGGATAAACTGACTCTCTGTCCCATGGTGTGACCTTTAGGGGAATTGTTTAGGATAAACTATCCCTCTGTCCCATGATGTGTCCTTTAGGGGGATTGTCCAGGATAAACAGTCCCTCTGTCCCATGGTATGTCCTTTAGGGGGATTGTCCGGGATAAACTGTCCCTCTGTCCCATGGTGTGTCCATTAGGGGGATTGTCCAGAATAAACTGTCCCTCTGTCCCATGATAGGTCCTTTAGGGGGATTGTCCGGGATAAACTGTCCCTCTGTCCCATGGTGTGTCCTTTAGGGGGATTGTCCAGGATAAACTGTCCATCTGTCCATGGTATGTCCTTTAGGGGGATTGTCCAGGATAAATTGTCCCTCTTTCCCATGATATGTCCTTTAGGGGGATTGTCCGGGATAAACTGGCCCTCTGTCCCATGATGTGTCGTTTAGGGGGATTGTCCGGGATAAACTGTCCCTCTGTCCCATGGTGTATCCTTTAGGGGGATTGTCCAGGATAAACTGTCCCTCTGTCCCATGATGTGTCCTTTAGGGGGATTGTCCGGGATAAACTGTCCCTCTGTCCCATGGTGTTTCCTTTTGGGGGATTGTCCGGGATAAACTGTCCCTCTGTCCCATGGTGTGTCCTTTAGGGCGGTTGTCCAGGATAAACTGTCCCTCTGTCCCATGGTGTGTCCTTTAGGAGGATTGTCCAGGATAAACTGTCCCTCTGTCCCATGATGTGTCCTTTAGGGGAATTGTCCAGGATAAGCTGTCCCTCTGTCCCATAATGTGTCCTTTAGGGGGATTGGCGGGGATAAACTGTCCCTCTGTCCCATGGTGTGTCCTTTAGGGGGCTTGTCCGGGATAAACTGTCCCTCTGTCCCATGATATGTCCTTTAGGGGCATTGTCCGGGATATACTGTCCCTCTGTCCCATGATGTGTCCTTTAGGGGGATTGTCCAGGATAAACTGTCCCTCTGTCCCATGGTGTATCCTTTAGGGGGATTGTCCGGGATAAATAATCCCTCTGTCCCATGGTGTGTCCTTTAGGGGAATTGTCCAGGATAAACTGTCCCTCTGTCCCATAGTGTGTCCTTTGGGGCGATTGTCCGGGATAAACTGACTCTCTGTCCCATGGTGTGTCCTTTAGGGGGATTGTCCAGGATAAACTGTCCCTCTTTTCCATGATGTGTCCTTTAGGGGGATTGTCCGGGATAAATAGTTCCTCTGTCCCATGGTGTGTCCTTTTGGGGGATTGTCCAGGATAAACTGTCCCTCTGTCGCATGGTGTGTCCTTTAGGGGGATAGTCCATGATAAACTGTCCGTCTGTCCCATGATGTTTCCTTTAGGGCAATTGTCCTGGATAAACTATCCCTCTGTCCCATGATATGTCCTTTAGGGGGATTGTCCAGGGTAAACTGTCCATCTGTCCCATGGTATGTCCTTTAGGGGGATTGTCCAGGATAAACTGTCCCTCTGTCCCATGATATGTCCTTTAGGGTGATTGTCCAGGAAAAACTGTCCCTCTGTCCCATGATGTGTCCTTTAGGGTGATTGTCCGGAATAAACTGTCCCTCTGTCCCATGGTGTGTCCTTTAGGGGGATTGTCCAGGATAAACTGTCCCTCTGTCCAATGGTGTTTGCTTTCGGCGTATTGTCTGGGACAAACTGTCCCTCTGTCCCATGGTGTGTCCTTTAGGGGGATTGTCCAGGATAAACTGTCCCTCTGTCCCATGGTGTGTCCTTTAGGGGGATAGTCCATGATAAACTGTCCCTCTGTCCCATGGTGTGTCCTTTAGGGGGATTGTCCAGGATAAACTGTCCATCTGTCCATGGTATGTCCTTTAGGGGGATTGTCCAGGATAAACTGTCCCTCTGTCCCATGATGTGTCCTTTAGGGGGATTGTCCAGGATAAACTGTCCCTCTGTCCCATGGTGTGTCCTTTAGGGGAATTGTCCAGGATAAACTGTCCCTCTGTCCCATGGTGTGTCCTTTGAGGCGATTGTACATGATAAACTGTCCCTCTTTTCCATGATGTGTCCTTTAGGGGGATTGTCCGGGACAAACTGTCCCTCTGTCCCATGATGTGTCCTTTAGGGGGATTGTCCGGGATAAATAGTCCCTCTGTCCCATGGTGTGTCCTTTTGGGGGATTGTCCAGGATAAACTGTCCCTCTGTCCCATGGTGTGTCCTTTAGGGGGATTGTCCGGGATAAACTGACTCTCTGTCCCATGGTGTGACCTTTAGGGGAATTGTCCGGGATAAACTGTCCCTCTGTCCCATGTTGTTTCCTTTTGGGGGATTGTCCGGGATAAACTGTCCATCTGCCCCATGGTTTGTCCATTAGGAGGATTGTCCAGGATAAACTGTCCCTCTGTCCCATGCTTTGTCCTTTATGGGGATTGTCCAGGATAAACTGTCCCTCTATCCCATGGTGTGTCCTTTAGGAGGATTGTCCGGGATAAACAGTCCCTCTGTCCCATGATATGTCCTTTAGGAGGATTGTCCAGGATAAACTGTCCCTCTGTCCCATGATGTGTCCTTTAGGGCAATTGTCCAGGATAAGCTGTCCCTCTGTCCCATAATGTGTCCTTTAGGGGAATTGTCAAGGATAAACTGTCCCTCTGTCCCATGGTGTGTCTTTTAGGGGGATTGTCCAGGATAAACTGTCCATCTGTCCCATGGTATGTCTTTTAGGGGGATTGTCCAGGATAAACTGTCCCTCTGTCCCATGGTGTTTCCTTTTGGGGGATTTTCCGGGATAAACTGTCCATCTGTCCATGGTATGTCCTTTAGGGGGATTGTCCAGGATAAACTTTCCCTCTGTCCCATGGTGTGTACTTTAGGGGGATTGTCCAGGATAAACTGTCCCTCTGTCCCATGTTGTGTCCTTTAGGGGGATTGTCCGGGATAAACTGTCCCTCTGTCCCATGGTGTGTCCTTTAGGGGGATAGTCCATGATAAACTGTCCCTCTGTCCCATGGTGTGTCCTTTAGGGGGATTGTCCAAGATAAACTGTCCCTCTGTCCCATGGTCTATCCTTAAGGGGGATTGTCCGTGATAAACTGTCCTTCTGTCCCATGGTGTGTCCATTACGGCGATTGTCCAATATAAACTGTCCCTCTGTCCCATGGTGTGTCCTTTAGGGCAATTGTCCAGGATAAGCTGTCCCTCTGTCCCATAATGTGTCCTTTAGGGGAATTGTCAAGGATAAACTGTCCCTCTGTCCCATGGTGTGTCTTTTAGGGGGATTGTCCAGGATAAACTGTCCATCTGTCCCATGGTATGTCTTTTAGGGGGATTGTCCAGGATAAACTGTCCCTCTGTCCCATGGTGTTTCCTTTTGGGGGATTTTCCGGGATAAACTGTCCATCTGTCCATGGTATGTCCTTTAGGGGGATTGTCCAGGATAAACTTTCCCTCTGTCCCATGGTGTGTACTTTAGGGGGATTGTCCAGGATAAACTGTCCCTCTGTCCCATGTTGTGTCCTTTAGGGGGATTGTCCGGGATAAACTGTCCCTCTGTCCCATGGTGTGTCCTTTAGGGGGATAGTCCATGATAAACTGTCCCTCTGTCCCATGGTGTGTCCTTTAGGGGGATTGTCCAAGATAAACTGTCCCTCTGTCCCATGGTCTATCCTTAAGGGGGATTGTCCGTGATAAACTGTCCTTCTGTCCCATGGTGTGTCCATTACGGCGATTGTCCAATATAAACTGTCCCTCTGTCCCATGGTGTGTCCTTTAGGGGGATTGTCCGGGATAAACTGTCCCTCTGTCCCATGGTGTGTCCTTTAGGGGGATTGTCCGGTATAAAATGTCCCTCTGTCCCCTGATGTGTCCTTTAGGGGGATTGTCCAGCATAAACTGTCCCTCTGTCCCATGATGTGTCCTTTAGGGCGATTGTCCAAGATAAACTGTCCCTCTGCCCCATGGTGTGTCCATTAGGAGGATTGTCCGTGATAATCTATCCCACTGTCCCATGCTGTGTCCTTTATGGGGATTGTCCAGGACAAACTGTCCCTCTGTCCCATGGTTTGTCCTTTAGGAGGATTATCCGGGATAAACAGACCCTCTGTCCCATGGTCTGTCCTTAAGGGGGATTGTCCGGTATAAAATGTCCCTCTGTCCCGTAATGTGTCCTTTAGGGGGATTGTCCAGGATAAACTTTCCCTCTGTCCCATGATATGTCCTTTAGGGGCATTGTCCGGGATATACTGTCCCTCTGTCCCAAGGGGTGTCCTTTAGGGGGATTGTCCGGGATAAACTGTCCCTCTGTCCCATGATGTGTCCTTTAGGGGGATTGTCGGGGATAAACTGTCCGTCTGTCCCATGGTGTGTCCTTTAGGGGGATTGTCCAGGATAAGCTGTCCCTCTGTCCCGTGATGTGTCCTTTAGGGGAATTGTCCAGGATAAGCTGTCCCTCTGTCCCATGGTGTGTCCTTTAGGGGGTTGTCCAGGATAAACTGTCGCTCTGTCCCATAATGTGTCCTTTAGGGGGATTGTCCGCGATAAACTGTCCCTCTGTCCCATGGTGTTTTCTTTAGGGGAATTGTCCGGGATAAACTATCCCTCTGTCCCATTATGTGTCCTTTAGGGGGCTTGTCCGGGATAAACTCTCCCTCTGTCCCAAGGGGTGTCCTTTAGGGGAATGGTCCAGGATAAACTGTCCCTCTGTCCCATGATGTGTCCTTTAGGGGGATTGTCCGGGATAAATAGTCCCTCTGTCCCATGGTGTGTCCTTTTGGGGGATTGTCCAGGATAAACTGTCCTCTGTCCATGGTGTGTCCTTTAGGGGGAATGACCGGGATTAACTGTCACTCTGTCCCATGGTGTGTCCTTTAGGGGGGATTGTCCGGACACACTGTCCCTCTGTCCATTGATGTGTCCCTTAGGGGGATTGTCCAGATAAACTGTCCCTCTGTCCCATGGTGTGTCCTTTAGGGTGATTGTCCAGGATAAACTGTCCCTCTGTCCCATGGTGTGTCCTTTAGGGGGATTGTCCGGGGATAAACTGTCCCTCTGTCCCATGGTGTGTCCTTTAGGGGGATTGTCCGGGATAAACTGTCCCTCTGACCCCATGGTGTGTCCTTTAGGGGGATTGTCCGGGACAAACTGTCCCTCTGTCCCTTGATGTGTCCCTTAGGGGGATTGTCAGGGATAAACTGTCCCTCTGTCCCCATGGTGTGTCCTTTAGGGGGATTGTCCGGGATAATCTGTCCCTCTGTCCCATCGTGTGTCATTTAGGGGGATTGTCCGGGATAAACTGTCCCTCTGTCCCATGTTGTGTCCTTTAGGGGGATTGTCCAGGATAAACTGTCCCTCTGTCCCTTGATGTGTCCTTTAGGGGGGATTGTCCGGGATAAACTGTCCCTCTGTCCCATGGTGTGTCCCTGAGGGGATTGTCCGGGATAAACTGTCCCTCTGTCCCATGGTGTGACCTTTAGAGGGATTGTCCTGGATAAACTGTCCTTCTGTCCCAATGTGTATCCTTTTGGGGGATTGTCCGGGATAAAACTATCCCTCTGTCCCATGATATGTCCTTTAGGGGGATTGTCCGGGATAAACTGTCCCTCTGTCCGATGGTGTGTCCTTTAGGGGGATAGTCCATGATAAACTGTCCCTCTGTCCCCATGGTGTGTCCTTTAGGGGGATTGTCCAGGATAAACTGTCCATCTGTCCCATGGTATGTCCTTTAGGGGGATTGTCCAGGATAAACTGTCCCTCTGTCCCATGATGTGTCCTTTAGGGGGATTGTCCAGGATAAACTGTCCCTCTGTCCCATGATGTGTCCTTTAGGGGGATTGTCCGGGATAAAACTGACTCTCTGTCCCATGGTGTGACCTTTAGTGGAATTGTCCGGGATAAACTGTCCCTCTGTCCCATGGTGTGTCCTTTAGGAGGATTATCCGGGATAAACAGACCCTCTGTCCCATGATATGTCCTTTAGGGGATTGTCCGGGATAAACTGTCCCTCTGTCCCATGATATGTCCTTTAGGGGCATTGTCCGGGATATACTGTCCCTCTGTCCCAAGGGGTGTCCTTTAGGGGGATTGTCCGGGATAAACTGACCCTCTGTCCCATGATGTGTCCTTTAGGGGGATTGTCGGGGATAAACTGTCCGTCTGTCCCATGGTGTGTCCTTTAGGGGGATTGTCCAGGATAAACTGTCCCTCTGTCCCATGATGTGTCCTTTAGGGGGATTGTCCAGGATAAGCTGTCCCTCTGTCCCATGATGTGTCCTTAAGGGGAATTGTCCAGGATAAGCTGTCCCTCTGTCCCGTGATGTGTCCTTTTAGGGGAATTGTCCAGGATAAGCTGTCCCTCTGTCCCATGGTGTGTCCTTTAGGGGGATTGTCCGCGATAAACTGTCCCTCTGTCCCATGGTGTGTCCTTTAGGGGGTTGTCCAGGATAAACTGTCCCTCTGTCCCATAATGTGTCCTTTAGGGGATTGTCCGCGATAAACTGTCCCTCTGTCCATAATGTGTCCTTTAGGGGGATTGTCCGGGATAAACTGTCCCCTCTGTCCCATGGTGTTTTCTTTAGGGGAATTGTCCGGGATAAACTGTCCCTCTGTCCCATGGTGTGTCCCTTTAGGGGGATTGTCCGGGATAAACTGTCCCTCTGTCCCAAGGGGTGTCCTTTAGGGGAATGGTCCAGGATAAACTGTCCCTCTGTCCCATGATGTGTCCTTTAGGGGGATTGTCCGGATAAATAGTCCCCTCTGTCCCATGGTGTGTCCTTTTGGGGATTGTCCAGGATAAACTGTCCCTCTGTCCCATGGTGTGTCCTTTAGGGGGATTGTCCTGGATAAACTGTCCCTCTGTCCCATGGTGTGCCCTTTAGGGTGAATGACCGGGATTAACTGTCCCTCTGTCCCATGGTGTGTCCTTTAGGGGGATTGTCCGGGACAAACTGTCCCTCTGTCCATTGATGTGTCCCCTTAGGGGGATTGTCCAGGATAAACTGTCCCTCTGTCCCATGGTGTGTCCTTTAGGGGGATTGTCCAGGATAAACTGTCCCTCTGTCCCATGATGTGTCCTTTAGGGGGATTATCCGGGATAAACTGTCCCTCTGTCCCATGGTGTGTCCTTTAGGGGGATTGTCGGGACAAACTGTCCCTCTGTCCCTTGATGTGTCCCTTAGGGGGATTGTCCGGGATAAACTGTCCCTCTGTCCATGATGTGTCCTTTAGGGGGATTGTCCGGGATAATCTGTCTCTCAGTCCCATGATATGTCCTTTAGGGGGATAGTCCGGGATAAACTGTCCCTCTGTCCCATGGTGTGTCCTTTAGGGGGATTGTCCGGGATAATCTGTCCCTCTGTCCCATCGTGTGTCATTTAGGGGGATTGTCCGGGATAAACTGTCCCTCTGTCCCATGGTGTGTCCCTTACGGGGATTGTCCGGGATAAACTGTCCCTCTGTCCCATGGTGTGTCCCTTACGGGGATTGTCCGGGATAAACTGTCCCTCTGTCCCATGGTGTATCCTTTTGGGGGATTGTCCGGGATAAACTGTCCCTCTGTCCCATGATGTGATCTTTAGGGGGATTGTCCGGGATAAACTGTCCCTCTGTCCCATGATGTGTCCTTTAGGGGGATTGTCCGGGATAAACTGACTCTCTCTCCCATGGTGTGAACTTTAGAGGGATTGTCCTGGATAAACTGTCCTTCTGTCCCATTGTGTATCCTTTTGGGGGATTGTCCGGGATAAACTATCACGTGCTCACTGTGTGTCCCATGATATGTCCTTTAGGGGGATTGTCCGGGATAAACTGTCCCTCTGTCCCATGGTGTGCCCTTTAGAGGGATTGTCCAGGATAAACTGTCCATCTGTCCCATGGTATGTCCTTTAGGGGGATTGTCCAGGATAAACTGTCCCTCTGTCCCATGGTGTGTCCATTAGGGGGATTGTCCAGGATAAACTTTCCCTCTGTCCCATGGTGTGTCCTTTAGGGGGATTGTCCAGGATAAACTGTCCCTCTGTCCCATGGTGTGTCCTTTAGGGGGATAGTCCATGATAAACTGTCCGTCTGTCCCATGCTGTGTCCTTTATGGGGATTGTCCAGGATAAACTGTCACTCTATCCCATGGTGTGTCCTTTAGGAGGATTGTCCGGGATAAACAGTCCCTCTGTCCCATGATATGTCCTTTAGGGGGATTGTCCGGATAAACTGTCACTCTGTCCCATGATGTGTCCTTTTGGGGGATTGTCCGTGATAATCTATCCCTCTGTCCCATGATGTGTCCTTTAGGGGGATTGTCCAGGATAAACTGTCCCTCTGTCCCATGGTGTGTCCATTAGGGGGATTGTCCAGGATAAACTTTCCCTCTGTCCCATGGTGTGTACTTTAGGGGGATTGTCCAGGATAAACTGTCCCTCTGTCCCATGGTGTGTCCTTTAGGGGGATAGTCCATGATAAACTGTCCGTCTGTCCCATGCTGTGTCCTTAATGGGGATTGTCCAGGATAAACTGTCACTCTATCCCATGGTGTGTCCTTTAGGGGCATTGTCCGGGATAAACTGTCCCTCTGTCCCATGATGTGTCCTTTAGGGGAATTGTCCAGGATAAACTGTCCCTCTGTCCCATGATGTGTCCTTTAGGGGGATTGGCGGGGATAAACTGTCCCTCTGTCCCATGGTGTGCCCTTTAGGGGGATTGGCGGGGATAAACTGTCCCTCTGTCCCATGGTGTGACCTTTAGGGGAATTGTCAAGGATAAACTATCGCTCTGTCCCATGATGTGTCCTTTAGGGGGCTTGTCCAGGATAAACTATCCCTCTGTCCCATGATATGTCCTTTAGGGGGATTGTCCGGGATATACTGTCCCTCTGTCCCATGATAGGTCCTTTAGAGGGATTGTCCGGGATAAACTGTCCCTCTGTCCCATGGTGTGTCTTTTAGGGGATAGTCCATGATAAACTGTCCCTCTGTCCCATGGTGTGTCCTTTAGGGGATTGTCCAGGATAAACTGTCCATCTGTCCCATGGTATGTCCTTTAGGGGGATTGTCCAGGATAAACTGTCCCTCTGTCCATGAGATGTCCTTTAGGGGGATTGTCCAGGATAAACGGTCCCTCTGTCCCATGATGTGTCCTTTAGGGGGATTGTCCATGATAAACTTTCCCTCTGTCCCATGGTGTGTACTTTAGGGGGATTGTCCAGGATAAACTGTCCCTCTGTCCCATGGTGTGTCCTTTAGGGGGATAGTCCATGATAAACTGTCCGTCTGTCCCATGCTGTGTCCTTTATGGGGATTGTCCAGGATAAACTGTCACTCTATCCCATGGTGTGTCCTTTAGGGGCATTGTCCGGGATAAACTGTCCCTCTGTCCATGATGTGTCCTTTAGGGGAATTGTCCAGGATAAACTGTCCCTCTGTCCCATGATGTGTCCTTTAGGGGGATTGGCGGGGATAAACTGTCCCTCTGTCCCATGGTGTGCCCTTTAGGGGGATTGGCGGGGATAAACTGTCCCTCTGTCCCATGGTGTGACCTTTAGGGGAATTGTCAAGGATAAACTATCGCTCTGTCCCATGATGTGTCCTTTAGGGGGATTGTCCAGGATAAACTATCCCTCTGTCCCATGATATGTCCTTTAGGGGGATTGTCCGGGATATACTGTCCCTCTGTCCCATGATAGGTCCTTTAGAGGGATTGTCCGGGATAAACTGTCCCTCTGTCCCATGGTGTGTCCTTTAGGGGGATAGTCCATGATAAACTGTCCCTCTGTCCCATGGTGTGTCCTTTAGGGGGATTGTACGGGATAAATAGTCCCTCTGTCCCATGGTGTGTCCTTTAGGGGGATTGTCCGGGACAAACTGTCCCTCTGTCCCATGATATGTCCTTTAGGGGGATTGTCCAGGATAAACTGTCCCTCTGTCCCATGGTGTGTCCTTTAGGGGGATTTTCCGGGATAAACTGTCCCTCTGTCCCATTGTGTATCCTTTTGGGGGATTGTCCGGGATAAACTGTCCCTCTGTCCCATGGTGTATCCTTTTGGTGGATTGTCCGGGATAAACTGTCCCTCTGTCCCATGATAGGTCCTTTAGAGGGATTGTCCGGGATAAACTATCCCTCTGTCTCATGTTGTGTCCTTTAGGGGGATTGCCAAGGATAAACTATCCCTCTGTCCCATGGTGTGTCCCTTAGGGGGATTGTCCGGGATAAACTGTCCCTCTGTCCCATGGTGTGTCCTTTAGGGGGATTGTCCGGGATAAACTGTCCGTCTGTCCCATTATATGACCTTTAGGGGGATTGTCCGGGATAAACTGACTCTCTGTCCCATGGTGTGACCTTTAGGGGAATTGTCACGGATAAATTATCCCTCTGTCCCATGATGTGTCCTTTAGGGGGATTGTCCAGGATAAACTATCCCTCTGTCCCATGATATCTCCTTTAGGGGGATTGTCCGGGATATACTGTCCCACTGTCCCATGATAGGTCCTTTAGAGGGATTGTCCGGGATAAACTGTCCCTCTGTCCCATGGTGTGTCCTTTAGGGGGATAGTCCATGATAAACTGTCCCTCTGTCCCATGGTGTGTCCATTAGGGGGATTGTCCAGGATAAACTTTCCCTCTGTCCCATGGTGTGTCCTTTAGGGGGATTGTCCAGGATAAACTTTCCCTCTGTCCCATTGTGTATCCTTTAGGGGGATTGTCCGGGATAAACTGTCCCTCTGTCCCATGATGTGTCACTTAGGGGGATTGTCCGGGATAAACTGTCCCTCTGTCCCATTGTGTATCCTTTAGGGGGATTGTCCGGGATAAACTGTCCCTCTGTCCCATGGTGTGTCCTTTAGGGGGATTGTCCAGGATAAACTCTCCCTCTGTCCCATGGTGTGTCCTTTAGGGGGATTGTCCGGGACAAACTGTCCCTCTGTCCCTTGATGTGTCACTTAGGGGGATTGTCCGGGATAAACTGTCCCTCTGTCCCATGATATGTCCTTTAGGGGGATTGTCCAGGATAAACTGTCCCTCTGTCCCATGGTGTGTCCTTTAGGGGGATTGTCCGGGATAATCTGTCCCTCTGTCCCATCGTGTGTCATTTAGGGGGATTGTCCGGGATAAACTGTCCCTCTGTCCCATGTTGTGTCCTTTAGGGGGATTGTCCAGGATAAACTGTCCCTCTGTCCCTTGATGTGTCCTTTAGGGGGATTGTCCGGGATAAACTGTCCCTCTGTCCCATGGTGTGTCCCTTAGGGGATTGTCCGGGATAAACTGTCCCTCTGTCCCATGGTGTATCCTTTTGGGGGATTGTCCGGGATAAACTGTCCGTCTGTCCCATGATGTGATCTTTAGGTGGATTGTCCGGGATAAACTGTCCCTCTGTCCCATGATGTGTCCTTTAGGGGGATTGTCCGGGATAAACTGACTCTCTCTCCCATGGTGTGACCTTTAGAGGGATTGTCCTGGATAAACTGTCCTTCTGTCCCATTGTGTATCCTTTTGGGGGATTGTCCGGGATAAACTATCCCTCTGTCCCATGATATGTCCTTTAGGGGGATTGTCCATGATAAACTGTCCCTCTGTCCCATGATATGTCCTTTAGGGGGATTGTCCGGGATAAACTGTCCCTCTGTCCCATGGTGTGTCCTTTAGGGGGATAGTCCATGATAAACTGTCCCTCTGTCCCATGGTGTGTCCTTTAGGGGGATTGTCCAGGATAAACTGTCCATCTGTCCCATGGTATGTCCTTTAGGGGGATTGTCCAGGATAAACTGTCCCTCTGTCCCATGATGTGTCCTTTAGGGGGATTGTCCAGGATAAACTGTCCCTCTGTCCCATGGTGTGTCCATTAGGGGGATTGTCCAGGATAAACTTTCCCTCTGTCCCATGGTGTGTACTTTAGGGGGATTGTCCAGGATAAACTGTCCCTCTGTCCCATGATGTGTCCTATTGGGGGATTGTCCAGGATAAACTGTCCGTCTGTCCCATGATGTGTCCTTTATGGGGATTGTCCAGGATAAACTGTCACTGTATCCCATGGTGTGTCCTTTAGGAGGATTGTCCGGGATAAACAGTCCCTCTGTCCCATGATATGTCCTTTAGGGGGATTGTCCGGGTTAAACTGTCCCTCTGTCCCATGGTGTGCCCTTTAGGGGGATTGGCGGGGATAAACTGTCCCTCTGTCCCATGGTGTGACCTTTAGGGGAATTGTCAAGGATAAACTATTGCTCTGTCCCATGATGTGTCCTTTAGGGGGATTGTCCAGGATAAACTATCCCTCTGTCCCATGATATGTCCTTTAGGGGGATTGTCCGGGATATACTGTCCCTCTGTCCCATGATAGGTCCTTTAGGGGGATAGTCCATGATAAACTGTCCCTCTGTCCCATGGTGTGTCCTTTAGGGGGATTGTCCAGGATAAACTGTCCATCTGTCCCATGATATGTCCTTTAGGGGGATTGTCCAGGATAAACTGTCCCTCTGTCCCATGAGATGTCCTTTAGGGGGATTGTCCAGGATAAACGGTCCCTCTGTCCCATGATGTGTCCTTTAGAGGGATTGTCCGGATAAACTGTCCCTCTGTCCCATGGTGTGTCCTTTAGGGGGATTGTCCGGGATAAATAGTCCCTCTGTCCCATGGTGTGTCCTTTAGGGGGATTGTCCGGGACAAACTGTCCCTCTGTCCCTTGATGTGTCCTTTAGGGGGATTGTCCGAGATACACTGTCCCTCTGTCCCATGGTGTGTCCTTTAGGAGGATTGTCCAGGATAAACTGTCAATCTGTCCCATGGTGTGTCCTTTAGGGGGATTGTCCGGGATAAACTGTCCCTCTGTCCCATTGTGTATCCTTTTGGGGGATTGTCCGGGATAAACTGTCCCTCTGTCCCATGGTGTATCCTTTTGGGGGATTGTCCGGGATAAACTGTCCCTCTGTCCCATGATATGTCCTTTAGGGGGATTGTCCGGGATAAACTGTCCCTCTGTCTCATGTTGTGTCCTTTAGGGGGATTGCCAAGGATAAACTATCCCTCTGTCCCATGGTGTGTCCCTTAGGGGGATTGTCCGGGATAAACTGTCCCTCTGTCCCATGGTGTGTCCTTTAGGGGGATTGTCCGGGATAAACTGTCCGTCTGTCCCATTATATGACCTTTAGGGGGATTGTCCGGGATAAACTGTCCCTCTGTCCCATGGTGTGACCTTTAGGGGAATTGTCAAGGATAAACTATCCCTCTGTCCCATGATATCTCCTTTAGGGGGATTGTCCGGGATATACTGTCCCTCTGTCCCATGGTATGTCCTTTAGGGGGATTGTCCAGGATAAACTGTCCCTCTGTCCCATGATGTGTCCTTTAGGGGGAATGTCCAGGATAAACTGTCCCTCTGTCCCATGATGTGTCCTTTAGGGGGATTGTCCAGGATAAACTGTCCCTCTGTCTCATCATGTGTCCTTTAGGGGGATTGTCCGGGATAAACTGTCCCTCTGTCCCATGATGTGTCCTTTAGGGGGATTGTCCATGATAAACTGTCCCTCTGTCCCATGATGTGCCCTTTAGGGGGATTGTCCAGGATAAACTGTCCCTCTGTCTCATCATGTGTCCTTTAGGGGGATTGTCCAGGATAAACTGTCCCTCTGTCCCATGGGGTGTCCTTTAGGGGGATTGTCCGGGATAAACTGTCCGTCTGTCCCATTGTGTATCCTTTTGGGGGATTGTCCGGGATAAACTGTCCCTCTGTCCCATGGTGTGTCCTTTAGGGGGATTGTCCAGGATAAACTGTCCATCTGACCATGGTATGTCCTTTAGGGGGATTGTCCAGGATAAACTATCCCTCTGTCCCATGGTGTGTCCTTTAGGGGGATTGTCCAGGATAAACTGTCCCTCTGTCCCATGGTCTGTCCTTAAGGGGGATTGTCCGGTATAAACTGTCCCTCTGTCCCGTGATGTGTCCTTTAGGGGGAGTATCCGGGATAAACTGTCCCTCTGTCCCATGATGTGTCCTTTAGGGGGATTGTCCGGGATAAACTGTCCCTCTGTCCCATGATGTGTCCTTTAGGGGGAGTATCCGGGATAAACTGTCCCACTGTCCCATGATGTGTCCTTTTGGGGGAGTATCCGGGATAAACAGTCCCTCTGTCCCATGATGTGTCCTTTAGGGGGATTGTCCGGGATAAACTGTCCCTCTGTCCCATGATGTGTCCTTTAGGGGGATTGTCCGGGATAAACTGTCCCTCTGTCCCATGGTGTGTCCTTTAGGGGGATTGTCCGGGATAAACTGTCCCTCTGTCCCATGGTGTGTCCTTTAGGGGGATTGTCCAGGTTAAACTGTCCCTCAGTCCCATGGTGTGTCCTTTAGGAGAATTGTCCGGGATAAACTGTCCCTCTGTCCCATGGTGTGTCCTTTAGGGGGATTGTCCTGGATAAACTGTCCCTCTGTCCCATGGTGTGTCCTTTAGGGGGATTGTCCTGGATAAACTGTCCCTCTGTCCCATGATGTTTCCTTTAGGGGGATTGACTGGGATAAGTTGTCCCTCTGTCCCATGGTGTGTCCTTTAGGGTGATTATCCGGGATAAACTGTCCCTCTGTCCCATGGTGTGTCCTTTAGGGGGATTGTCCTGGATAAACTGTCCCTCTGTCCCATGGTGTGTCCTTTAGGGGGATTGTCCAGGATAAACTGTCCGTCTGTCCCATGATGTGTCCCTTAGGGGGATTGACCGGGATAAACTGTCCCTCTGTCCCATTGTGTATCCTTTTGGGGGATTTTCCGGGATAAACTGTCCCTCTGTCCCATGGTGTATCCTTTTGGGGGATTGTCCGGGATAAACTGTCCCTCTGTCCCATGATATGTCCTTTAGGGGGATTGTCCGGGATAAACTGTCCCTCTGTCCCATGGTATGTCCTTTAGTGGATTGTCCGGGATAAACTGTTCCTCTGTCCCATGGTGTGTCCTTTAGGGGGATTGTCCGGGATAAACTGTCCCTCTGTCACATGGTGTGTCCTTTAGGGGGATTGTCCGGGATAAACTGTCCCTCTGTCCCATGATGTGTCCTTTAGGGGGAGTATCCGGGATAAACTGTCCCTCTGTCCCATGATGTGTCCTTTTGAGGGAGTATCCGGGATAAACAGTCCCTCTGTCCCATGATGTGTCCTTTAGGGGGATTGTCCGGGATAAACTGTCCCTCTGTCCCATGATGTGTCCTTTAGGGGGATTGTCCGGGATAAACTGTCCCTCTGTCCCATGGTGTGTCCTTTAGGGGGATTGTCCAGGATAAACTGTCCCTCTGTCCCATGGTGTGTCCTTTAGGGGGATTCTCCAGGATAAACTGTCCCTCTGTCCCATGGTGTGTCCTTTAGGGGGATTATCCGGGATAAACTGTCCCTCTGTCCCATGGTGTGTCCTTTAGGGGGATTATCCGGGATAAACTGTCCCTCTGTCCCATGGTGTGTCCTTTAGGGGGATTGTCCAGGATAAACTGTCCCTCTGCCCCATGATGTGTCCTTTAGGGGGATTGTCCGGGATAAACTGTCCCTCTGTCCC
The DNA here is from genome assembly GCA_037974335.1 of Prionace glauca. Classification (NCBI taxonomy): domain Eukaryota; kingdom Metazoa; phylum Chordata; class Chondrichthyes; order Carcharhiniformes; family Carcharhinidae; genus Prionace; species Prionace glauca. The sequence continues at coordinate 200,527 of JBBMRE010000229.1, forward strand.
ATGGTGTGTCCTTTAGGGGGATTATCCGGGATAAACCGTCCCTCTGTCCCATGATGTGTCCTTTCGGGGAATTGTCCAGGATAATCTGTCCCTCTGTCCCATGATGTGTCCTTTAGGGGAATTGTCCAGGATAAACTGTCCCTCTGTCCCATGATGTGTCCTTTAGGGGGATTGTCCGGGATAAACTGTCCCTCTGACCCATGGTGTGTCCTTTAGGGGGATTGTCCGGTATAAATTGTCCCTCTGTCCCATGGTGTGTCCTTTAGGGGGATTGTCCAGGATAAACTGTCCCTCTGTCCCATGATGTGTCCTTTAGGGGGATTGTCCAGGATAAACTGTCCCTCTGTCCCGTGATGTGTCCGTTAGGGGGAGTATCCGGGATAAACTGTCCCTCTGTCCCATGGTCTGTCCTTTAGGGGGATTGTCCAGGATAAACTGTCCCTCTGTCCCGTGATGTGTCCGTTAGGGGGAGTATCCGGGATAAACTGTCCCTCTGTCCCATGGTGTGTCCTTTAGGGGGATTGTCCAGGATAAACTGTCCCTCTGTCCCATGGTGTGTCCTTTAGGGGGATTATCCGGGATAAACTGTCCCTCTGTCCCATGGTGTGTCCTTTAGGGGGATTTTCCGGTATAAACTGTCCCTCTGTCCCGTGATGTGTCCTTTAGGGCGAGTATCCGGGATAAACTGTCCCTCTGTCCCATGATGTGTCCTTTAGGGGGATTGTCCGGGATAAACTGTCCCTCTGTACCATGATGTGTCCTTTAGGGGGAGTATCCGGGATAAACTGTCCCTCTGTCCCATGGTGTGTCCTTTAGGGGGATTGTCCGGTATAAACTGTCCCTCTATCCCGTGATGTGTCCTTTAGGGCGAGTATCCGGGATAAACTGTCCCTCTGTCCCATGATGTGTCCTTTAGGGGGATTGTCCGGGATAAACTGTCCCTCTGTACCATGATGTGTCCTTTAGGGGGAGTATCCGGGATAAACTGTCCCTCTGCCCCATGATATGTCCTTTTGGGGGATTGTCCGGGATAAACTGTCCCTCTGTCCCATGGTGTGTCCTTTAGGAGGATTGTCCTGGATAAACTGTCCCTCTGTCCCATGGTGTGTCCTTTAGGGGGATTGTCCTGGATAAACTGTCCCTCTGTCCCATGGTGTGTCCTTTAGGGGGATTGTCCGGGATAAACTGTCCCTCTGTCCCATGATGTTTCCTTTAGGGGAATTGTCCAGGATAAACTGTCCCTCTGTCCCATGTTTTGTCCTTTAGGGGGATTGTCCGGGATAAACTGTCCCTCTGTCCCATGATGTGTCCTTTCGGGGGATTGTCCGGGATAAACTGTCCCTCTGTCCCATGATGTGTCCTTTAGTGGGAATATCCGGGATAAACTGTCCCTCTGTCCCATGGTGTGTCCTATATGGGGATTATCCGGGATAAACTGTCCCTCTGTCCCATGGTGTGTCCTTTAGGGGGATTATCCGGGATAAACTCTCCCTCTGTCCCATGATGTGTCCTTTAGGAGGATTGTCCAGGATAAATTGTCCCTCTGTCCCATGTTTTGTCCTTTAGGGGGATTGTCCAGGATAAACTGTCCCTCTGTCCCATGTTTTGTCCTTTAGGGGAATTGTCCGGGATAAACTGTCCCTCTGTCCCATGTTTTGTCCTTTAGGGGGATTGTCCAGGATAAACTGTCCCTCTGTCCCATGTTTTGTCCTTTAGGGGAATTGTCCAGGATAAACTGTCCCTCTGTCCCATGTTTTGTCCTTTAGGGGGATTGTCCGGGATAAACTGTCCCTCTGTCCCATGTTTTGTCCTTTAGGGGAATTGTCCGGGATAAACTGTCCCTCTGTCCCATGTTTTGTCCTTTAGGGGGATTGTCCAGGATAAACTGTCCCTCTGTCCCATGTTTTGTCCTTTAGGGGGATTGTCCAGGATAAACTGTCCCTCTGTCCCATGTTTTGTCCTTTAGGGGAATTGTCCAGGATAAACTGTCCCTCTGTCCCATGATGTGTCCTTTAGGGTTATTGTCCGGGATAAACTGTCCCTCTGTCCCATGGTGTGTCCTTTAGGAGGATTGTCCGGGATAAACTGTCCCTCTGTCCCATGATGTGTCCTTTAGGGGTATTGTCCGGGATAAACTGTCCCTCTGTCCCATGGTGTGTCCTTTAGGGGGATTGTCCGGGATAAACTGTCCCTCTGTCCCATGGTGTGTCCTTTAGGGGGATTGTCCGGGATAAACTGTCCCTCTGTCCCATGGTGTGTCCTTTAGGGGGATTGTCCAGGATAAACTGTCCCTCTGTCCCAAGATGTGTCCTTTAGGAGGATTGTCCGGGATAAACTGTCCCTCTGTCCCATGGTGTGTCCTTTAGGGGGATTGTCCAGGATAAAATGTCCCTCTGTCCCATGATGTGTCCTTTAGGAGGATTGTCCGCGATAAACTGTCCCTCTGTCCCATGATGTGTCCTTTAGGGGGATTGTCCGGGATAAACTGTCCCTCTGGCCCATGGTGTGTCCTTTAGGGGGATTGTCCAGGATAAACTGTCCCTCTGTCCCATGATGTGTCCTTTAGGAGGATTGTCCGGGATAAACTGTCCCTCTGGCCCATGGTGTGTCCTTTAGGGGGATTGTCTGGGATAAACTGTCCCTCTGGCCCATGGTGTGTCCTTTAGGGGGATTGTCCAGGATAAACTGTCCCTCTGTCCCATGGTCTGTCCTTTAGGGGGATTGTCCGGGATAAACTGTCCCTCTGTCCCATGGTGTGTCCTTTAGGGGGATTGTCCACGATAAACTGTCCCTCTGTCCCATGGTGTGTCCTTTAGGGGGATTGTCCAGGATAAACTGTCCCTCTGTCCCATGGTGTGTCCTTTAGGGGGATTGTCCAGGATAAACTGACCCTCTGTCCCATGGTCTGTCCTTTAGGGGGATTGTCCAGGATAAACTGTCCCTCTGTCCCATGGTGTGTCCTTTAGGGGGATTGTCCAGGATAAACTGTCCCTCTGTCCCATTGTGTATCCTTTTGGGGGATTGTCCAGGATAAACTGTCCCTCTGTCCCATGGTGTATCCTTTTGGGGGATTGTCCGGGATAAACTGACCCTCTGTCCCATGGTCTGTCCTTTAGGGGGATTGTCCGGGATAATCTGTCCCTCTGTCCCATTGTGTATCCTTTTGGGGGATTGTCCAGGATAAACTGTCCCTCTGTCCCATGATATGTCCTTTAGGGGGATTGTCCGGGATAAACTGTCCCTCTGTCCCATGATGTGTCCTTTAGGGGGATTGTCCAGGATAAACTGTCCCTCTGTCCCATGGTGTGTCCTTTAGGAGGACTGTCCATGATAAACTGTCCCTCTGTCCCATGGTGTGTCCTTTAGGGGGATTGTCCGGGATAAACTGTCCCTCTGTCCCATGGTGTGTCCTTTAGGGAGATTGTCCAGGGACCGAGTGAGACACACGGACCGGAGGAGACACAGGGACCGAGAGAGAGACACAGTGACCGAGAGAGAGACACAGGGACCGAGAGAGAGACAGGGACCGAGAAACAGACACAGGGACCGAGAGAGAGACACACAGAGACCGAGAGAGAGACAGGGACCGAGAGAGACACATGGACCGAGAGAGAGAGAGACAGGGACCGAGAGGGACACAGGGACCGAGAGAGACACAGGGACCGAGAGAGAGAGAGACACAGGGACCGAGAGAGAGACAGGGACCGAGAGAGACACAGGGACCAAGAGAGAGAGACAGGGACCGAGAGAGACACAGGGACCGAGAGAGACACAGGGACCGAGAGGGAGACATAGGGACCGAGTGATACACCGGGAACGAGAGAGTCACAGGGACCGAGAGAGAGACACAGGGACCGAGAGAGCCTCAGGTACCGAGAGAGACACAGGGACCGAGAGAGAGACACAGGGACTGAGAGAGAGACAGGGACAGAGAGAGACACAGGGACTAAGAGAGAGACAGGGACCGAGTGAGACACAGGGACTCAGAGAGAGACACAGGGACCGAGAGAGACACAGGGACCGAGGGAGTCACAGGGACCGAGAGAGACACAGGGACCGAGAGGGACACTGTAACTGAGAGAGTCACAGGGAGAAAGTGAGAAACAGGGACCGAGAGAGAGAGACAGGCACCGAGAGAGACACAGGGACCGAGAGAGACACAGGGACCGAGAGAGAGACAGGGACCGAGAAGCAGACACAGGGACAGAGAGAGAGAGACACAGGGACCGAGAGAGACACAGGGACCGAGTGAGACACAGGGACTGAGAGAGACACAGGGACCGAGAGAGACACAGGGACCGAGTGAGACACAGGGACCGAGTGAGACACAGGGACCGAGAGAGAGACACAGGGACTGAGAGAGAGACACAGGGACCGAGAGAGAGACACAGGGACCGAGAGAGACACCGGGACCTAGAGAGACACAGGGACCGAGAGAGAGACAGGGACCGAGAGAGAGACTCAGGGACCTAGAGAAAGATACAGGGACCGAGAGCGAGACACAGGGACCGAGAGAGACACAGGGAGCAAGGGAGAGACACAGGGACCGAGAGAGAGACACAGGGACCGAGAAAGAGACACAGGGACTGAGAGAGAGACACAAGGACCGAGAGAGACACAGGGACCGAGAGAGACGCAGAGAGCAAGATAGAGAGACAGGGACCGAGAGAGAGACAGGGTCCGAGAGAGAGAGACACAGGGACCGAGAGCGAGACACAGTGACCGAGAGAGAGAAACAGGGACCGAGAGAGACACAGGGACAAAGTGAGACACAGGTACCGAGAGAGACGCAGAGAGCAAGAGAGAGAGACAGGGACCGAGAAAGAGACACAGGGACCGAGAGAGACACAGGGACCGAGTGAGACACAGGGACCGAGAGAGAGACAGGGACCGAGAGAGAGACTGAGAGAGCGACAGGGACTGAGAGAGTCACAGGGACCGAGTAAGACACAGGGACCGAGAGGGACACAGGGACGAGAGAGAGACACAGGGACCGAGAGAGACACAGCGTCCGAGAGAGACACAGGGACCGAGAGAGACACAGGGACCGCGAGAGAGACACAGGGACTGAGAGAGAGACACAGGGACCGAGAGAGACACAGAGAGCAAGAGAGAGAGACAGCGACCGAGAGAGACACAGGGACCGAGAGAGAGAGACACAGGGACTGAGAGAGAGACACAGGGACCGAGAGAGACACAGGGAACGAGTGAGTGACACAGGGACCGAGAGAGAGACACAGGGACTGAGAGAGAGACAGGGACCGAGAGAGACATAGGGACCGAGAGAGAGACACAGGGACCGAGAAAGAGACACAGGGACTGAGAGAGAGAAAGGGACAGAGAGAGACACAGGGACCGAGAAAGACACAGGGGCCGAGTGACACACAGGGACCGAGAGAGACACATGGACCGAGCGAGACACAGGGACCCAGACAGAGACAGGTACCGAGTGAGAAATACAGGGACCGAGTGAGACACAGTGACCAAGAGAGAGACACAGAGACCAAGAGAGACATAGTGACCGAGAGAGAGAGACAGGGACCGAGAGAGAGTCACAGGGATCGACAGAGAGACACAGTGACCAAGAGAGAGACACAGGGACCGAGAGAGAGACAGGGACCGAGTAAGACACAGGGACCCAGAGAGAGACACAGGGACCCAGAGAGAGACACAGGGACCGAGAGAGACATCGGGACGGAGAGAGACACAGGGGTGAGAGAGAGACAAAGGGACCGAGAGAGACACAGGGACCGAGTGAGACACAGGGTCTTAGAGAGACACAGGGACCGAGAGAGAGACACACGGATGGAGAGAGAGACACAAGGACCGAGAGAGACACAGGGACCGAGAGAGAGACACAGCGATGGAGGGAGAGACACAGGGACCGAGAGAGACACAGGGACCGAGAGAGAGACACAGAGACCGAGAGTGAGACACAGGGACCAAGAGAGAGACGCAGGGACCGAGAGAGACACAGGGACTGAGAGAGACACAGGGACCAAGAGAGAGACACAGGGACCGAGAGAGACACCGGGACCTAGAGTGACACAGGGACCGAGAGAGAGACAGGGACCGAGAGAGAGACACAGGGACCGAGAGAAAGAAACAGGGACCTAGAGCCAGACACAGGGACCGAGAGAGAAACAGGGAGCAAGGGAGAGACACAGGGACCGAGAGAGAGACACAGGGACCGAGAGCGAGACACAGGGACTGAGTGAGAGACAGGGACCGAGAGAGACACAGAGAGTAAGATAGAGAGACAGGGACCGAGAGAGACACCGGGACCGAAAGAGACACAGGGACCGAGAGAGAGAACGGGACCGAGAGAGAGACATAGGGACCGAGAGAGAGACACAGGGACCGAGAGCGAGACACAGTGACCGAGAGAGAGACAGGGACAAAGTGAGACACAGGGACCGAGAGAGACGCAGAGAGCAAGAGAGAGAGAGACAGGGACCGAGAAAGAGACACAGGGACCGAGAGAGAGACACAGGGACCGCGAGAGAGACACAGGGACCGAGAGAGACACCGGGACTAAGAGAGAGACAGGGACCGAGTGAGACACAGGGACTCAGAGAGAGACACAGGGACCGAGAGAGACACAGGGACCGAGGGAGTCACAGGGACCGAGAGAGACACAGGGACCGAGAGGGACACTGTAACTGAGAGAGTCACAGGGAGAAAGTGAGAAACAGGGACCGAGAGAGAGAGACAGGCACCGAGAGAGACACAGGGACCGAGAGAGACACAGGGACCGAGAGAGAGACAGGGACCGAGAAGCAGACACAGGGACAGAGAGAGAGAGACACAGGGACCGAGAGAGACACAGGGACCGAGTGAGACACAGGGACTGAGAGAGACACAGGGACCGAGAGAGACACAGGGACCGAGTGAGACACAGGGACCGAGTGAGACACAGGGACCGAGAGAGAGACACAGGGACTGAGAGAGAGACACAGGGACCGAGAGAGAGACACAGGGACCGAGAGAGACACCGGGACCTAGAGAGACACAGGGACCGAGAGAGAGACAGGGACCGAGAGAGAGACTCAGGGACCTAGAGAAAGATACAGGGACCGAGAGCGAGACACAGGGACCGAGAGAGACACAGGGAGCAAGGGAGAGACACAGGGACCGAGAGAGAGACACAGGGACCGAGAAAGAGACACAGGGACTGAGAGAGAGACACAAGGACCGAGAGAGACACAGGGACCGAGAGAGACGCAGAGAGCAAGATAGAGAGACAGGGACCGAGAGAGAGACAGGGTCCGAGAGAGAGAGACACAGGGACCGAGAGCGAGACACAGTGACCGAGAGAGAGAAACAGGGACCGAGAGAGACACAGGGACAAAGTGAGACACAGGTACCGAGAGAGACGCAGAGAGCAAGAGAGAGAGACAGGGACCGAGAAAGAGACACAGGGACCGAGAGAGACACAGGGACCGAGTGAGACACAGGGACCGAGAGAGAGACAGGGACCGAGAGAGAGACTGAGAGAGCGACAGGGACTGAGAGAGTCACAGGGACCGAGTAAGACACAGGGACCGAGAGGGACACAGGGACGAGAGAGAGACACAGGGACCGAGAGAGACACAGCGTCCGAGAGAGACACAGGGACCGAGAGAGACACAGGGACCGCGAGAGAGACACAGGGACTGAGAGAGAGACACAGGGACCGAGAGAGACACAGAGAGCAAGAGAGAGAGACAGCGACCGAGAGAGACACAGGGACCGAGAGAGAGAGACACAGGGACTGAGAGAGAGACACAGGGACCGAGAGAGACACAGGGAACGAGTGAGTGACACAGGGACCGAGAGAGAGACACAGGGACTGAGAGAGAGACAGGGACCGAGAGAGACATAGGGACCGAGAGAGAGACACAGGGACCGAGAAAGAGACACAGGGACTGAGAGAGAGAAAGGGACAGAGAGAGACACAGGGACCGAGAAAGACACAGGGGCCGAGTGACACACAGGGACCGAGAGAGACACATGGACCGAGCGAGACACAGGGACCCAGACAGAGACAGGTACCGAGTGAGAAATACAGGGACCGAGTGAGACACAGTGACCAAGAGAGAGACACAGAGACCAAGAGAGACATAGTGACCGAGAGAGAGAGACAGGGACCGAGAGAGAGTCACAGGGATCGACAGAGAGACACAGTGACCAAGAGAGAGACACAGGGACCGAGAGAGAGACAGGGACCGAGTAAGACACAGGGACCCAGAGAGAGACACAGGGACCCAGAGAGAGACACAGGGACCGAGAGAGACATCGGGACGGAGAGAGACACAGGGGTGAGAGAGAGACAAAGGGACCGAGAGAGACACAGGGACCGAGTGAGACACAGGGTCTTAGAGAGACACAGGGACCGAGAGAGAGACACACGGATGGAGAGAGAGACACAAGGACCGAGAGAGACACAGGGACCGAGAGAGAGACACAGCGATGGAGGGAGAGACACAGGGACCGAGAGAGACACAGGGACCGAGAGAGAGACACAGAGACCGAGAGTGAGACACAGGGACCAAGAGAGAGACGCAGGGACCGAGAGAGACACAGGGACTGAGAGAGACACAGGGACCAAGAGAGAGACACAGGGACCGAGAGAGACACCGGGACCTAGAGTGACACAGGGACCGAGAGAGAGACAGGGACCGAGAGAGAGACACAGGGACCGAGAGAAAGAAACAGGGACCTAGAGCCAGACACAGGGACCGAGAGAGAAACAGGGAGCAAGGGAGAGACACAGGGACCGAGAGAGAGACACAGGGACCGAGAGCGAGACACAGGGACTGAGTGAGAGACAGGGACCGAGAGAGACACAGAGAGTAAGATAGAGAGACAGGGACCGAGAGAGACACCGGGACCGAAAGAGACACAGGGACCGAGAGAGAGAACGGGACCGAGAGAGAGACATAGGGACCGAGAGAGAGACACAGGGACCGAGAGCGAGACACAGTGACCGAGAGAGAGACAGGGACAAAGTGAGACACAGGGACCGAGAGAGACGCAGAGAGCAAGAGAGAGAGAGACAGGGACCGAGAAAGAGACACAGGGACCGAGAGAGAGACACAGGGACCGCGAGAGAGACACAGGGACCGAGAGAGACACCGGGACCGAGAGAGACACAGGGACCGAGAGAGAGAGACAGGGACCGAGAGAGAGACTCAGAGACTGAGAGAGAGACAGGGACTGAGAGAGTCACAGGGACCGAGTAAGACACAGGGAACGAGAGAGACACAGCGACCGAGAGAGAGACACAGGGACTGAGAGAGAGATAGGGACCGAGAGAGACACAGAGAGCAAGAGAGAGAGACAGCGACCGAGAGAGACACAGGGACCGAGAGAGAGACACAGGGACTGAGAGAGACACAGGGACCGAGAAAGACACAGGGGCCGATTGACACACATGGACCGAGAGAGACACATGGACCGAGCGAGACACAGGGACCGAGACAGAGACAGGTACTGAGTGAGAAATACAGGGACCGAGTGAGACACTGTGACCAAGAGAGAGACACAGGGAGCGAGAGAGAGACAGGGACCGAGTGAGACACAGGGACCCAGAGAGAGACACAGGGACCGAGAGAGACATCGGGACGGAGAGAGACACAGGGGTGAGAGAGAGACAAAGGGACCGAGAGAGACACAGGGACCGAGTGAGACACGGGTCTTAGAGAGACACAGGGACCGAGAGAGAGACACAGGGATGGAGAGAGAGACACAGGGACCGAGAGAGACACAGGGACCGAGAGAGAGACACAGCGATGGAGGGAGAGACACAGGGACCGAGAGAGACACAGGGACTTATAGAGAAACAGGGACCGAGTGAGTGACACAGGGACCGAGAGAGAGACACAGGGTCTTAGAGAGAGGCACAGGGACCGAGACAGAGACAGGGACCGAGAGAGACACCGGGACAGAGAGAGACATGGGGTGAGAGAGAGACACAGGGACTGAGAGAGAGACAGGGACCGAGAGAGACACAGATAGTAAGATAGAGAGACAGGGACCGAGAGAGACAGCGGGACCGAGAGAGTCACAGGGACCGAGAGAGAGACAGGGACCGAGAGAGATACAGGGACCGAGAGAGAGACATAGGGACCGAGAGAGAGACACAGGGACCGAGAGCGAGACACAGTGACTGAGAGAGAGACACAGGGACCGAGAGAGACACAGGGACCGAGAGAGAGACCGGGACCGAGAGAGACACAGGGACCGAGAGAGAGACAGGGACCGAGAGAGAGACTCAGAGACTGAGAGAGAGACAGGGACTGAGGGAGTCACAGGAACCGAGTAAGACACAGGGACCGAGAGAGACACAGGGACCGAGAGAGAGACACAGGGACCGAGAGAGCCACCGGGACCGAGAGAGACACAGGGACCGAGAGAGAGACAGGGACCGAGAGAGAGACTCAGAGACTGAGAGAGAGACAGGGACTGAGAGAGGCACAGGGACCGAGTAAGACACAGGGACCGAGAGAGACACAGGGACCGAGAGAGAGACACAGGGACTGAGAGAGAGACAGGGACCGAGAGAGACACAGAGAGCAAGAGAGAGAGACAGCGACCGAGAGAGACACAGGGACCGAGAGAGAGACACAGGGACTGAGAGAGAGACACATGGACCGAGAGAGACACAGGGAACGAGTGAGAGACACAGGGACCGAGAGAGAGAGACACAGGGACTGAGAGAGAGACAGGGACCGAGAGAGAGACACAGAGAGCAAGAGAGAGAGACAGCGACCGAGAGAGACACAGGGACCGAGAGAGAGACACAGGGACTGAGAGAGAGACACAGGGACCGAGAGAGACACAGGGAACGAGTGAGAGACACAGGGACCGAGAGAGAGACACAAGGACCGAGGAAGAGACACAGGGACTGAGAGAGAGACAGGGACAGAGAGAGACACAGGGACCGAGAAAGACACAGGGGCCAGTGACACACAGGGACAGAGAGAGACACATGGCCCGAGAGAGAGACAGGGACCGAGAGAGAGACAGGGACCGAGAGAGACACAGGGACCGAGAGAGACACAGGGACCGAGAGGGAGACATAGGGACCAAGAGAGACATAGTGAACCGGAGAGAGAGACAGGGACCGAGAGAGAGACACAGGGACCGACAGAGAGACACAGTGACCAAGAGAGAGACACAGGGACCGAGAGAGAGACACAGGGACCGAGAGAGACATCGGGACGGAGAGAGACACAGGGGTGAGAGAGAGACAAAGGGACCGAGAGAGACACAGGGACCGAGTGAGACACAGGGTCTTAGAGAGACACAGGGACCAATAGAGAGACACAGGGATGGAGAGAGAGACACAAGGACCGAGAGAGACACAGGGACCGACAGAGAGACACAGTGACCAAGAGAGAGACACAGGGACCGAGAGAGAGACACAGGGACCGAGAGAGACATCGGGACGGAGAGAGACACAGGGGTGAGAGAGAGACAAAGGGACCGAGAGAGACACAGGGACCGAGTGAGACACAGGGACCGAGAGAGACACAGGGACCGAGAGGGAGACATAGGGACCAAGAGAGACATAGTGAACCGGAGAGAGAGACAGGGACCGAGAGAGAGACACAGGGACCGACAGAGAGACACAGTGACCAAGAGAGAGACACAGGGACCGAGAGAGAGACACAGGGACCGAGATAGACATCGGGACGGAGAGAGACACAGGGGTGAGAGAGAGACAAAGGGACCGAGAGAGACACAGGGACCGAGTGAGACACAGGGTCTTAGAGAGACACAGGGACCAATAGAGAGACACAGGGATGGAGAGAGAGACACAAGGACCGAGAGAGACACAGGGACCGACAGAGAGACACAGTGACCAAGAGAGAGACACAGGGACCGAGAGAGAGACACAGGGACCGAGAGAGACATCGGGACGGAGAGAAACACAGGGGTGAGAGAGAGACAAAGGGACCGAGAGAGACACAGGGACCGAGTGAGACACAGGGTCTTAGAGAGACACAGGGACCAATAGAGAGACACAGGGATGGAGAGAGAGACACAAGGACCGAGAGAGACACAGGGACCGAGAGAGAGACACAGCGATGGAGGGAGAGACACAGGGACTGAGAGAGACACAGGGACTGAGAGAGACACAGGGACCGAGAGAGAGACACAGCGACCGAGAGTGAGACACAGGGACCGAGAGAGACACAGGGACTGAGAGAGACACAGGGACCAGGAGAGAGACACAGGGACCGAGAGAGACACCGGGACCTAGAGAGACACAGCGACCGAGAGAGAGACAGGGACCGAGAGAGAGACAGAGGGACCGAGAGCGAGACACAGGGACCGAGAGCGAGACACAGGGACCGAGAGAGACACATGGAGCAAGGGAGAGACACAGGGACCGAGAGAGTCACCGGGACCGAGAGAGACACAGGGACCGAGAGAGAGACAGGGACCGAGAGAGAGACTCAGAGACTGAGAGAGAGACAGGGACTGAGAGAGTCACAGGGACCGAGTAAGACACAGGGACCGAGAGAGACACAGGGACCGAGAGAGAGACACAGGGACTGAGAGAGAGACAGGGACCGAGAGAGACACAGAGAGCAAGAGAGAGAGACAGCGACCGAGAGAGACACAGGGACCGAGAGAGAGACACAGGGACTGAGAGAGAGACACAGGGACCAAGAGAGACACAGGGAACGAGTGAGAGACACAGGGACCGAGAGAGAGAGACACAGGGACTGAGAGAGAGACAGGGACCAAGAGAGACACAGGGACCGAGAGAGAGACACAGGGACCGAGGAAGAGACACAGGGACTGAGAGAGTCACAGGGACCGAGTAAGACACAGGGACAGAGAGAGACACAGGGACCGAGAAAGACACAGGGGCCAGTGACACACAGGGACAGAGAGAGACACATGGCCCGAGAGAGAGAGACAGGGACCGAGTGAGAGACACAGGGACCGAGAGAGACACAGGGACCGAGAGGGAGACATAGGGACCAAGAGAGACATAGTGAACCGGAGAGAGAGACAGGGACCGAGAGAGAGACACAGGGACCGACAGAGAGACACAGTGACCAAGAGAGAGACACAGGGACCGAGAGAGAGACACAGGGACCGAGAGAGACATCGGGACGGAGAGAGACACAGGGGTGAGAGAGAGACAAAGGGACCGAGAGAGACACAGGGACCGAGTGAGACACAGGGTCTTAGAGAGACACAGGGACCAATAGAGAGACACAGGGATGGAGAGAGAGACACAAGGACCGAGAGAGACACATGGACCGACAGAGAGACACAGTGACCAAGAGAGAGACACAGGGACCGAGAGAGAGACACAGGGACCGAGAGAGACATCGGGACGGAGAGAGACACAGGGGTGAGAGAGAGACAAAGGGACCGAGAGAGACACAGGGACCGAGTGAGACACAGGGACCGAGAGAGACACAGGGACCGAGAGGGAGACATAGGGACCAAGAGAGACATAGTGAACCGGAGAGAGAGACAGGGACCGAGAGAGAGACACAGGGACCGACAGAGAGACACAGTGACCAAGAGAGAGACACAGGGACCGAGAGAGAGACACAGGGACCGAGAGAGACATCGGGACGGAGAGAGACACAGGGGTGAGAGAGAGACAAAGGGACCGAGAGAGACACAGGGACCGAGTGAGACACAGGGTCTTAGAGAGACACAGGGACCAATAGAGAGACACAGGGATGGAGAGAGAGACACAAGGACCGAGAGAGACACAGGGACCGACAGAGAGACACAGTGACCAAGAGAGAGACACAGGGACCGAGAGAGAGACACAGGGACCGAGAGAGACATCGGGACGGAGAGAGACACAGGGGTGAGAGAGAGACAAAGGGACCGAGAGAGACACAGGGACCGAGTGAGACACAGGGTCTTAGAGAGACACAGGGACCAATAGAGAGACACAGGGATGGAGAGAGAGACACAAGGACCGAGAGAGACACAGGGACCGAGAGAGAGACACAGCGATGGAGGGAGAGACACAGGGACTGAGAGAGACACAGGGACTGAGAGAGACACAGGGACCGAGTAAGACACAGGGACCGAGAGAGACACAGGGACTGAGAGAGAGACAGGGACCGAGAGAGACACAGGGACCGAGAGAGACACAGGGACCGAGAGAGAGACACAGGGACTGAGAGAGAGACACAGGGACTGAGAGAGAGACAGGGACCAAGAGAGACACAGGGACCGAGGAAGAGACACAGGGACTGAGAGAGTCACAGGGACCGAGTAAGACACAGGGACAGAGAGAGACACAGGGACTGAGAGAGACACAGGGGCCAGTGACACACAGGGACAGAGAGAGACACATGGCCCGAGAGAGAGAGACAGGGACCGAGTGAGAGACACAGGGACCGAGAGAGACACAGGGACCGAGAGGGAGACATAGGGACCAAGAGTGACATAGTGAACCGGAGAGAGAGACAGGGACCGAGAGAGAGACACAGGGACCGACAGAGAGACACAGTGACCAAGAGAGAGACACAGGGACCGAGAGAGAGACACAGGGACCGAGAGAGACATCGGGACGGAGAGAGACACAGGGGTGAGAGAGAGACAAAGGGACCGAGAGAGACACAGGGACCGAGTGAGACACAGGGTCTTAGAGAGACACAGGGACCAATAGAGAGACACAGGGATGGAGAGAGAGACACAAGGACCGAGAGAGACACATGGACCGACAGAGAGACACAGTGACCAAGAGAGAGACACAGGGACCGAGAGAGAGACACAGGGACCGAGAGAGACATCGGGACGGAGAGAGACACAGGGGTGAGAGAGAGACAAAGGGACCGAGAGAGACACAGGGACCGAGTGAGACACAGGGACCGAGAGAGACACAGGGACCGAGAGGGAGACATAGGGACCAAGAGAGACATAGTGAACCGGAGAGAGAGACAGGGACCGAGAGAGAGACACAGGGACCGACAGAGAGACACAGTGACCAAGAGAGAGACACAGGGACCGAGAGAGAGACACAGGGACCGAGAGAGACATCGGGACGGAGAGAGACACAGGGGTGAGAGAGAGACAAAGGGACCGAGAGAGACACAGGGACCGAGTGAGACACAGGGTCTTAGAGAGACACAGGGACCAATAGAGAGACACAGGGATGGAGAGAGAGACACAAGGACCGAGAGAGACACAGGGACCGACAGAGAGACACAGTGACCAAGAGAGAGACACAGGGACCGAGAGAGAGACACAGGGACCGAGAGAGACATCGGGACGGAGAGAGACACAGGGGTGAGAGAGAGACAAAGGGACCGAGAGAGACACAGGGACCGAGTGAGACACAGGGACCGAGAGAGACACAGGGACCGAGAGGGAGACATAGGGACCAAGAGAGACATAGTGAACCGGAGAGAGAGACAGGGACCGAGAGAGAGACACAGGGACCGACAGAGAGACACAGTGACCAAGAGAGAGACACAGGGACCGAGAGAGAGACACAGGGACCGAGAGAGACATCGGGACGGAGAGAGACACAGGGGTGAGAGAGAGACAAAGGGACCGAGAGAGACACAGGGACCGAGTGAGACACAGGGTCTTAGAGAGACACAGGGACCAATAGAGAGACACAGGGATGGAGAGAGAGACACAAGGACCGAGAGAGACACAGGGACCGAGAGAGAGACACAGCGATGGAGGGAGAGACACAGGGACTGAGAGAGACACAGGGACTGAGAGAGACACAGGAACCGAGAGAGAGACACAGCGACCGAGAGTGAGACACAGGGACCGAGAGAGACACAGGGACTGAGAGAGACACAGGGACCAAGAGAGAGACACAGAGACCGAGAGAGACACCGGGACGTAGAGAGACACAGTGACCGAGAGAGAGACAGGGACCGAGAGAGAGACAGAGGGACCGAGAGCGAGACACAGGGACCGAGAGCGAGACACAGGGACCGAGAGAGACACATGGAGCAAGGGAGAGACACAGGGACCGAGAGAGAGACACAGGGACCGAGAAAGAGACACAGGGACTGAGAGAGAGACAGGGACCGAGTGAGACACAGGGTCTTAGAGAGACACAGGGACCAATAGAGAGACACAGGGATGGAGAGAGAGACACAAGGACCGAGAGAGACACAGGGACCGAGAGAGAGACACAGCGATGGAGGGAGAGACACAGGGACTGAGAGAGACACAGGGACTGAGAGAGACACAGGGACCGAGAGAGAGACACAGCGACCGAGAGTGAGACACAGGGACCGAGAGAGACACAGGGACTGAGAGAGACACAGGGACCAAGAGAGAGACACAGGGACCGAGAGAGACACCGGGACCTAGAGAGACACAGCGACCGAGAGAGAGACAGGGACCGAGAGAGAGACAGAGGGACCGAGAGCGAGACACAGGGACCGAGAGCGAGACACAGGGACCGAGAGAGACACATGGAGCAAGGGAGAGACACAGGGACCGAGAGAGTCACCGGGACCGAGAGAGACACAGGGACCGAGAGAGAGACAGGGACCGAGAGAGAGACTCAGAGACTGAGAGAGAGACAGGGACTGAGAGAGTCACAGGGACCGAGTAAGACACAGGGACCGAGAGAGACACAGGGACCGAGAGAGAGACACAGGGACTGAGAGAGAGACAGGGACCGAGAGAGACACAGAGAGCAAGAGAGAGAGACAGCGACCGAGAGAGACACAGGGACCGAGAGAGAGACACAGGGACTGAGAGAGAGACACAGGGACCGAGAGAGACACAGGGAACGAGTGAGAGACACAGGGACCGAGAGAGAGAGACACAGGGACTGAGAGAGAGACAGGGACCAAGAGAGACACAGGGACCGAGAGAGAGACACAGGGACCGAGGAAGAGACACAGGGACTGAGAGAGTCACAGGGACCGAGTAAGACACAGGGACAGAGAGAGACACAGGGACCGAGAAAGACACAGGGGCCAGTGACACACAGGGACAGAGAGAGACACATGGCCCGAGAGAGAGAGACAGGGACCGAGTGAGAGACACAGGGACCGAGAGAGACACAGGGACCGAGAGGGAGACATAGGGACCAAGAGAGACATAGTGAACCGGAGAGAGAGACAGGGACCGAGAGAGAGACACAGGGACCGACAGAGAGACACAGTGACCAAGAGAGAGACACAGGGACCGAGAGAGAGACACAGGGACCGAGAGAGACATCGGGACGGAGAGAGACACAGGGGTGAGAGAGAGACAAAGGGACCGAGAGAGACACAGGGACCGAGTGAGACACAGGGTCTTAGAGAGACACAGGGACCAATAGAGAGACACAGGGATGGAGAGAGAGACACAAGGACCGAGAGAGACACATGGACCGACAGAGAGACACAGTGACCAAGAGAGAGACACAGGGACCGAGAGAGAGACACAGGGACCGAGAGAGACATCGGGACGGAGAGAGACACAGGGGTGAGAGAGAGACAAAGGGACCGAGAGAGACACAGGGACCGATTGAGACACAGGGACCGAGAGAGACACAGGGACCGAGAGGGAGACATAGGGACCAAGAGAGACATAGTGAACCGGAGAGAGAGACAGGGACCGAGAGAGAGACACAGGGACCGACAGAAAGACACAGTGGCCAAGAGAGAGACACAGGGACCGAGAGAGAGACACAGGGACCGAGAGAGACATCGGACGGAGAGAGACACAGGGGTGAGAGAGAGACAAAGGGACCGAGAGAGACACAGGGACCGAGTGAGACACAGGGTCTTAGAGAGACACAGGGACCAATAGAGAGACACAGGGATGGAGAGAGAGACACAAGGACCGAGAGAGACACAGGGACCGACAGAGAGACACAGTGACCAAGAGAGAGACACAGGGACCGAGAGAGAGACACAGGGACCGAGAGAGACATCGGGACGGAGAGAGACACAGGGGTGAGAGAGAGACAAAGGGACCGAGAGAGACACAGGGACCGAGTGAGACACAGGGTCTTAGAGAGACACAGGGACCAATAGAGAGACACAGGGATGGAGAGAGAGACACAAGGACCGAGAGAGACACAGGGACCGAGAGAGAGACACAGCGATGGAGGGAGAGACACAGGGACTGAGAGAGACACAGGGACTGAGAGAGACACAGGGACCGAGAGAGAGACACAGCGACCGAGAGTGAGACACAGGGACCGAGAGAGACACAGGGACTGAGAGAGACACAGGGACCAAGAGAGAGACACAGAGACCGAGAGAGACACCGGGACCTAGAGAGACACAGTGACCGAGAGAGAGACAGGGACCGAGAGAGAGACAGAGGGACCGAGAGCGAGACACAGGGACCGAGAGCGAGACACAGGGACCGAGAGAGAGACACAGGGACCGAGAAAGAGACACAGGGACTGAGAGAGAGACAGGGACCGAGTGAGACACAGGGTCTTAGAGAGACACAGGGACCAATAGAGAGACACAGGGATGGAGAGAGAGACACAAGGACCGAGAGAGACACAGGGACCGAGAGAGAGACACAGCGATGGAGGGAGAGACACAGGGACTGAGAGAGACACAGGGACTGAGAGAGACACAGGGACCGAGAGAGAGACACAGCGACCGAGAGTGAGACACAGGGACCGAGAGAGACACAGGGACTGAGAGAGACACAGGGACCGAGAGAGAGACACAGGGACCGAGAGAGACACCGGGACCTAGAGAGACACAGCGACCGAGAGAGAGACAGGGACCGAGAGAGAGACAGAGGGACCGAGAGCGAGACACGGGGACCGAGAGCGAGACACAGGGACCGAGAGAGACACATGGAGCAAGGGAGAGACACAGGGACCGAGAGAGTCACCGGGACCGAGAGAGACACAGGGACCGAGAGAGAGACAGGGACCGAGAGAGAGACTCAGAGACTGAGAGAGAGACAGGGACTGAGAGAGTCACAGGGACCGAGTAAGACACAGGGACCGAGAGAGACACAGGGACCGAGAGAGAGACACAGGGACTGAGAGAGAGACAGGGACCGAGAGAGACACAGAGAGCAAGAGAGAGAGACAGCGACCGAGAGAGACACAGGGACCGAGAGAGAGACACAGGGACTGAGAGAGAGACACAGGGACCGAGAGAGACACAGGGAACGAGTGAGAGACACAGGGACCGAGAGAGAGAGACACAGGGACTGAGAGAGAGACAGGGACCAAGAGAGACACAGGGACCGAGAGAGAGACACAGGGACCGAGGAAGAGACACAGGGACTGAGAGAGTCACAGGGACCGAGTAAGACACAGGGACAGAGAGAGACACAGGGACCGAGAAAGACACAGGGGCCAGTGACACACAGGGACAGAGAGAGACACATGGCCCGAGAGAGAGAGACAGGGACCGAGTGAGAGACACAGGGACCGAGAGAGACACAGGGACCGAGAGGGAGACATAGGGACCAAGAGAGACATAGTGAACCGGAGAGAGAGACAGGGACCGAGAGAGAGACACAGGGACCGACAGAGAGACACAGTGACCAAGAGAGAGACACAGGGACCGAGAGAGAGACACAGGGACCGAGAGAGACATCGGGACGGAGAGAGACACAGGGGTGAGAGAGAGACAAAGGGACCGAGAGAGACACAGGGACCGAGTGAGACACAGGGTCTTAGAGAGACACAGGGACCAATAGAGAGACACAGGGATGGAGAGAGAGACACAAGGACCGAGAGAGACACATGGACCGACAGAGAGACACAGTGACCAAGAGAGAGACACAGGGACCGAGAGAGAGACACAGGGACCGAGAGAGACATCGGGACGGAGAGAGACACAGGGGTGAGAGAGAGACAAAGGGACCGAGAGAGACACAGGGACCGATTGAGACACAGGGACCGAGAGAGACACAGGGACCGAGAGGGAGACATAGGGACCAAGAGAGACATAGTGAACCGGAGAGAGAGACAGGGACCGAGAGAGAGACACAGGGACCGACAGAGAGACACAGTGACCAAGAGAGAGACACAGGGACCGAGAGAGAGACACAGGGACCGAGAGAGACATCGGGACGGAGAGAGACACAGGGGTGAGAGAGAGACAAAGGGACCGAGAGAGACACAGGGACCGAGTGAGACACAGGGTCTTAGAGAGACACAGGGACCAATAGAGAGATACAGGGATGGAGAGAGAGACACAAGGACCGAGAGAGACACAGGGACCGACAGAGAGACACAGTGACCAAGAGAGAGACACAGGGACCGAGAGAGAGACACAGGGATCGAGAGAGACATCGGGACGGAGAGAGACACAGGGGTGAGAGAGAGACAAAGGGACCGAGAGAGACACAGGGACCGAGTGAGACACAGGGTCTTAGAGAGACACAGGGACCAATAGAGAGACACAGGGATGGAGAGAGAGACACAAGGACCGAGAGAGACACAGGGACCGAGAGAGAGACACAGCGATGGAGGGAGAGACACAGGGACTGAGAGAGACACAGGGACTGAGAGAGACACAGGGACCGAGAGAGAGACACAGCGACCGAGAGTGAGACACAGGGACCGAGAGAGACACAGGGACTGAGAGAGACACAGGGACCAAGAGAGAGACACAGAGACCGAGAGAGACACCGGGACCTAGAGAGACACAGTGACCGAGAGAGAGACAGGGACCGAGAGAGAGACAGAGGGACCGAGAGCGAGACACAGGGACCGAGAGCGAGACACAGGGACCGAGAGAGACACATGGAGCAAGGGAGAGACACAGGGACCGAGAGAGAGACACAGGGACCGAGAAAGAGACACAGGGACTGAGAGAGAGACAGGGACCGAGAGAGTCACAGGGACCGAGAGAGAGACACAGTGACCGAGAGAGAGACACAGGGACCGAGAGAGACACAGGGACCGAGAGAGACACCGGGACCGAGAGTGACACAGGGACCGAGAGAGAGACAGGGATCGAGAGAGAGACTCAGAGACTGAGAGAGAGACAGGGACTGAGAGAGTCCCAGGAACCGAGTAAGACACAGGGACCGATAGGGACACAGGGTCCGAGAGTGAGACACAGGGACCGAGAGAGACACAGCGTCCAAGAGAGACACAGGGACCGAGAGAGACACAGGGACCGCGAGAGAGACACAGGGACTGAGAGAGAGACACAGGGACCGAGAGAGACACAGGGAACGAGAGAGAGAAACAGGTACCGAGAGAGAGACACAGGGACTGAGAGAGAGACTGGGACCGAGAGAGAGACACAGGGACCTAGAGAGAGACACAGGGACCGAGATAGAGTCACAGGGGCCGAGAGAGAGACACAGGGACCGAGACAGAGACACAGGTACCGAGTGAGACACAGGGACCGAGAGAGTCACAGGGATTGAGCGAGTCACAGGAACCGAGAGAGAGACACAGGGACCGACAGAGAGACACAGTGACCAAGATAGAGACACAGGGACCGAGAGAGAGACAGGGACCGAGTGAGTCACAGGGACCCAGAGAGAGACACAGGGACCCAGAGAGAGACACAGGGACCGAGAGAGACATCGGGACGGAGAGATACACAGGGGTGAGAGAGAAACAAAGGGACCGAGAGAGACACAGGGACCGAGTGAGACACAGGGTCTTAGAGAGACACAGGGACCGAGAGAGAGACACAGGGATGGAGAGAGAGACACAAGGACCGAGAGAGAAAAAGGGACCGAGAGAGAGACAGGGACTGAGAGAGAAACAGGGACCGAGAGTGAGACACAGGGACCGAGAGAGACACAGGGACTGAGAGAGCCACAGGGACCAAGAGAGAGACACAGGGACCGAGAGAGACACCGGGACCTAGAGTGACACAGGGACCGAGAGAGAGACAGGGACCGAGAGAGAGACTCAGGGACCGAGAGAAAGACACAGGGACCGAGAGCGAGACACAGGGACCGAGAGAGACACAGGGAGCAAGGGAGAGACACAGGGACCGAGAGAGAGACACAGTGACCGAGTGCGAGACACAGGGACTGAGAGAGAGACAGGGCCCGAGAGAGACACAGAGAGTAAGATAGAGAGACAGGGACCGAGAGAGACACCGGGACCGAAAGAGACACAGGGACCGAGAGAGAGACAGGGACCGAGAGAGAGACACAGGGACCGAGAGAGAGACACAGGGACCGAGGAAGAGACACAGGGACTGAGAGAGAGACAGGGACAGAGAGAGACACAGGAACCGAGAGAGAGACACAGCGACCGAGAGTGAGACACAGGGACCGAGAGAGACACAGGGACTGAGAGAGACACAGGGACCAAGAGAGAGACAGAGGGACCGAGAGCGAGACACAGGGACCGAGAGAGACACAGCGTCCAAGAGAGACACAGGGACCGAGAGAGACACAGGGACCGCGAGAGAGACACAGGGACTGAGAGAGAGACACAGGGACCGAGAGAGACACAGGGAACGAGAGAGAGAAACAGGTACCGAGAGAGAGACACAGGGACTGAGAGAGAGACTGGGACCGAGAGAGACACAGGGACCGAGAGAGAGACACAGGGACCTAGAGAGAGACACAGGGACCGAGATAGAGTCACAGGGGCCGAGAGAGGGACACAGGGACCGAGACAGAGACACAGGTACCGAGTGAGACACAGGGACCGAGAGAGTCACAGAGATTGAGCGAGTCACAGGGACCGAGAGAGAGACACAGGGACCGAGAGAGAGAGACACAGGGACCGACAGAGAGACACAGTGACCAAGATAGAGACACAGGGACCGAGAGAGAGACAGGGACCAAGTGAGTCACAGGGACCCAGAGAGAGACACCGGGACCCAGAGAGAGACACAGGGACCGAGAGAGACATCCGGACGGAGAGAGACACAGGGGTGAGAGAGAAACAAAGGGACCGAGAGAGACACAGGGACCGAGTGAGACACAGGGTCTTAGGGAGACACAGGGACCGAGAGAGAGACACAGGGATGGAGAGAGAGACACAAGGACCGAGAGAGAAACAGGGACCGAGAGAGAGACACAGCGATGGAGGGAGAGACACAGGGACCGAGAGAGACACAGGGACTGAGAGAGAAACAGGGACCGAGAGTGAGACACAGGGACCGAGAGAGACACAGGGACTGAGAGAGCCACAGGGACCAACAGAGAGACACAGGGACCGAGAGAGACACCGGGACCTAGAGTGACACAGGGACCGAGAGAGAGACAGGGACCGAGAGAGAGACACAGGGACCGAGAGAAAGACACAGGGACCGAGAGCGAGACACAGGGACCGAGAGAGACACAGGGAGCAAGGGAGAGACACAGGGACCGAGAGAGAGACACAGTGACTGAGTGCGAGACACAGGGACTGAGAGAGAGACAGGGCCCGAGAGAGACACAGAGAGTAAGATAGAGAGACAGGGACCGAGAGAGACACCGGGACCGAAAGAGACACAGGGACCGAGAGAGAGACAGGGACCGAGAGAGAGACATATGGACCGAGAGAGAGACAGGGACAAAGTGAGACACAGGGACCGAGAAAGACGCAGAGAGCAAGAGAGAGAGAGACAGGGACAAAGTGAGACACAGGGTCCGAGAGAGACACAGTGACCGAGAAAGAGACACAGGGACCGAGAGAGAGACACAGGGACCGAGAGAGAGAGACACAGGGACCGAGAGAGACACCGGGACCGAGAGAGACACAGCTACCGAGAGAGAGAGCCAGGGACCGAGAGAGAGACTCAGAGACTGAGAGAGAGACAGGGACTGAGAGAGTCACAGGGACCGAGTAAGACACAGGGGCCGAGCGAGACACAGGGACCGAGACAGAGTCAGGTACTGAGTGAGAAATACAGGGACCGAGTGAGACACAGTGACCAAGAGAGAGACACAGGGAGCGAGAGACAGACAGGGACCGAGTGAGACACAGGGACCCAGAGAGAGACACAGGGACCGAGAGAGACATCGGGACGGAGAGAGACACAGGGGTGAGAGAGAGACAAAGGGACCGAGAGAGACACAGGGACCGAGTGAGACACGGGTCTTAGAGAGACACAGGGACCGAGAGAGAGACACAGGGATGGAGAGAGAGACACAGGGACCGAGAGAGACACAGGGACCGAGAGAGAGACACAGCGATGGAGGTAGAGACACAGGGACCGATAGAGACACGGGACTTATAGAGAAATAGGGACCGAGTGAGTGACACAGGGACCGAGAGAGAGACACAGGGTCTTAGAGAGAGGCACAGGGACCGAGAGAGAGACCGGGACCGAGAGAGACACAGGGACCGAGAGAGAGACAGGGACCGAGAGAGAGACTCAGAGACTGAGAGAGAGACAGGGACTGAGGGAGTCACAGGAACCGAGTAAGACACAGGGACCGAGAGAGACACAGGGACCGAGAGAGAGACACAGGGACCGAGAGAGACACCGGGACCGAGAGAGACACAGGGACCGAGAGAGAGACACAGGGACCGAGAGAGACATCGGGACGGAGAGAGACACAGGGGTGAGAGAGAGACAAAGGGACCGAGAGAGACACAGGGACCGAGTGAGACACAGGGTCTTAGAGAGACACAGGGACCAATAGAGAGACACAGGGATGGAGAGAGAGACACAAGGACCGAGAGAGACACAGGGACCGAGAGAGAGACACAGCGATGGAGGGAGAGACACAGGGACTGAGAGAGACACAGGGACTGAGAGAGACACAGGGACCGAGAGAGAGACACAGCGACCGAGAGTGAGACACAGGGACCGAGAGAGACACAGGGACTGAGAGAGACACAGGGACCAAGAGAGAGACACAGAGACCGAGAGAGACACCGGGACCTAGAGAGACACAGTGACCGAGAGAGAGACAGGGACCGAGAGAGAGACAGAAGGACCGAGAGCGAGACACAGGGACCGAGAGCGAGACACAGGGACCGAGAGAGACACATGGAGCAAGGGAGAGACACAGGGACCGAGAGAGAGACACAGGGACCGAGAAAGAGACACAGGGACTGAGAGAGAGACAGGGACCGAGTGAGACACAGGGTCTTAGAGAGACACAGGGACCAATAGAGAGACACAGGGATGGAGAGAGAGACACAAGGACCGAGAGAGACACAGGGACCGAGAGAGAGACACAGCGATGGAGGGAGAGACACAGGGACTGAGAGAGACACAGGGACTGAGAGAGACACAGGGACCGAGAGAGAGACACAGCGACCGAGAGTGAGACACAGGGACCGAGAGAGACACAGGGACTGAGAGAGACACAGGGACCAAGAGAGAGACACAGGGACCGAGAGAGACACCGGGACCTAGAGAGACACAGCGACCGAGAGAGAGACAGGGACCGAGAGAGAGACAGAGGGACCGAGAGCGAGACACAGGGACCGAGAGCGAGACACAGGGACCGAGAGAGACACATGGAGCAAGGGAGAGACACAGGGACCGAGAGAGTCACCGGGACCGAGAGAGACACAGGGACCGAGAGAGAGACAGGGACCGAGAGAGAGACTCAGAGACTGAGAGAGAGACAGGGACTGAGAGAGTCACAGGGACCGAGTAAGACACAGGGACCGAGAGAGACACAGGGACCGAGAGAGAGACACAGGGACTGAGAGAGAGACAGGGACCGAGAGAGACACAGAGAGCAAGAGAGAGAGACAGCGACCGAGAGAGACACAGGGACCGAGAGAGAGACACAGGGACTGAGAGAGAGACACAGGGACCGAGAGAGACACAGGGAACGAGTGAGAGACACAGGGACCGAGAGAGAGAGACACAGGGACTGAGAGAGAGACAGGGACCAAGAGAGACACAGGGACCGAGAGAGAGACACAGGGACCGAGGAAGAGACACAGGGACTGAGAGAGTCACAGGGACCGAGTAAGACACAGGGACAGAGAGAGACACAGGGACCGAGAAAGACACAGGGGCCAGTGACACACAGGGACAGAGAGAGACACATGGCCCGAGAGAGAGAGACAGGGACCGAGTGAGAGACACAGGGACCGAGAGAGACACAGGGACCGAGAGGGAGACATAGGGACCAAGAGAGACATAGTGAACCGGAGAGAGAGACAGGGACCGAGAGAGAGACACAGGGACCGACAGAGAGACACAGTGACCAAGAGAGAGACACAGGGACCGAGAGAGAGACACAGGGACCGAGAGAGACATCGGGACGGAGAGAGACACAGGGGTGAGAGAGAGACAAAGGGACCGAGAGAGACACAGGGACCGAGTGAGACACAGGGTCTTAGAGAGACACAGGGACCAATAGAGAGACACAGGGATGGAGAGAGAGACACAAGGACCGAGAGAGACACATGGACCGACAGAGAGACACAGTGACCAAGAGAGAGACACAGGGACCGAGAGAGAGACACAGGGACCGAGAGAGACATCGGGACGGAGAGAGACACAGGGGTGAGAGAGAGACAAAGGGACCGAGAGAGACACAGGGACCGATTGAGACACAGGGACCGAGAGAGACACAGGGACCGAGAGGGAGACATAGGGACCAAGAGAGACATAGTGAACCGGAGAGAGAGACAGGGACCGAGAGAGAGACACAGGGACCGACAGAAAGACACAGTGACCAAGAGAGAGACACAGGGACCGAGAGAGAGACACAGGGACCGAGAGAGACATCGGACGGAGAGAGACACAGGGGTGAGAGAGAGACAAAGGGACCGAGAGAGACACAGGGACCGAGTGAGACACAGGGTCTTAGAGAGACACAGGGACCAATAGAGAGACACAGGGATGGAGAGAGAGACACAAGGACCGAGAGAGACACAGGGACCGACAGAGAGACACAGTGACCAAGAGAGAGACACAGGGACCGAGAGAGAGACACAGGGACCGAGAGAGACATCGGGACGGAGAGAGACACAGGGGTGAGAGAGAGACAAAGGGACCGAGAGAGACACAGGGACCGAGTGAGACACAGGGTCTTAGAGAGACACAGGGACCAATAGAGAGACACAGGGATGGAGAGAGAGACACAAGGACCGAGAGAGACACAGGGACCGAGAGAGAGACACAGCGATGGAGGGAGAGACACAGGGACTGAGAGAGACACAGGGACTGAGAGAGACACAGGGACCGAGAGAGAGACACAGCGACCGAGAGTGAGACACAGGGACCGAGAGAGACACAGGGACTGAGAGAGACACAGGGACCAAGAGAGAGACACAGAGACCGAGAGAGACACCGGGACCTAGAGAGACACAGTGACCGAGAGAGAGACAGGGACCGAGAGAGAGACAGAGGGACCGAGAGCGAGACACAGGGACCGAGAGCGAGACACAGGGACCGAGAGAGAGACACAGGGACCGAGAAAGAGACACAGGGACTGAGAGAGAGACAGGGACCGAGTGAGACACAGGGTCTTAGAGAGACACAGGGACCAATAGAGAGACACAGGGATGGAGAGAGAGACACAAGGACCGAGAGAGACACAGGGACCGAGAGAGAGACACAGCGATGGAGGGAGAGACACAGGGACTGAGAGAGACACAGGGACTGAGAGAGACACAGGGACCGAGAGAGAGACACAGCGACCGAGAGTGAGACACAGGGACCGAGAGAGACACAGGGACTGAGAGAGACACAGGGACCGAGAGAGAGACACAGGGACCGAGAGAGACACCGGGACCTAGAGAGACACAGCGACCGAGAGAGAGACAGGGACCGAGAGAGAGACAGAGGGACCGAGAGCGAGACACGGGGACCGAGAGCGAGACACAGGGACCGAGAGAGACACATGGAGCAAGGGAGAGACACAGGGACCGAGAGAGTCACCGGGACCGAGAGAGACACAGGGACCGAGAGAGAGACAGGGACCGAGAGAGAGACTCAGAGACTGAGAGAGAGACAGGGACTGAGAGAGTCACAGGGACCGAGTAAGACACAGGGACCGAGAGAGACACAGGGACCGAGAGAGAGACACAGGGACTGAGAGAGAGACAGGGACCGAGAGAGACACAGAGAGCAAGAGAGAGAGACAGCGACCGAGAGAGACACAGGGACCGAGAGAGAGACACAGGGACTGAGAGAGAGACACAGGGACCGAGAGAGACACAGGGAACGAGTGAGAGACACAGGGACCGAGAGAGAGAGACACAGGGACTGAGAGAGAGACAGGGACCAAGAGAGACACAGGGACCGAGAGAGAGACACAGGGACCGAGGAAGAGACACAGGGACTGAGAGAGTCACAGGGACCGAGTAAGACACAGGGACAGAGAGAGACACAGGGACCGAGAAAGACACAGGGGCCAGTGACACACAGGGACAGAGAGAGACACATGGCCCGAGAGAGAGAGACAGGGACCGAGTGAGAGACACAGGGACCGAGAGAGACACAGGGACCGAGAGGGAGACATAGGGACCAAGAGAGACATAGTGAACCGGAGAGAGAGACAGGGACCGAGAGAGAGACACAGGGACCGACAGAGAGACACAGTGACCAAGAGAGAGACACAGGGACCGAGAGAGAGACACAGGGACCGAGAGAGACATCGGGACGGAGAGAGACACAGGGGTGAGAGAGAGACAAAGGGACCGAGAGAGACACAGGGACCGAGTGAGACACAGGGTCTTAGAGAGACACAGGGACCAATAGAGAGACACAGGGATGGAGAGAGAGACACAAGGACCGAGAGAGACACATGGACCGACAGAGAGACACAGTGACCAAGAGAGAGACACAGGGACCGAGAGAGAGACACAGGGACCGAGAGAGACATCGGGACGGAGAGAGACACAGGGGTGAGAGAGAGACAAAGGGACCGAGAGAGACACAGGGACCGATTGAGACACAGGGACCGAGAGAGACACAGGGACCGAGAGGGAGACATAGGGACCAAGAGAGACATAGTGAACCGGAGAGAGAGACAGGGACCGAGAGAGAGACACAGGGACCGACAGAGAGACACAGTGACCAAGAGAGAGACACAGGGACCGAGAGAGAGACACAGGGACCGAGAGAGACATCGGGACGGAGAGAGACACAGGGGTGAGAGAGAGACAAAGGGACCGAGAGAGACACAGGGACCGAGTGAGACACAGGGTCTTAGAGAGACACAGGGACCAATAGAGAGATACAGGGATGGAGAGAGAGACACAAGGACCGAGAGAGACACAGGGACCGACAGAGAGACACAGTG
This sequence comes from Prionace glauca, assembly GCA_037974335.1. NCBI lineage: Eukaryota > Metazoa > Chordata > Chondrichthyes > Carcharhiniformes > Carcharhinidae > Prionace > Prionace glauca. The sequence goes on from JBBMRE010000229.1 coordinate 229,597, forward strand.
ACCAAGAGAGAGACACAGGGACCGAGAGAGAGACACAGGGATCGAGAGAGACATCGGGACGGAGAGAGACACAGGGGTGAGAGAGAGACAAAGGGACCGAGAGAGACACAGGGACCGAGTGAGACACAGGGTCTTAGAGAGACACAGGGACCAATAGAGAGACACAGGGATGGAGAGAGAGACACAAGGACCGAGAGAGACACAGGGACCGAGAGAGAGACACAGCGATGGAGGGAGAGACACAGGGACTGAGAGAGACACAGGGACTGAGAGAGACACAGGGACCGAGAGAGAGACACAGCGACCGAGAGTGAGACACAGGGACCGAGAGAGACACAGGGACTGAGAGAGACACAGGGACCAAGAGAGAGACACAGAGACCGAGAGAGACACCGGGACCTAGAGAGACACAGTGACCGAGAGAGAGACAGGGACCGAGAGAGAGACAGAGGGACCGAGAGCAAGACACAGGGACCGAGAGCGAGACACAGGGACCGAGAGAGACACATGGAGCAAGGGAGAGACACAGGGACCGAGAGAGAGACACAGGGACCGAGAAAGAGACACAGGGACTGAGAGAGAGACAGGGACCGAGAGAGTCACAGGGACCGAGAGAGAGACACAGTGACCGAGAGAGAGACACAGGGACCGAGAGAGACACAGGGACCGAGAGAGACACCGGGACCGAGAGTGACACAGGGACCGAGAGAGAGACAGGGATCGAGAGAGAGACTCAGAGACTGAGAGAGAGACAGGGACTGAGAGAGTCCCAGGAACCGAGTAAGACACAGGGACCGATAGGGACACAGGGTCCGAGAGTGAGACACAGGGACCGAGAGAGACACAGCGTCCAAGAGAGACACAGGGACCGAGAGAGACACAGGGACCGCGAGAGAGACACAGGGACTGAGAGAGAGACACAGGGACCGAGAGAGACACAGGGAACGAGAGAGAGAAACAGGTACCGAGAGAGAGACACAGGGACTGAGAGAGAGACTGGGACCGAGAGAGAGACACAGGGACCTAGAGAGAGACACAGGGACCGAGATAGAGTCACAGGGGCCGAGAGAGAGACACAGGGACCGAGACAGAGACACAGGTACCGAGTGAGACACAGGGACCGAGAGAGTCACAGGGATTGAGCGAGTCACAGGAACCGAGAGAGAGACACAGGGACCGACAGAGAGACACAGTGACCAAGATAGAGACACAGGGACCGAGAGAGAGACAGGGACCGAGTGAGTCACAGGGACCCAGAGAGAGACACAGGGACCCAGAGAGAGACACAGGGACCGAGAGAGACATCGGGACGGAGAGATACACAGGGGTGAGAGAGAAACAAAGGGACCGAGAGAGACACAGGGACCGAGTGAGACACAGGGTCTTAGAGAGACACAGGGACCGAGAGAGAGACACAGGGATGGAGAGAGAGACACAAGGACCGAGAGAGAAAAAGGGACCGAGAGAGAGACAGGGACTGAGAGAGAAACAGGGACCGAGAGTGAGACACAGGGACCGAGAGAGACACAGGGACTGAGAGAGCCACAGGGACCAAGAGAGAGACACAGGGACCGAGAGAGACACCGGGACCTAGAGTGACACAGGGACCGAGAGAGAGACAGGGACCGAGAGAGAGACTCAGGGACCGAGAGAAAGACACAGGGACCGAGAGCGAGACACAGGGACCGAGAGAGACACAGGGAGCAAGGGAGAGACACAGGGACCGAGAGAGAGACACAGTGACCGAGTGCGAGACACAGGGACTGAGAGAGAGACAGGGCCCGAGAGAGACACAGAGAGTAAGATAGAGAGACAGGGACCGAGAGAGACACCGGGACCGAAAGAGACACAGGGACCGAGAGAGAGACAGGGACCGAGAGAGAGACACAGGGACCGAGAGAGAGACACAGGGACCGAGGAAGAGACACAGGGACTGAGAGAGAGACAGGGACAGAGAGAGACACAGGAACCGAGAGAGAGACACAGCGACCGAGAGTGAGACACAGGGACCGAGAGAGACACAGGGACTGAGAGAGACACAGGGACCAAGAGAGAGACAGAGGGACCGAGAGCGAGACACAGGGACCGAGAGAGACACAGCGTCCAAGAGAGACACAGGGACCGAGAGAGACACAGGGACCGCGAGAGAGACACAGGGACTGAGAGAGAGACACAGGGACCGAGAGAGACACAGGGAACGAGAGAGAGAAACAGGTACCGAGAGAGAGAAACAGGGACTGAGAGAGAGACTGGGACCGAGAGAGACACAGGGACCGAGAGAGAGACACAGGGACCTAGAGAGAGACACAGGGACCGAGATAGAGTCACAGGGGCCGAGAGAGGGACACAGGGACCGAGACAGAGACACAGGTACCGAGTGAGACACAGGGACCGAGAGAGTCACAGAGATTGAGCGAGTCACAGGGACCGAGAGAGAGACACAGGGACCGAGAGAGAGAGACACAGGGACCGACAGAGAGACACAGTGACCAAGATAGAGACACAGGGACCGAGAGAGAGACAGGGACCAAGTGAGTCACAGGGACCCAGAGAGAGACACCGGGACCCAGAGAGAGACACAGGGACCGAGAGAGACATCCGGACGGAGAGAGACACAGGGGTGAGAGAGAAACAAAGGGACCGAGAGAGACACAGGGACCGAGTGAGACACAGGGTCTTAGGGAGACACAGGGACCGAGAGAGAGACACAGGGATGGAGAGAGAGACACAAGGACCGAGAGAGAAACAGGGACCGAGAGAGAGACACAGCGATGGAGGGAGAGACACAGGGACCGAGAGAGACACAGGGACTGAGAGAGAAACAGGGACCGAGAGTGAGACACAGGGACCGAGAGAGACACAGGGACTGAGAGAGCCACAGGGACCAACAGAGAGACACAGGGACCGAGAGAGACACCGGGACCTAGAGTGACACAGGGACCGAGAGAGAGACAGGGACCGAGAGAGAGACACAGGGACCGAGAGAAAGACACAGGGACCGAGAGCGAGACACAGGGACCGAGAGAGACACAGGGAGCAAGGGAGAGACACAGGGACCGAGAGAGAGACACAGTGACTGAGTGCGAGACACAGGGACTGAGAGAGAGACAGGGCCCGAGAGAGACACAGAGAGTAAGATAGAGAGACAGGGACCGAGAGAGACACCGGGACCGAAAGAGACACAGGGACCGAGAGAGAGACAGGGACCGAGAGAGAGACATATGGACCGAGAGAGAGACAGGGACAAAGTGAGACACAGGGACCGAGAAAGACGCAGAGAGCAAGAGAGAGAGAGACAGGGACAAAGTGAGACACAGGGTCCGAGAGAGACACAGTGACCGAGAAAGAGACACAGGGACCGAGAGAGAGACACAGGGACCGAGAGAGAGAGACACAGGGACCGAGAGAGACACCGGGACCGAGAGAGACACAGCTACCGAGAGAGAGAGCCAGGGACCGAGAGAGAGACTCAGAGACTGAGAGAGAGACAGGGACTGAGAGAGTCACAGGGACCGAGTAAGACACAGGGACCGAGAGAGACACAGGGACCGAGAGAGAGACACAGGGACTGAGAGAGACACAGGGACCGAGAAAGACACAGGGGCCGAGCGAGACACAGGGACCGAGACAGAGTCAGGTACTGAGTGAGAAATACAGGGACCGAGTGAGACACAGTGACCAAGAGAGAGACACAGGGAGCGAGAGACAGACAGGGACCGAGTGAGACACAGGGACCCAGAGAGAGACACAGGGACCGAGAGAGACATCGGGACGGAGAGAGACACAGGGGTGAGAGAGAGACAAAGGGACCGAGAGAGACACAGGGACCGAGTGAGACACGGGTCTTAGAGAGACACAGGGACCGAGAGAGAGACACAGGGATGGAGAGAGAGACACAGGGACCGAGAGAGACACAGGGACCGAGAGAGAGACACAGCGATGGAGGTAGAGACACAGGGACCGATAGAGACACGGGACTTATAGAGAAATAGGGACCGAGTGAGTGACACAGGGACCGAGAGAGAGACACAGGGTCTTAGAGAGAGGCACAGGGACCGAGAGAGAGACCGGGACCGAGAGAGACACAGGGACCGAGAGAGAGACAGGGACCGAGGGAGAGACTCAGAGACTGAGAGAGAGACAGGGACTGAGGGAGTCACAGGAACCGAGTAAGACACAGGGACCGAGAGAGACACAGGGACCGAGAGAGAGACACAGGGACCGAGAGAGACACCGGGACCGAGAGAGACACAGGGACCGAGAGAGAGACACAGGGACCGAGAGAGACATCGGGACGGAGAGAGACACAGGGGTGAGAGAGAGACAAAGGGACCGAGAGAGACACAGGGACCGAGTGAGACACAGGGTCTTAGAGAGACACAGGGACCAATAGAGAGACACAGGGATGGAGAGAGAGACACAAGGACCGAGAGAGACACAGGGACCGAGAGAGAGACACAGCGATGGAGGGAGAGACACAGGGACTGAGAGAGACACAGGGACTGAGAGAGACACAGGGACCGAGAGAGAGACACAGCGACCGAGAGTGAGACACAGGGACCGAGAGAGACACAGGGACTGAGAGAGACACAGGGACCAAGAGAGAGACACAGAGACCGAGAGAGACACCGGGACCTAGAGAGACACAGTGACCGAGAGAGAGACAGGGACCGAGAGAGAGACAGAAGGACCGAGAGCGAGACACAGGGACCGAGAGCGAGACACAGGGACCGAGAGAGACACATGGAGCAAGGGAGAGACACAGGGACCGAGAGAGAGACACAGGGACCGAGAAAGAGACACAGGGACTGAGAGAGAGACAGGGACCGAGTGAGACACAGGGTCTTAGAGAGACACAGGGACCAATAGAGAGACACAGGGATGGAGAGAGAGACACAAGGACCGAGAGAGACACAGGGACCGAGAGAGAGACACAGCGATGGAGGGAGAGACACAGGGACTGAGAGAGACACAGGGACTGAGAGAGACACAGGGACCGAGAGAGAGACACAGCGACCGAGAGTGAGACACAGGGACCGAGAGAGACACAGGGACTGAGAGAGACACAGGGACCAAGAGAGAGACACAGGGACCGAGAGAGACACCGGGACCTAGAGAGACACAGCGACCGAGAGAGAGACAGGGACCGAGAGAGAGACAGAGGGACCGAGAGCGAGACACAGGGACCGAGAGCGAGACACAGGGACCGAGAGAGACACATGGAGCAAGGGAGAGACACAGGGACCGAGAGAGTCACCGGGACCGAGAGAGACACAGGGACCGAGAGAGAGACAGGGACCGAGAGAGAGACTCAGAGACTGAGAGAGAGACAGGGACTGAGAGAGTCACAGGGACCGAGTAAGACACAGGGACCGAGAGAGACACAGGGACCGAGAGAGAGACACAGGGACTGAGAGAGAGACAGGGACCGAGAGAGACACAGAGAGCAAGAGAGAGAGACAGCGACCGAGAGAGACACAGGGACCGAGAGAGAGACACAGGGACTGAGAGAGAGACACAGGGACTGAGAGAGAGACAGGGACCAAGAGAGACACAGGGACCGAGAGAGAGACACAGGGACCGAGGAAGAGACACAGGGACTGAGAGAGTCACAGGGACCGAGTAAGACACAGGGACAGAGAGAGACACAGGGACTGAGAGAGACACAGGGGCCAGTGACACACAGGGACAGAGAGAGACACATGGCCCGAGAGAGAGAGACAGGGACCGAGTGAGAGACACAGGGACCGAGAGAGACACAGGGACCGAGAGGGAGACATAGGGACCAAGAGTGACATAGTGAACCGGAGAGAGAGACAGGGACCGAGAGAGAGACACAGGGACCGACAGAGAGACACAGTGACCAAGAGAGAGACACAGGGACCGAGAGAGAGACACAGGGACCGAGAGAGACATCGGGACGGAGAGAGACACAGGGGTGAGAGAGAGACAAAGGGACCGAGAGAGACACAGGGACCGAGTGAGACACAGGGTCTTAGAGAGACACAGGGACCAATAGAGAGACACAGGGATGGAGAGAGAGACACAAGGACCGAGAGAGACACATGGACCGACAGAGAGACACAGTGACCAAGAGAGAGACACAGGGACCGAGAGAGAGACACAGGGACCGAGAGAGACATCGGGACGGAGAGAGACACAGGGGTGAGAGAGAGACAAAGGGACCGAGAGAGACACAGGGACCGAGTGAGACACAGGGACCGAGAGAGACACAGGGACCGAGAGGGAGACATAGGGACCAAGAGAGACATAGTGAACCGGAGAGAGAGACAGGGACCGAGAGAGAGACACAGGGACCGACAGAGAGACACAGTGACCAAGAGAGAGACACAGGGACCGAGAGAGAGACACAGGGACCGAGAGAGACATCGGGACGGAGAGAGACACAGGGGTGAGAGAGAGACAAAGGGACCGAGAGAGACACAGGGACCGAGTGAGACACAGGGTCTTAGAGAGACACAGGGACCAATAGAGAGACACAGGGATGGAGAGAGAGACACAAGGACCGAGAGAGACACAGGGACCGACAGAGAGACACAGTGACCAAGAGAGAGACACAGGGACCGAGAGAGAGACACAGGGACCGAGAGAGACATCGGGACGGAGAGAGACACAGGGGTGAGAGAGAGACAAAGGGACCGAGAGAGACACAGGGACCGAGTGAGACACAGGGACCGAGAGAGACACAGGGACCGAGAGGGAGACATAGGGACCAAGAGAGACATAGTGAACCGGAGAGAGAGACAGGGACCGAGAGAGAGACACAGGGACCGACAGAGAGACACAGTGACCAAGAGAGAGACACAGGGACCGAGAGAGAGACACAGGGACCGAGAGAGACATCGGGACGGAGAGAGACACAGGGGTGAGAGAGAGACAAAGGGACCGAGAGAGACACAGGGACCGAGTGAGACACAGGGTCTTAGAGAGACACAGGGACCAATAGAGAGACACAGGGATGGAGAGAGAGACACAAGGACCGAGAGAGACACAGGGACCGAGAGAGAGACACAGCGATGGAGGGAGAGACACAGGGACTGAGAGAGACACAGGGACTGAGAGAGACACAGGAACCGAGAGAGAGACACAGCGACCGAGAGTGAGACACAGGGACCGAGAGAGACACAGGGACTGAGAGAGACACAGGGACCAAGAGAGAGACACAGAGACCGAGAGAGACACCGGGACATAGAGAGACACAGTGACCGAGAGAGAGACAGGGACCGAGAGAGAGACAGAGGGACCGAGAGCGAGACACAGGGACCGAGAGCGAGACACAGGGACCGAGAGAGACACATGGAGCAAGGGAGAGACACAGGGACCGAGAGAGAGACACAGGGACCGAGAAAGAGACACAGGGACTGAGAGAGAGACAGGGACCGAGTGAGACACAGGGTCTTAGAGAGACACAGGGACCAATAGAGAGACACAGGGATGGAGAGAGAGACACAAGGACCGAGAGAGACACAGGGACCGAGAGAGAGACACAGCGATGGAGGGAGAGACACAGGGACTGAGAGAGACACAGGGACTGAGAGAGACACAGGGACCGAGAGAGAGACACAGCGACCGAGAGTGAGACACAGGGACCGAGAGAGACACAGGGACTGAGAGAGACACAGGGACCAAGAGAGAGACACAGGGACCGAGAGAGACACCGGGACCTAGAGAGACACAGCGACCGAGAGAGAGACAGGGACCGAGAGAGAGACAGAGGGACCGAGAGCGAGACACAGGGACCGAGAGCGAGACACAGGGACCGAGAGAGACACATGGAGCAAGGGAGAGACACAGGGACCGAGAGAGTCACCGGGACCGAGAGAGACACAGGGACCGAGAGAGAGACAGGGACCGAGAGAGAGACTCAGAGACTGAGAGAGAGACAGGGACTGAGAGAGTCACAGGGACCGAGTAAGACACAGGGACCGAGAGAGACACAGGGACCGAGAGAGAGACACAGGGACTGAGAGAGAGACAGGGACCGAGAGAGACACAGAGAGCAAGAGAGAGAGACAGCGACCGAGAGAGACACAGGGACCGAGAGAGAGACACAGGGACTGAGAGAGAGACACAGGGACCGAGAGAGACACAGGGAACGAGTGAGAGACACAGGGACCGAGAGAGAGAGACACAGGGACTGAGAGAGAGACAGGGACCAAGAGAGACACAGGGACCGAGAGAGAGACACAGGGACCGAGGAAGAGACACAGGGACTGAGAGAGTCACAGGGACCGAGTAAGACACAGGGACAGAGAGAGACACAGGGACCGAGAAAGACACAGGGGCCAGTGACACACAGGGACAGAGAGAGACACATGGCCCGAGAGAGAGAGACAGGGACCGAGTGAGAGACACAGGGACCGAGAGAGACACAGGGACCGAGAGGGAGACATAGGGACCAAGAGAGACATAGTGAACCGGAGAGAGAGACAGGGACCGAGAGAGAGACACAGGGACCGACAGAGAGACACAGTGACCAAGAGAGAGACACAGGGACCGAGAGAGAGACACAGGGACCGAGAGAGACATCGGGACGGAGAGAGACACAGGGGTGAGAGAGAGACAAAGGGACCGAGAGAGACACAGGGACCGAGTGAGACACAGGGTCTTAGAGAGACACAGGGACCAATAGAGAGACACAGGGATGGAGAGAGAGACACAAGGACCGAGAGAGACACATGGACCGACAGAGAGACACAGTGACCAAGAGAGAGACACAGGGACCGAGAGAGAGACACAGGGACCGAGAGAGACATCGGGACGGAGAGAGACACAGGGGTGAGAGAGAGACAAAGGGACCGAGAGAGACACAGGGACCGATTGAGACACAGGGACCGAGAGAGACACAGGGACCGAGAGGGAGACATAGGGACCAAGAGAGACATAGTGAACCGGAGAGAGAGACAGGGACCGAGAGAGAGACACAGGGACCGACAGAAAGACACAGTGACCAAGAGAGAGACACAGGGACCGAGAGAGAGACACAGGGACCGAGAGAGACATCGGACGGAGAGAGACACAGGGGTGAGAGAGAGACAAAGGGACCGAGAGAGACACAGGGACCGAGTGAGACACAGGGTCTTAGAGAGACACAGGGACCAATAGAGAGACACAGGGATGGAGAGAGAGACACAAGGACCGAGAGAGACACAGGGACCGACAGAGAGACACAGTGACCAAGAGAGAGACACAGGGACCGAGAGAGAGACACAGGGACCGAGAGAGACATCGGGACGGAGAGAGACACAGGGGTGAGAGAGAGACAAAGGGACCGAGAGAGACACAGGGACCGAGTGAGACACAGGGTCTTAGAGAGACACAGGGACCAATAGAGAGACACAGGGATGGAGAGAGAGACACAAGGACCGAGAGAGACACAGGGACCGAGAGAGAGACACAGCGATGGAGGGAGAGACACAGGGACTGAGAGAGACACAGGGACTGAGAGAGACACAGGGACCGAGAGAGAGACACAGCGACCGAGAGTGAGACACAGGGACCGAGAGAGACACAGGGACTGAGAGAGACGCAGGGACCAAGAGAGAGACACAGAGACCGAGAGAGACACCGGGACCTAGAGAGACACAGTGACCGAGAGAGAGACAGGGACCGAGAGAGAGACAGAGGGACCGAGAGCGAGACACAGGGACCGAGAGCGAGACACAGGGACCGAGAGAGACACATGGAGCAAGGGAGAGACACAGGGACCGAGAGAGAGACACAGGGACCGAGAAAGAGACACAGGGACTGAGAGAGAGACAGGGACCGAGTGAGACACAGGGTCTTAGAGAGACACAGGGACCAATAGAGAGACACAGGGATGGAGAGAGAGACACAAGGACCGAGAGAGTCACAGGGACCGAGAGAGAGACACAGCGATGGAGGGAGAGACACAGGGACTGAGAGAGACACAGGGACTGAGAGAGACACAGGGACCGAGAGAGAGACACAGCGACCGAGAGTGAGACACAGGGACCGAGAGAGACACAGGGACTGAGAGAGACACAGGGACCGAGAGAGAGACACAGGGACCGAGAGAGACACCGGGACCTAGAGAGACACAGCGACCGAGAGAGAGACAGGGACCGAGAGAGAGACAGAGGGACCGAGAGCGAGACACAGGGACCGAGAGCGAGACACAGGGACCGAGAGAGACACATGCAGCAAGGGAGAGACACAGGGACCGAGAGAGTCACCGGGACCGAGAGAGACACAGGGACCGAGAGAGAGACAGGGACCGAGAGAGAGACTCAGAGACTGAGAGAGAGACAGGGACTGAGAGAGTCACAGGGACCGAGTAAGACACAGGGACCGAGAGAGACACAGGGACCGAGAGAGAGACACAGGGACTGAGAGAGAGACAGGGACCGAGAGAGACACAGAGAGCAAGAGAGAGAGACAGCGACCGAGAGAGACACAGGGACCGAGAGAGAGACACAGGGACTGAGAGAGAGACACAGGGACCGAGAGAGACACAGGGAACGAGTGAGAGACACAGGGACCGAGAGAGAGAGACACAGGGACTGAGAGAGAGACAGGGACCAAGAGAGACACAGGGACCGAGAGAGAGACACAGGGACCGAGGAAGAGACACAGGGACTGAGAGAGTCACAGGGACCGAGTAAGACACAGGGACAGAGAGAGACACAGGGACCGAGAAAGACACAGGGGCCAGTGACACACAGGGACAGAGAGAGACACATGGCCCGAGAGAGAGAGACAGGGACCGAGTGAGAGACACAGGGACCGAGAGAGACACAGGGACCGAGAGGGAGACATAGGGACCAAGAGAGACATAGTGAACCGGAGAGAGAGACAGGGACCGAGAGAGAGACACAGGGACCGACAGAGAGACACAGTGACCAAGAGAGAGACACAGGGACCGAGAGAGAGACACAGGGACCGAGAGAGACATCGGGACGGAGAGAGACACAGGGGTGAGAGAGAGACAAAGGGACCGAGAGAGACACAGGGACCGAGTGAGACACAGGGTCTTAGAGAGACACAGGGACCAATAGAGAGACACAGGGATGGAGAGAGAGACACAAGGACCGAGAGAGACACATGGACCGACAGAGAGACACAGTGACCAAGAGAGAGACACAGGGACCGAGAGAGAGACACAGGGACCGAGAGAGACATCGGGACGGAGAGAGACACAGGGGTGAGAGAGAGACAAAGGGACCGAGAGAGACACAGGGACCGATTGAGACACAGGGACCGAGAGAGACACAGGGACCGAGAGGGAGACATAGGGACCAAGAGAGACATAGTGAACCGGAGAGAGAGACAGGGACCGAGAGAGAGACACAGGGACCGACAGAGAGACACAGTGACCAAGAGAGAGACACAGGGACCGAGAGAGAGACACAGGGACCGAGAGAGACATCGGGACGGAGAGAGACACAGGGGTGAGAGAGAGACAAAGGGACCGAGAGAGACACAGGGACCGAGTGAGACACAGGGTCTTAGAGAGACACAGGGACCAATAGAGAGATACAGGGATGGAGAGAGAGACACAAGGACCGAGAGAGACACAGGGACCGACAGAGAGACACAGTGACCAAGAGAGAGACACAGGGACCGAGAGAGAGACACAGGGATCGAGAGAGACATCGGGACGGAGAGAGACACAGGGGTGAGAGAGAGACAAAGGGACCGAGAGAGACACAGGGACCGAGTGAGACACAGGGTCTTAGAGAGACACAGGGACCAATAGAGAGACACAGGGATGGAGAGAGAGACACAAGGACCGAGAGAGACACAGGGACCGAGAGAGAGACACAGCGATGGAGGGAGAGACACAGGGACTGAGAGAGACACAGGGACTGAGAGAGACACAGGGACCGAGAGAGAGACACAGCGACCGAGAGTGAGACACAGGGACCGAGAGAGACACAGGGACTGAGAGAGACACAGGGACCAAGAGAGAGACACAGAGACCGAGAGAGACACCGGGATCTAGAGAGACACAGTGACCGAGAGAGAGACAGGGACCGAGAGAGAGACAGAGGGACCGAGAGCGAGACACAGGGACCGAGAGCGAGACACAGGGACCGAGAGAGACACATGGAGCAAGGGAGAGACACAGGGACCGAGAGAGAGACACAGGGACCGAGAAAGAGACACAGGGACTGAGAGAGAGACAGGGACCGAGAGAGTCACAGGGACCGAGAGAGAGACACAGTGACCGAGAGAGAGACACAGGGACCGAGAGAGACACAGGGACCGAGAGAGACACCGGGACCGAGAGTGACACAGGGACCGAGAGAGAGACAGGGATCGAGAGAGAGACTCAGAGACTGAGAGAGAGACAGGGACTGAGAGAGTCCCAGGAACCGAGTAAGACACAGGGACCGATAGGGACACAGGGACCGAGAGTGAGACACAGGGACCGAGAGAGACACAGCGTCCAAGAGAGACACAGGGACCGAGAGAGACACAGGGACCGCGAGAGAGACACAGGGACTGAGAGAGAGACACAGGGACCGAGAGAGACACAGGGAACGAGAGAGAGAAACAGGTACCGAGAGAGAGACACAGGGACTGAGAGAGAGACTGGGACCGAGAGAGAGACACAGGGACCTAGAGAGAGACACAGGGACCGAGATAGAGTCACAGGGGCCGAGAGAGAGACACAGGGACCGAGACAGAGACACAGGTACCGAGTGAGACACAGGGACCGAGAGAGTCACAGGGATTGAGCGAGTCACAGGAACCGAGAGAGAGACACAGGGACCGACAGAGAGACACAGTGACCAAGATAGAGACACAGGGACCGAGAGAGAGACAGGGACCGAGTGAGTCACAGGGACCCAGAGAGAGACACAGGGACCCAGAGAGAGACACAGGGACCGAGAGAGACATCGGGACGGAGAGATACACAGGGGTGAGAGAGAAACAAAGGGACCGAGAGAGACACAGGGACCGAGTGAGACACAGGGTCTTAGAGAGACACAGGGACCGAGAGAGAGACACAGGGATGGAGAGAGAGACACAAGGACCGAGAGAGAAAAAGGGACCGAGAGAGAGACAGGGACTGAGAGAGAAACAGGGACCGAGAGTGAGACACAGGGACCGAGAGAGACACAGGGACTGAGAGAGCCACAGGGACCAAGAGAGAGACACAGGGACCGAGAGAGACACCGGGACCTAGAGTGACACAGGGACCGAGAGAGAGACAGGGACCGAGAGAGAGACTCAGGGACCGAGAGAAAGACACAGGGACCGAGAGCGAGACACAGGGACCGAGAGAGACACAGGGAGCAAGGGAGAGACACAGGGACCGAGAGAGAGACACAGTGACCGAGTGCGAGACACAGGGACTGAGAGAGAGACACAGGGACTGAGAGAGAGACAGGGCCCGAGAGAGACACAGAGAGTAAGATAGAGAGACAGGGACCGAGAGAGACACCGGGACCGAAAGAGACACAGGGACCGAGAGAGAGACACAGGGACCGAGAGAGAGACACAGGGACCGAGGAAGAGACACAGGGACTGAGAGAGAGACAGGGACAGAGAGAGACACAGGAACCGAGAGAGAGACACAGCGACCGAGAGTGAGACACAGGGACCGAGAGAGACACAGGGACTGAGAGAGACACAGGGACCAAGAGAGACACAGGGACTGAGAGAGACACAGGGACCGAGAGAGACACAGGGACTGAGAGAGACACAGGGACCAAGAGAGAGACAGAGGGACCGAGAGCGAGACACAGGGACCGAGAGAGACACAGCGTCCAAGAGAGACACAGGGACCGAGGAAGAGACACAGGGACCGAGAGAGACACAGGGACTGAGAGAGACACAGGGACCGCGAGAGAGACACAGGGACTGAGAGAGAGACACAGGGACCGAGAGAGACACAGGGAACGAGAGAGAGAAACAGGTACCGAGAGAGAGACACAGGGACTGAGAGAGAGACTGGGACCGAGAGAGACACAGGGACCGAGAGAGAGACACAGGGACCTAGAGAGAGACACAGGGACCGAGATAGAGTCACAGGGGCCGAGAGAGGGACACAGGGACCGAGACAGAGACACAGGTACCGAGTGAGACACAGGGACCGAGAGAGTCACAGAGATTGAGCGAGTCACAGGGACCAAGAGAGAGAGACACAGGGACCGAGAGAGAGAGACACAGGGACCGACAGAGAGACACAGTGACCAAGATAGAGACACAGGGACCGAGAGAGAGACAGGGACCAAGTGAGTCACAGGGACCCAGAGAGAGACACCGGGACCCAGAGAGAGACACAGGGACCGAGAGAGACATCCGGACGGAGAGAGACACAGGGGTGAGAGAGAAACAAAGGGACCGAGAGAGACACAGGGACCGAGTGAGACACAGGGTCTTAGGGAGACACAGGGACCGAGAGAGAGACACAGGGATGGAGAGAGAGACACAAGGACCGAGAGAGAAACAGGGACCGAGAGAGAGACACAGCGATGGAGGGAGAGACACAGGGACCGAGAGAGACACAGGGACTGAGAGAGAAACAGGGACCGAGAGTGAGACACAGGGACCGAGAGAGACACAGGGACTGAGAGAGCCACAGGGACCAACAGAGAGACACAGGGACCGAGAGAGACACCGGGACCTAGAGTGACACAGGGACCGAGAGAGAGACAGGGACCGAGAGAGAGACACAGGGACCGAGAGAAAGACACAGGGACCGAGAGCGAGACACAGGGACCGAGAGAGACACAGGGAGCAAGGGAGAGACACAGGGACCGAGAGAGAGACACAGTGACTGAGTGCGAGACACAGGGACTGAGAGAGAGACAGGGCCCGAGAGAGACACAGAGAGTAAGATAGAGAGACAGGGACCGAGAGAGACACCGGGACCGAAAGAGACACAGGGACCGAGAGAGAGACAGGGACCGAGAGAGAGACATATGGACCGAGAGAGAGACAGGGACAAAGTGAGACACAGGGACCGAGAAAGACGCAGAGAGCAAGAGAGAGAGAGACAGGGACAAAGTGAGACACAGGGTCCGAGAGAGACACAGTGACCGAGAAAGAGACACAGGGACCGAGAGAGAGACACAGGGACCGAGAGAGAGAGACACAGGGACCGAGAGAGACACCGGGACCGAGAGAGACACAGCTACCGAGAGAGAGAGCCAGGGACCGAGAGAGAGACTCAGAGACTGAGAGAGAGACAGGGACTGAGAGAGTCACAGGGACCGAGTAAGACACAGGGACCGAGAGAGACACAGGGACCGAGAGAGAGACACAGGGACTGAGAGAGACACAGGGACCGAGAAAGACACAGGGGCCGATTGACACACAGGGACCGAGAGAGACACATGGACCGAGCGAGACACAGGGACCGAGACAGAGTCAGGTACTGAGTGAGAAATACAGGGACCGAGTGAGACACAGTGACCAAGAGAGAGACACAGGGAGCGAGAGACAGACAGGGACCGAGTGAGACACAGGGACCCAGAGAGAGACACAGGGACCGAGAGAGACATCGGGACGGAGAGAGACACAGGGGTGAGAGAGAGACAAAGGGACCGAGAGAGACACAGGGACCGAGTGAGACACGGGTCTTAGAGAGACACAGGGACCGAGAGAGAGACACAGGGATGGAGAGAGAGACACAGGGACCGAGAGAGACACAGGGACCGAGAGAGAGACACAGCGATGGAGGTAGAGACACAGGGACCGATAGAGACACGGGACTTATAGAGAAATAGGGACCGAGTGAGTGACACAGGGACCGAGAGAGAGACACAGGGTCTTAGAGAGAGGCACAGGGACCGAGAGAGAGACCGGGACCGAGAGAGACACAGGGACCGAGAGAGAGACAGGGACCGAGAGAGAGACTCAGAGACTGAGAGAGAGACAGGGACTGAGGGAGTCACAGGAACCGAGTAAGACACAGGGACCGAGAGAGACACAGGGACCGAGAGAGAGACACAGGGACCGAGAGAGACACCGGGACCGAGAGAGACACAGGGACCGAGAGAGAGACAGGGACCGAGAGAGAGACTCAGAGACTGAGAGAGAGACAGGGACTGAGAGAGTCACAGGGACCGAGTAAGACACAGGGACCGAGAGAGACACAGGGACCGAGAGAGAGACACAGGGACTGAGAGAGAGACAGGGACCGAGAGAGACACAGAGAGCAAGAGAGAGAGACAGCGACCGAGAGAGACACAGGGACCGAGAGAGAGACACAGGGACTGAGAGAGAGACACAGGGACCGGGAGAGACACAGGGAACGAGTGAGAGACACAGGGACCGAGAGAGAGAGACACAGGGACTGAGAGAGAGACAGGGACCGAGAGAGACACAGGGACCGAGAGAGAGACACAGGGACCGAGGAAGAGACACAGGGACTGAGAGAGAGACAGGGACAGAGAGAGACACAGGGACCGAGAAAGACACAGGGGCCGAGTGACACACAGGGACAGAGAGAGACACATGGCCCGAGAGAGAGAGACAGGGACCGAGTGAGAGACAGAGGGACCGAGAGAGACACAGGGACCGAGAGAGACACAGGGACCGAGAGGGAGACATAGGGACCAAGAGAGACATAGTGAACCGGAGAGAGAGACAGGGACCGAGAGAGAGACACAGGGACCGACAAAGAGACACAGTGACCAAGAGAGAGACACAGGGACCGAGAGAGAGACACAGGGACCGAGAGAGACATCGGGACGGAGAGAGACACAGGGGTGAGAGAGAGACAAAGGGACCGAGAGAGACACAGGGACCGAGTGAGACACAGGGTCTTAGAGAGACACAGGGACCAATAGAGAGACACAGGGATGGAGAGAGACACAAGGACCGAGAGAGACACAGGGACCGACAGAGAGACACAGTGACCAAGAGAGAGACACAGGGACCGAGAGAGAGACACAGGGACCGAGAGAGACACAGGGACCGAGAGAGACACAGGGTCTTAGAGAGACACAGGGACCAATAGAGAGACACAGGGATGGAGAGAGAGACACAAGGACCGAGAGAGACACAGGGACCGAGAGAGAGACACAGCGATGGAGGGAGAGACACAGGGACTGAGAGAGACACAGGGACTGAGAGAGACACAGGGACCGAGAGAGAGACACAGCGACCGAGAGTGAGACACAGGGACCGAGAGAGACACAGGGACTGAGAGAGACACAGGGACCAAGAGAGAGACACAGGGACCGAGAGAGACACCGGGACCTAGAGAGACACAGCGACCGAGAGAGAGACAGGGACCGAGAGAGAGACAGAGGGACCGAGAGCGAGACACAGGGACCGAGAGCGAGACACAGGGACCGAGAGAGACACATGGAGCAAGGGAGAGACACAGGGACCGAGAGAGAGACACAGGGACCGAGAAAGAGACACAGGGACTGAGAGAGAGACAGGGACCGAGAGAGTCACAGGGACCGAGAGAGAGACACAGGGACAAAGTGAGACACAGGGACCGAGAGAGACGCAGAGAGCAAGAGAGAGAGACAGGGACCGAGAAAGAGACACAGGGACCGAGAGAGACACAGGGACCGAGTGAGACACAGGGACCGAGAGAGAGACAGGGACCGAGACAGAGACTCAGAGACTGAGAGAGCGACAGGGACTGAGAGAGTCACAGGGACCGAGTAAGACACAGGGACCGAGAGGGACACAGGGACGAGAGAGAGACACAGGGACCGAGAGAGACACAGCGTCCGAGAGAGACACAGGGACCGAGAGAGACACAGGGACCGCGAGAGAGACACAGGGACTGAGAGAGAGACACAGGGACCGAGAGAGACACAGAGAGCAAGAGAGAGAGACAGCGACCGAGAGAGACACAGGGACCGAGAGAGAGAGACACAGGGACTGAGAGTGAGACACAGGGACCGAGAGAGACACAGGGAACGAGTGAGAGACACAGGGACCGAGAGAGAGACACAGGGACTGAGAGAGAGACAGGGACCGAGAGAGACATAGGGACCGAGAGAGAGACACAGGGACCGAGAAAGAGACACAGGGACTGAGAGAGAGAAAGGGACAGAGAGAGACACAGGGACCGAGAAAGACACAGGGGCCGAGTGACACACAGGGACCGAGAGAGGCACATGGACCGAGCGAGACACAGGGACCCAGACAGAGACAGGTACCGAGTGAGAAATACAGGGACCGAGTGAGACACAGTGACCAAGAGAGAGACACAGGGACCAAGAGAGACATAGTGACCGAGAGAGAGAGACAGGGACCGAGAGAGAGACACAGGGATCGACAGAGAGACACAGTGACCAAGAGAGAGACACAGGGACCGAGAGAGAGACAGGGACCGAGTGAGACACAGGGACCCAGAGAGAGACACAGGGACCCAGAGAGAGACACAGGGACCGAGAGAGACATCGAGACGGAGAGAGACACAGGGGTGAGAGAGAGACAAAGGGACCGAGAGAGACACAGGGACCGAGTGAGACACAGGGTCTTCGAGAGACACAGGGACCGAGAGAGAGACACAGGGATGGAGAGAGAGACACAAGGACCGAGAGAGACACAGGGACCGAGAGAGAGACACAGCGATGGAGGGAGAGACACAGGGACCGAGAGAGACACAGGGACTGAGAGAGAGACACAGGGACTGAGAGAGAAACAGGGACCCAATAAGTGACACAGGGACCAAGAGAGAGACACAGGGACCGAGAGTGAGACACAGGGACCAAGAGAGAGACACAGGGACCGAGAGAGACACAGGGACTGAGAGAGCCACAGGGACCAAGAGAGAGAGACACAGGGACCGAGAGAGACACCGGGACCTAGAGTGACACAGGGACCGAGAGAGAGACAGGGACCGAGAGAGAGACACAGGGACCGAGAGAAAGACACAGGGACCGAGAGCGAGACACAGGGACCGAGAGAGAAACAGGGAGCAAGGGAGAGACACAGGGACCGAGAGAGAGACACAGGGACCGAGAGCGAGACACAGGGACTGAGTGAGAGACAGGGACCGAGAGAGACACAGAGAGTAAGATAGAGAGACAGGGACCGAGAGAGAAACCGGGACCGAAAGAGACACAGGGACCGAGAGAGAGACAGGGACCGAGAGAGAGACATAGGGACCGAGAGAGAGACACAGGGACCGAGAGCGAGACACAGTGACCGAGAGAGAGACAGGGACAAAGTGAGACACAGTGACCGAGAGAGACGCAGAGAGCAAGAGAGAGAGAGATCACGTGCTCACTGTGTCCGAGAGAGAGACACAGGGACCGCGAGAGAGACACAGGGACCGAGAGAGACACCGGGACCGAGAGAGGACACAGGGACCGAGAGAGAGAGACAGGGACCGAGAGAGAGACTCAGAGACTGAGAGAGAGACAGGGACTGAGAGAGTCACAGGGACCGGGTAAGACACAGGGAACGAGAGAGACACAGCGACCGAGAGAGAGACACAGGGACTGAGAGAGAGACAGGGACCCGAGAGAGACATCGGGACGGAGAGAGACACAGGGGTGAGAGAGAGACAAAGGGACCGAGAGAGACACAGGGACCGAGTGAGACACAGGGTCTTAGAGAGACACAGGGACCAATAGAGAGACACAGGGATGGAGAGAGAGACACAAGGACCGAGAGAGACACATGGACCGACAGAGAGACACAGTGACCAAGAGAGAGACACAGGGACCGAGAGAGAGACACAGGGACCGAGAGAGACATCGGGACGGAGAGAGACACAGGGGTGAGAGAGAGACAAAGGGACCGAGAGAGACACAGGGACCGATTGAGACACAGGGACCGAGAGAGACACAGGGACCGAGAGGGAGACATAGGGACCAAGAGAGACATAGTGAACCGGAGAGAGAGACAGGGACCGAGAGAGAGACACAGGGACCGACAGAAAGACACAGTGACCAAGAGAGAGACACAGGGACCGAGAGAGAGACACAGGGACCGAGAGAGACATCGGACGGAGAGAGACACAGGGGTGAGAGAGAGACAAAGGGACCGAGAGAGACACAGGGACCGAGTGAGACACAGGGTCTTAGAGAGACACAGGGACCAATAGAGAGGACACAGGGATGGAGAGAGAGACACAAGGACCGAGAGAGACACAGGGACCGACAGAGAGACACAGTGACCAAGAGAGAGGACACAGGGACCGAGAGAGAGACACAGGGACCGAGAGAGACATCGGGACGGAGAGAGACACAGGGGTGAGAGAGAGACAAAGGGACCGAGAGAGACACAGGGACCGAGTGAGACACAGGGTCTTAGAGAGACACAGGGACCAATAGAGAGACACAGGGATGGAGAGAGAGACACAAGGACCGAGAGAGACACAGGGGACCGAGAGAGAGACACAGCGATGGAGGGAGAGACACAGGGACTGAGAGAGACACAGGGACTGAGAGAGACACAGGGACCGAGAGAGAGACACAGCGACCGAGAGTGAGACACAGGGACCGAGAGAGACACAGGGGACTGAGAGAGACACAGGGACCAAGAGAGAGACACAGAGACCGAGAGAGACACCGGGACCTAGAGAGACACAGTGACCGAGAGAGAGACAGGGACCGAGAGAGAGACAGAGGGACCGAGAGCGAGACACAGGGACCGAGAGCGAGACACAGGGACCGAGAGAGACACATGGAGCAAGGGAGAGACACAGGGACCGAGAGAGAGACACAGGGACCGAGAAAGAGACACAGGGGACTGAGAGAGAGACAGGGACCGAGTGAGACACAGGGTCTTAGAGAGACACAGGGACCAATAGAGAGACACAGGGATGGAGAGAGAGACACAAGGACCGAGAGAGACACAGGGACCGAGAGAGAGACACAGCGATGGAGGGAGAGACACAGGGACTGAGAGAGACACAGGGACTGAGAGAGACACAGGGACCGAGAGAGAGACACAGCGACCGAGAGTGAGACACAGGGACCGAGAGAGACACAGGGACTGAGAGAGACACAGGGACCGAGAGAGAGACACAGGGACCGAGAGAGACACCGGGACCTAGAGAGACACAGCGACCGAGAGAGAGACAGGGACCGAGAGAGAGACAGAGGGACCGAGAGCGAGACACAGGGACCGAGAGCGAGACACAGGGACCGAGAGAGACACATGCAGCAAGGGGAGAGACACAGGGACCGAGAGAGTCACCGGGACCGAGAGAGACACAGGGACCGAGAGAGAGGACAGGGACCGAGAGAGAGACTCAGAGACTGAGAGAGAGACAGGGACTGAGAGAGTCACAGGGACCGAGTAAGACACAGGGACCGAGAGAGACACAGGGACCGAGAGAGAGACACAGGGACTGAGAGAGAGACAGGGACCGAGAGAGACACAGAGAGCAAGAGAGAGAGACAGCGACCGAGAGAGACACAGGGACCGAGAGAGAGACACAGGGACTGAGAGAGAGACACAGGGACCGAGAGAGACACAGGGAACGAGTGAGAGACACAGGGACCGAGAGAGAGAGACACAGGGACTGAGAGAGAGACAGGGACCAAGAGAGACACAGGGACCGAGAGAGAGACACAGGGACCGAGGAAGAGACACAGGGACAGAGAGAGACACAGGGACCGAGAAAGACACAGGGGCCAGTGACACACAGGGACAGAGAGAGACACATGGCCCGAGAGAGAGAGACAGGGACCGAGTGAGAGACACAGGGACCGAGAGAGACACAGGGACCGAGAGGGAGACATAGGGACCAAGAGAGACATAGTGAACCGGAGAGAGAGACAGGGACCGAGAGAGAGACACAGGGACCGACAGAGAGACACAGTGACCAAGAGAGAGACACAGGGACCGAGAGAGAGACACAGGGACCGAGAGAGACATCGGGACGGAGAGAGACACAGGGGTGAGAGAGAGACAAAGGGACCGAGAGAGACACAGGGACCGAGTGAGACACAGGGTCTTAGAGAGACACAGGGACCAATAGAGAGACACAGGGATGGAGAGAGAGACACAAGGACCGAGAGAGACACATGGACCGACAGAGAGACACAGTGACCAAGAGAGAGACACAGGGACCGAGAGAGAGACACAGGGACCGAGAGAGACATCGGGACGGAGAGAGACACAGGGGTGAGAGAGAGACAAAGGGACCGAGAGAGACACAGGGACCGATTGAGACACAGGGACCGAGAGAGACACAGGGACCGAGAGGGAGACATAGGGACCAAGAGAGACATAGTGAACCGGAGAGAGAGACAGGGACCGAGAGAGAGACACAGGGACCGACAGAGAGACACAGTGACCAAGAGAGAGACACAGGGACCGAGAGAGAGACACAGGGACCGAGAGAGACATCGGGACGGAGAGAGACACAGGGGTGAGAGAGAGACAAAGGGACCGAGAGAGACACAGGGACCGAGTGAGACACAGGGTCTTAGAGAGACACAGGGACCAATAGAGAGATACAGGGATGGAGAGAGAGACACAAGGACCGAGAGAGACACAGGGACCGACAGAGAGACACAGTGACCAAGAGAGAGACACAGGGACCGAGAGAGAGACACAGGGATCGAGAGAGACATCGGGACGGAGAGAGACACAGGGGTGAGAGAGAGACAAAGGGACCGAGAGAGACACAGGGACCGAGTGAGACACAGGGTCTTAGAGAGACACAGGGACCAATAGAGAGACACAGGGATGGAGAGAGAGACACAAGGACCGAGAGAGACACAGGGACCGAGAGAGAGACACAGCGATGGAGGGAGAGACACAGGGACTGAGAGAGACACAGGGACTGAGAGAGACACAGGGACCGAGAGAGAGACACAGCGACCGAGAGTGAGACACAGGGACCGAGAGAGACACAGGGACTGAGAGAGACAAAGGGACCAAGAGAGAGACACAGAGACCGAGAGAGACACCGGGACCTAGAGAGACACAGTGACCGAGAGAGAGACAGGGACCGAGAGAGAGACAGAGGGACCGAGAGCGAGACACAGGGACCGAGAGCGAGACACAGGGACCGAGAGAGACACATGGAGCAAGGGAGAGACACAGGGACCGAGAGAGAGACACAGGGACCGAGAAAGAGACACAGGGACTGAGAGAGAGACAGGGACCGAGAGAGTCACAGGGACCGAGAGAGAGACACAGTGACCGAGAGAGAGACACAGGGACCGAGAGAGACACAGGGACCGAGAGAGACACCGGGACCGAGAGTGACACAGGGACCGAGAGAGAGACAGGGATCGAGAGAGAGACTCAGAGACTGAGAGAGAGACAGGGACTGAGAGAGTCCCAGGAACCGAGTAAGACACAGGGACCGATAGGGACACAGGGACCGAGAGTGAGACACAGGGACCGAGAGAGACACAGCGTCCAAGAGAGACACAGGGACCGAGAGAGACACAGGGACCGCGAGAGAGACACAGGGACTGAGAGAGAGACACAGGGACCGAGAGAGACACAGGGAACGAGAGAGAGAAACAGGTACCGAGAGAGAGACACAGGGACTGAGAGAGAGACTGGGACCGAGAGAGAGACACAGGGACCTAGAGAGAGACACAGGGACCGAGATAGAGTCACAGGGGCCGAGAGAGAGACACAGGGACCGAGACAGAGACACAGGTACCGAGTGAGACACAGGGACCGAGAGAGTCACAGGGATTGAGCGAGTCACAGGAACCGAGAGAGAGACACAGGGACCGACAGAGAGACACAGTGACCAAGATAGAGACACAGGGACCGAGAGAGAGACAGGGACCGAGTGAGTCACAGGGACCCAGAGAGAGACACAGGGACCCAGAGAGAGACACAGGGACCGAGAGAGACATCGGGACGGAGAGATACACAGGGGTGAGAGAGAAACAAAGGGACCGAGAGAGACACAGGGACCGAGTGAGACACAGGGTCTTAGAGAGACACAGGGACCGAGAGAGAGACACAGGGATGGAGAGAGAGACACAAGGACCGAGAGAGAAAAAGGGACCGAGAGAGAGACAGGGACTGAGAGAGAAACAGGGACCGAGAGTGAGACACAGGGACCGAGAGAGACACAGGGACTGAGAGAGCCACAGGGACCAAGAGAGAGACACAGGGACCGAGAGAGACACCGGGACCTAGAGTGACACAGGGACCGAGAGAGAGACAGGGACCGAGAGAGAGACTCAGGGACCGAGAGAAAGACACAGGGACCGAGAGCGAGACACAGGGACCGAGAGAGAGACACAGGGACCGAGAGAGAGACACAGTGACCGAGTGCGAGACACAGGGACTGAGAGAGAGACAGGGCCCGAGAGAGACACAGAGAGTAAGATAGAGAGACAGGGACCGAGAGAGACACCGGGACCGAAAGAGACACAGGGACCGAGAGAGAGACAGGGACCGAGAGAGAGACACAGGGACCGAGAGAGAGACACAGGGACCGAGGAAGAGACACAGGGACTGAGAGAGAGACAGGGACAGAGAGAGACACAGGAACCGAGAGAGAGACACAGCGACCGAGAGTGAGACACAGGGACCGAGAGAGACACAGGGACTGAGAGAGACACAGCGTCCAAGAGAGACACAGGGACTGAGAGAGAGACACAGGGACCGAGAGAGACACAGGGAACGAGAGAGAGAAACAGGTACCGAGAGAGAGACACAGGGACTGAGAGAAAGACACAGGGACCGAGAGCGAGACACAGGGACCGAGAGAGACACAGGGAGCAAGGGAGAGACACAGGGACCGAGAGAGAGACACAGTGACCGAGTGCGAGACACAGGGACTGAGAGAGAGACACAGGGACTGAGAGAGAGACAGGGCCCGAGAGAGACACAGAGAGTAAGATAGAGAGACAGGGACCGAGAGAGACACCGGGACCGAAAGAGACACAGGGACCGAGAGAGAGACACAGGGACCGAGAGAGAGACACAGGGACCGAGGAAGAGACACAGGGACTGAGAGAGAGACAGGGACAGAGAGAGACACAGGAACCGAGAGAGAGACACAGCGACCGAGAGTGAGACACAGGGACCGAGAGAGACACAGGGACTGAGAGAGACACAGGGACCAAGAGAGACACAGGGACTGAGAGAGACACAGGGACCGAGAGAGACACAGGGACTGAGAGAGACACAGGGACCAAGAGAGAGACAGAGGGACCGAGAGCGAGACACAGGGACCGAGAGAGACACAGCGTCCAAGAGAGACACAGGGACCGAGGAAGAGACACAGGGACTGAGAGAGAGACAGGGACAGAGAGAGACACAGGAACCGAGAGAGAGACACAGCGACCGAGAGTGAGACACAGGGACCGAGAGAGACACAGGGACTGAGAGAGACACAGGGACCGCGAGAGAGACACAGGGACTGAGAGAGAGACACAGGGACCGAGAGAGACACAGGGAACGAGAGAGAGAAACAGGTACCGAGAGAGAGACACAGGGACTGAGAGAGAGACTGGGACCGAGAGAGACACAGGGACCGAGAGAGAGACACAGGGACCTAGAGAGAGACACAGGGACCGAGATAGAGTCACAGGGGCCGAGAGAGGGACACAGGGACCGAGACAGAGACACAGGTACCGAGTGAGACACAGGGACCGAGAGAGTCACAGAGATTGAGCGAGTCACAGGGACCGAGAGAGAGACACAGGGACCGAGAGAGAGAGACACAGGGACCGACAGAGAGACACAGTGACCAAGATAGAGACACAGGGACCGAGAGAGAGACAGGGACCAAGTGAGTCACAGGGACCCAGAGAGAGACACCGGGACCCAGAGAGAGACACAGGGACCGAGAGAGACATCCGGACGGAGAGAGACACAGGGGTGAGAGAGAAACAAAGGGACCGAGAGAGACACAGGGACCGAGTGAGACACAGGGTCTTAGGGAGACACAGGGACCGAGAGAGAGACACAGGGATGGAGAGAGAGACACAAGGACCGAGAGAGAAACAGGGACCGAGAGAGAGACACAGCGATGGAGGGAGAGACACAGGGACCGAGAGAGACACAGGGACTGAGAGAGAAACAGGGACCGAGAGTGAGACACAGGGACCGAGAGAGACACAGGGACTGAGAGAGCCACAGGGACCAACAGAGAGACACAGGGACCGAGAGAGACACCGGGACCTAGAGTGACACAGGGACCGAGAGAGAGACAGGGACCGAGAGAGAGACACAGGGACCGAGAGAAAGACACAGGGACCGAGAGCGAGACACAGGGACCGAGAGAGACACAGGGAGCAAGGGAGAGACACAGGGACCGAGAGAGAGACACAGTGACTGAGTGCGAGACACAGGGACTGAGAGAGAGACAGGGCCCGAGAGAGACACAGAGAGTAAGATAGAGAGACAGGGACCGAGAGAGACACCGGGACCGAAAGAGACACAGGGACCGAGAGAGAGACAGGGACCGAGAGAGAGACATATGGACCGAGAGAGAGACAGGGACAAAGTGAGACACAGGGACCGAGAAAGACGCAGAGAGCAAGAGAGAGAGAGACAGGGACAAAGTGAGACACAGGGTCCGAGAGAGACACAGTGACCGAGAAAGAGACACAGGGACCGAGAGAGAGACACAGGGACCGAGAGAGAGAGACACAGGGACCGAGAGAGACACCGGGACCGAGAGAGACACAGCTACCGAGAGAGAGAGCCAGGGACCGAGAGAGAGACTCAGAGACTGAGAGAGAGACAGGGACTGAGAGAGTCACAGGGACCGAGTAAGACACAGGGACCGAGAGAGACACAGGGACCGAGAGAGAGACACAGGGACTGAGAGAGACACAGGGACCGAGAAAGACACAGGGGCCGATTGACACACAGGGACCGAGAGAGACACATGGACCGAGCGAGACACAGGGACCGAGACAGAGTCAGGTACTGAGTGAGAAATACAGGGACCGAGTGAGACACAGTGACCAAGAGAGAGACACAGGGAGCGAGAGACAGACAGGGACCGAGTGAGACACAGGGACCCAGAGAGAGACACAGGGACCGAGAGAGACATCGGGACGGAGAGAGACACAGGGGTGAGAGAGAGACAAAGGGACCGAGAGAGACACAGGGACCGAGTGAGACACGGGTCTTAGAGAGACACAGGGACCGAGAGAGAGACACAGGGATGGAGAGAGAGACACAGGGACCGAGAGAGACACAGGGACCGAGAGAGAGACACAGCGATGGAGGTAGAGACACAGGGACCGATAGAGACACGGGACTTATAGAGAAATAGGGACCGAGTGAGTGACACAGGGACCGAGAGAGAGACACAGGGTCTTAGAGAGAGGCACAGGGACCGAGAGAGAGACCGGGACCGAGAGAGACACAGGGACCGAGAGAGAGACAGGGACCGAGAGAGAGACTCAGAGACTGAGAGAGAGACAGGGACTGAGGGAGTCACAGGAACCGAGTAAGACACAGGGACCGAGAGAGACACAGGGACCGAGAGAGAGACACAGGGACCGAGAGAGACACCGGGACCGAGAGAGACACAGGGACCGAGAGAGAGACAGGGACCGAGAGAGAGACTCAGAGACTGAGAGAGAGACAGGGACTGAGAGAGTCACAGGGACCGAGTAAGACACAGGGACCGAGAGAGACACAGGGACCGAGAGAGAGACACAGGGACTGAGAGAGAGACAGGGACCGAGAGAGACACAGAGAGCAAGAGAGAGAGACAGCGACCGAGAGAGACACAGGGACCGAGAGAGAGACACAGGGACTGAGAGAGAGACACAGGGACCGGGAGAGACACAGGGAACGAGTGAGAGACACAGGGACCGAGAGAGAGAGAGACACAGGGACTGAGAGAGAGACAGGGACCGAGAGAGACACAGGGACCGAGAGAGAGACACAGGGACCGAGGAAGAGACACAGGGACTGAGAGAGAGACAGGGACAGAGAGAGACACAGGGACCGAGAAAGACACAGGGGCCGAGTGACACACAGGGACAGAGAGAGACACATGGCCCGAGAGAGAGAGACAGGGACCGAGTGAGAGACAGAGGGACCGAGAGAGACACAGGGACCGAGAGAGACACAGGGACCGAGAGGGAGACATAGGGACCAAGAGAGACATAGTGAACCGGAGAGAGAGACAGGGACCGAGAGAGAGACACAGGGACCGACAAAGAGACACAGTGACCAAGAGAGAGACACAGGGACCGAGAGAGAGACACAGGGACCGAGAGAGACATCGGGACGGAGAGAGACACAGGGGTGAGAGAGAGACAAAGGGACCGAGAGAGACACAGGGACCGAGTGAGACACAGGGTCTTAGAGAGACACAGGGACCAATAGAGAGACACAGGGATGGAGAGAGACACAAGGACCGAGAGAGACACAGGGACCGACAGAGAGACACAGTGACCAAGAGAGAGACACAGGGACCGAGAGAGAGACACAGGGACCGAGAGAGACACAGGGACCGAGAGAGACACAGGGTCTTAGAGAGACACAGGGACCAATAGAGAGACACAGGGATGGAGAGAGAGACACAAGGACCGAGAGAGACACAGGGACCGAGAGAGAGACACAGCGATGGAGGGAGAGACACAGGGACTGAGAGAGACACAGGGACTGAGAGAGACACAGGGACCGAGAGAGAGACACAGCGACCGAGAGTGAGACACAGGGACCGAGAGAGACACAGGGACTGAGAGAGACACAGGGACCAAGAGAGAGACACAGGGACCGAGAGAGACACCGGGACCTAGAGAGACACAGCGACCGAGAGAGAGACAGGGACCGAGAGAGAGACAGAGGGACCGAGAGCGAGACACAGGGACCGAGAGCGAGACACAGGGACCGAGAGAGACACATGGAGCAAGGGAGAGACACAGGGACCGAGAGAGAGACACAGGGACCGAGAAAGAGACACAGGGACTGAGAGAGAGACAGGGACCGAGAGAGTCACAGGGACCGAGAGAGAGACACAGGGACAAAGTGAGACACAGGGACCGAGAGAGACGCAGAGAGCAAGAGAGAGAGACAGGGACCGAGAAAGAGACACAGGGACCGAGAGAGACACAGGGACCGAGTGAGACACAGGGACCGAGAGAGAGACAGGGACCGAGACAGAGACTCAGAGACTGAGAGAGCGACAGGGACTGAGAGAGTCACAGGGACCGAGTAAGACACAGGGACCGAGAGGGACACAGGGACGAGAGAGAGACACAGGGACCGAGAGAGACACAGCGTCCGAGAGAGACACAGGGACCGAGAGAGACACAGGGACCGCGAGAGAGACACAGGGACTGAGAGAGAGACACAGGGACCGAGAGAGACACAGAGAGCAAGAGAGAGAGACAGCGACCGAGAGAGACACAGGGACCGAGAGAGAGAGACACAGGGACTGAGAGTGAGACACAGGGACCGAGAGAGACACAGGGAACGAGTGAGAGACACAGGGACCGAGAGAGAGACACAGGGACTGAGAGAGAGACAGGGACCGAGAGAGACATAGGGACCGAGAGAGAGACACAGGGACCGAGAAAGAGACACAGGGACTGAGAGAGAGAAAGGGACAGAGAGAGACACAGGGACCGAGAAAGACACAGGGGCCGAGTGACACACAGGGACCGAGAGAGGCACATGGACCGAGCGAGACACAGGGACCCAGACAGAGACAGGTACCGAGTGAGAAATACAGGGACCGAGTGAGACACAGTGACCAAGAGAGAGACACAGGGACCAAGAGAGACATAGTGACCGAGAGAGAGAGACAGGGACCGAGAGAGAGACACAGGGATCGACAGAGAGACACAGTGACCAAGAGAGAGACACAGGGACCGAGAGAGAGACAGGGACCGAGTGAGACACAGGGACCCAGAGAGAGACACAGGGACCCAGAGAGAGACACAGGGACCGAGAGAGACATCGAGACGGAGAGAGACACAGGGGTGAGAGAGAGACAAAGGGACCGAGAGAGACACAGGGACCGAGTGAGACACAGGGTCTTCGAGAGACACAGGGACCGAGAGAGAGACACAGGGATGGAGAGAGAGACACAAGGACCGAGAGAGACACAGGGACCGAGAGAGAGACACAGCGATGGAGGGAGAGACACAGGGACCGAGAGAGACACAGGGACTGAGAGAGAGACACAGGGACTGAGAGAGAAACAGGGACCCAATAAGTGACACAGGGACCAAGAGAGAGACACAGGGACCGAGAGTGAGACACAGGGACCAAGAGAGAGACACAGGGACCGAGAGAGACACAGGG
This sequence comes from Prionace glauca, assembly GCA_037974335.1. Lineage (NCBI taxonomy): Eukaryota > Metazoa > Chordata > Chondrichthyes > Carcharhiniformes > Carcharhinidae > Prionace > Prionace glauca. The sequence continues at coordinate 259,735 of JBBMRE010000229.1, forward strand.
ACTGAGAGAGCCACAGGGACCAAGAGAGAGAGACACAGGGACCGAGAGAGACACCGGGACCTAGAGTGACACAGGGACCGAGAGAGAGACAGGGACCGAGAGAGAGACACAGGGACCGAGAGAAAGACACAGGGACCGAGAGCGAGACACAGGGACCGAGAGAGAAACAGGGAGCAAGGGAGAGACACAGGGACCGAGAGAGAGACACAGGGACCGAGAGCGAGACACAGGGACTGAGTGAGAGACAGGGACCGAGAGAGACACAGAGAGTAAGATAGAGAGACAGGGACCGAGAGAGAAACCGGGACCGAAAGAGACACAGGGACCGAGAGAGAGACAGGGACCGAGAGAGAGACATAGGGACCGAGAGAGAGACACAGGGACCGAGAGCGAGACACAGTGACCGAGAGAGAGACAGGGACAAAGTGAGACACAGTGACCGAGAGAGACGCAGAGAGCAAGAGAGAGAGAGACAGGGACCGAGAAAGAGACACAGGGACCGAGAGAGAGACACAGGGACCGCGAGAGAGACACAGGGACCGAGAGAGACACCGGGACCGAGAGAGACACAGGGACCGAGAGAGAGAGACAGGGACCGAGAGAGAGACTCAGAGACTGAGAGAGAGACAGGGACTGAGAGAGTCACAGGGACCGGGTAAGACACAGGGAACGAGAGAGACACAGCGACCGAGAGAGAGACACAGGGACTGAGAGAGAGACAGGGACCGAGAGAGACATCGGGACGGAGAGAGACACAGGGGTGAGAGAGAGACAAAGGGACCGAGAGAGACACAGGGACCGAGTGAGACACAGGGTCTTAGAGAGACACAGGGACCAATAGAGAGACACAGGGATGGAGAGAGAGACACAAGGACCGAGAGAGACACATGGACCGACAGAGAGACACAGTGACCAAGAGAGAGACACAGGGACCGAGAGAGAGACACAGGGACCGAGAGAGACATCGGGACGGAGAGAGACACAGGGGTGAGAGAGAGACAAAGGGACCGAGAGAGACACAGGGACCGATTGAGACACAGGGACCGAGAGAGACACAGGGACCGAGAGGGAGACATAGGGACCAAGAGAGACATAGTGAACCGGAGAGAGAGACAGGGACCGAGAGAGAGACACAGGGACCGACAGAAAGACACAGTGACCAAGAGAGAGACACAGGGACCGAGAGAGAGACACAGGGACCGAGAGAGACATCGGACGGAGAGAGACACAGGGGTGAGAGAGAGACAAAGGGACCGAGAGAGACACAGGGACCGAGTGAGACACAGGGTCTTAGAGAGACACAGGGACCAATAGAGAGACACAGGGATGGAGAGAGAGACACAAGGACCGAGAGAGACACAGGGACCGACAGAGAGACACAGTGACCAAGAGAGAGACACAGGGACCGAGAGAGAGACACAGGGACCGAGAGAGACATCGGGACGGAGAGAGACACAGGGGTGAGAGAGAGACAAAGGGACCGAGAGAGACACAGGGACCGAGTGAGACACAGGGTCTTAGAGAGACACAGGGACCAATAGAGAGACACAGGGATGGAGAGAGAGACACAAGGACCGAGAGAGACACAGGGACCGAGAGAGAGACACAGCGATGGAGGGAGAGACACAGGGACTGAGAGAGACACAGGGACTGAGAGAGACACAGGGACCGAGAGAGAGACACAGCGACCGAGAGTGAGACACAGGGACCGAGAGAGACACAGGGACTGAGAGAGACACAGGGACCAAGAGAGAGACACAGAGACCGAGAGAGACACCGGGACCTAGAGAGACACAGTGACCGAGAGAGAGACAGGGACCGAGAGAGAGACAGAGGGACCGAGAGCGAGACACAGGGACCGAGAGCGAGACACAGGGACCGAGAGAGACACATGGAGCAAGGGAGAGACACAGGGACCGAGAGAGAGACACAGGGACCGAGAAAGAGACACAGGGACTGAGAGAGAGACAGGGACCGAGTGAGACACAGGGTCTTAGAGAGACACAGGGACCAATAGAGAGACACAGGGATGGAGAGAGAGACACAAGGACCGAGAGAGACACAGGGACCGAGAGAGAGACACAGCGATGGAGGGAGAGACACAGGGACTGAGAGAGACACAGGGACTGAGAGAGACACAGGGACCGAGAGAGAGACACAGCGACCGAGAGTGAGACACAGGGACCGAGAGAGACACAGGGACTGAGAGAGACACAGGGACCGAGAGAGAGACACAGGGACCGAGAGAGACACCGGGACCTAGAGAGACACAGCGACCGAGAGAGAGACAGGGACCGAGAGAGAGACAGAGGGACCGAGAGCGAGACACAGGGACCGAGAGCGAGACACAGGGACCGAGAGAGACACATGCAGCAAGGGAGAGACACAGGGACCGAGAGAGTCACCGGGACCGAGAGAGACACAGGGACCGAGAGAGAGACAGGGACCGAGAGAGAGACTCAGAGACTGAGAGAGAGACAGGGACTGAGAGAGTCACAGGGACCGAGTAAGACACAGGGACCGAGAGAGACACAGGGACCGAGAGAGAGACACAGGGACTGAGAGAGAGACAGGGACCGAGAGAGACACAGAGAGCAAGAGAGAGAGACAGCGACCGAGAGAGACACAGGGACCGAGAGAGAGACACAGGGACTGAGAGAGAGACACAGGGACCGAGAGAGACACAGGGAACGAGTGAGAGACACAGGGACCGAGAGAGAGAGACACAGGGACTGAGAGAGAGACAGGGACCAAGAGAGACACAGGGACCGAGAGAGAGACACAGGGACCGAGGAAGAGACACAGGGACAGAGAGAGACACAGGGACCGAGAAAGACACAGGGGCCAGTGACACACAGGGACAGAGAGAGACACATGGCCCGAGAGAGAGAGACAGGGACCGAGTGAGAGACACAGGGACCGAGAGAGACACAGGGACCGAGAGGGAGACATAGGGACCAAGAGAGACATAGTGAACCGGAGAGAGAGACAGGGACCGAGAGAGAGACACAGGGACCGACAGAGAGACACAGTGACCAAGAGAGAGACACAGGGACCGAGAGAGAGACACAGGGACCGAGAGAGACATCGGGACGGAGAGAGACACAGGGGTGAGAGAGAGACAAAGGGACCGAGAGAGACACAGGGACCGAGTGAGACACAGGGTCTTAGAGAGACACAGGGACCAATAGAGAGACACAGGGATGGAGAGAGAGACACAAGGACCGAGAGAGACACATGGACCGACAGAGAGACACAGTGACCAAGAGAGAGACACAGGGACCGAGAGAGAGACACAGGGACCGAGAGAGACATCGGGACGGAGAGAGACACAGGGGTGAGAGAGAGACAAAGGGACCGAGAGAGACACAGGGACCGATTGAGACACAGGGACCGAGAGAGACACAGGGACCGAGAGGGAGACATAGGGACCAAGAGAGACATAGTGAACCGGAGAGAGAGACAGGGACCGAGAGAGAGACACAGGGACCGACAGAGAGACACAGTGACCAAGAGAGAGACACAGGGACCGAGAGAGAGACACAGGGACCGAGAGAGACATCGGGACGGAGAGAGACACAGGGGTGAGAGAGAGACAAAGGGACCGAGAGAGACACAGGGACCGAGTGAGACACAGGGTCTTAGAGAGACACAGGGACCAATAGAGAGATACAGGGATGGAGAGAGAGACACAAGGACCGAGAGAGACACAGGGACCGACAGAGAGACACAGTGACCAAGAGAGAGACACAGGGACCGAGAGAGAGACACAGGGATCGAGAGAGACATCGGGACGGAGAGAGACACAGGGGTGAGAGAGAGACAAAGGGACCGAGAGAGACACAGGGACCGAGTGAGACACAGGGTCTTAGAGAGACACAGGGACCAATAGAGAGACACAGGGATGGAGAGAGAGACACAAGGACCGAGAGAGACACAGGGACCGAGAGAGAGACACAGCGATGGAGGGAGAGACACAGGGACTGAGAGAGACACAGGGACTGAGAGAGACACAGGGACCGAGAGAGAGACACAGCGACCGAGAGTGAGACACAGGGACCGAGAGAGACACAGGGACTGAGAGAGACACAGGGACCAAGAGAGAGACACAGAGACCGAGAGAGACACCGGGACCTAGAGAGACACAGTGACCGAGAGAGAGACAGGGACCGAGAGAGAGACAGAGGGACCGAGAGCGAGACACAGGGACCGAGAGCGAGACACAGGGACCGAGAGAGACACATGGAGCAAGGGAGAGACACAGGGACCGAGAGAGAGACACAGGGACCGAGAAAGAGACACAGGGACTGAGAGAGAGACAGGGACCGAGAGAGTCACAGGGACCGAGAGAGAGACACAGTGACCGAGAGAGAGACACAGGGACCGAGAGAGACACAGGGACCGAGAGAGACACCGGGACCGAGAGTGACACAGGGACCGAGAGAGAGACAGGGATCGAGAGAGAGACTCAGAGACTGAGAGAGAGACAGGGACTGAGAGAGTCCCAGGAACCGAGTAAGACACAGGGACCGATAGGGACACAGGGACCGAGAGTGAGACACAGGGACCGAGAGAGACACAGCGTCCAAGAGAGACACAGGGACCGAGAGAGACACAGGGACCGCGAGAGAGACACAGGGACTGAGAGAGAGACACAGGGACCGAGAGAGACACAGGGAACGAGAGAGAGAAACAGGTACCGAGAGAGAGACACAGGGACTGAGAGAGAGACTGGGACCGAGAGAGAGACACAGGGACCTAGAGAGAGACACAGGGACCGAGATAGAGTCACAGGGGCCGAGAGAGAGACACAGGGACCGAGACAGAGACACAGGTACCGAGTGAGACACAGGGACCGAGAGAGTCACAGGGATTGAGCGAGTCACAGGAACCGAGAGAGAGACACAGGGACCGACAGAGAGACACAGTGACCAAGATAGAGACACAGGGACCGAGAGAGAGACAGGGACCGAGTGAGTCACAGGGACCCAGAGAGAGACACAGGGACCCAGAGAGAGACACAGGGACCGAGAGAGACATCGGGACGGAGAGATACACAGGGGTGAGAGAGAAACAAAGGGACCGAGAGAGACACAGGGACCGAGTGAGACACAGGGTCTTAGAGAGACACAGGGACCGAGAGAGAGACACAGGGATGGAGAGAGAGACACAAGGACCGAGAGAGAAAAAGGGACCGAGAGAGAGACAGGGACTGAGAGAGAAACAGGGACCGAGAGTGAGACACAGGGACCGAGAGAGACACAGGGACTGAGAGAGCCACAGGGACCAAGAGAGAGACACAGGGACCGAGAGAGACACCGGGACCTAGAGTGACACAGGGACCGAGAGAGAGACAGGGACCGAGAGAGAGACTCAGGGACCGAGAGAAAGACACAGGGACCGAGAGCGAGACACAGGGACCGAGAGAGACACAGGGAGCAAGGGAGAGACACAGGGACCGAGAGAGAGACACAGTGACCGAGTGCGAGACACAGGGACTGAGAGAGAGACAGGGCCCGAGAGAGACACAGAGAGTAAGATAGAGAGACAGGGACCGAGAGAGACACCGGGACCGAAAGAGACACAGGGACCGAGAGAGAGACAGGGACCGAGAGAGAGACACAGGGACCGAGAGAGAGACACAGGGACCGAGGAAGAGACACAGGGACTGAGAGAGAGACAGGGACAGAGAGAGACACAGGAACCGAGAGAGAGACACAGCGACCGAGAGTGAGACACAGGGACCGAGAGAGACACAGGGACTGAGAGAGACACAGGGACCAAGAGAGAGACAGAGGGACCGAGAGCGAGACACAGGGACCGAGAGAGACACAGCGTCCAAGAGAGACACAGGGACCGAGAGAGACACAGGGACCGCGAGAGAGACACAGGGACTGAGAGAGAGACACAGGGACCGAGAGAGACACAGGGAACGAGAGAGAGAAACAGGTACCGAGAGAGAGACACAGGGACTGAGAGAGAGACTGGGACCGAGAGAGACACAGGGACCGAGAGAGAGACACAGGGACCTAGAGAGAGACACAGGGACCGAGATAGAGTCACAGGGGCCGAGAGAGGGACACAGGGACCGAGACAGAGACACAGGTACCGAGTGAGACACAGGGACCGAGAGAGTCACAGAGATTGAGCGAGTCACAGGGACCGAGAGAGAGACACAGGGACCGAGAGAGAGAGACACAGGGACCGACAGAGAGACACAGTGACCAAGATAGAGACACAGGGACCGAGAGAGACACAGAGACCGAGAGAGAGACAGGGACCAAGTGAGTCACAGGGACCCAGAGAGAGACACCGGGACCCAGAGAGAGACACAGGGACCGAGAGAGACATCCGGACGGAGAGAGACACAGGGGTGAGAGAGAAACAAAGGGACCGAGAGAGACACAGGGACCGAGTGAGACACAGGGTCTTAGGGAGACACAGGGACCGAGAGAGAGACACAGGGATGGAGAGAGAGACACAAGGACCGAGAGAGAAACAGGGACCGAGAGAGAGACACAGCGATGGAGGGAGAGACACAGGGACCGAGAGAGACACAGGGACTGAGAGAGAAACAGGGACCGAGAGTGAGACACAGGGACCGAGAGAGACACAGGGACTGAGAGAGCCACAGGGACCAACAGAGAGACACAGGGACCGAGAGAGACACCGGGACCTAGAGTGACACAGGGACCGAGAGAGAGACAGGGACCGAGAGAGAGACACAGGGACCGAGAGAAAGACACAGGGACCGAGAGCGAGACACAGGGACCGAGAGAGACACAGGGAGCAAGGGAGAGACACAGGGACCGAGAGAGAGACACAGTGACTGAGTGCGAGACACAGGGACTGAGAGAGAGACAGGGCCCGAGAGAGACACAGAGAGTAAGATAGAGAGACAGGGACCGAGAGAGACACCGGGACCGAAAGAGACACAGGGACCGAGAGAGAGACAGGGACCGAGAGAGAGACATATGGACCGAGAGAGAGACAGGGACAAAGTGAGACACAGGGACCGAGAAAGACGCAGAGAGCAAGAGAGAGAGAGACAGGGACAAAGTGAGACACAGGGTCCGAGAGAGACACAGTGACCGAGAAAGAGACACAGGGACCGAGAGAGAGACACAGGGACCGAGAGAGAGAGACACAGGGACCGAGAGAGACACCGGGACCGAGAGAGACACAGCTACCGAGAGAGAGAGCCAGGGACCGAGAGAGAGACTCAGAGACTGAGAGAGAGACAGGGACTGAGAGAGTCACAGGGACCGAGTAAGACACAGGGACCGAGAAAGACACAGGGGCCGATTGACACACAGGGACCGAGAGAGACACATGGACCGAGCGAGACACAGGGACCGAGACAGAGTCAGGTACTGAGTGAGAAATACAGGGACCGAGTGAGACACAGTGACCAAGAGAGAGACACAGGGAGCGAGAGACAGACAGGGACCGAGTGAGACACAGGGACCCAGAGAGAGACACAGGGACCGAGAGAGACATCGGGACGGAGAGAGACACAGGGGTGAGAGAGAGACAAAGGGACCGAGAGAGACACAGGGACCGAGTGAGACACGGGTCTTAGAGAGACACAGGGACCGAGAGAGAGACACAGGGATGGAGAGAGAGACACAGGGACCGAGAGAGACACAGGGACCGAGAGAGAGACACAGCGATGGAGGTAGAGACACAGGGACCGATAGAGACACGGGACTTATAGAGAAATAGGGACCGAGTGAGTGACACAGGGACCGAGAGAGAGACACAGGGTCTTAGAGAGAGGCACAGGGACCGAGAGAGAGACCGGGACCGAGAGAGACACAGGGACCGAGAGAGAGACAGGGACCGAGAGAGAGACTCAGAGACTGAGAGAGAGACAGGGACTGAGAGAGTCACAGGGACCGAGTAAGACACAGGGACCGAGAGAGACACAGGGACCGAGAGAGAGACACAGGGACTGAGAGAGAGACAGGGACCGAGAGAGACACAGAGAGCAAGAGAGAGAGACAGCGACCGAGAGAGACACAGGGACCGAGAGAGAGACACAGGGACTGAGAGAGAGACACAGGGACCGGGAGAGACACAGGGAACGAGTGAGAGACACAGGGACCGAGAGAGAGAGACACAGGGACTGAGAGAGAGACAGGGACCGAGAGAGACACAGGGACCGAGAGAGAGACACAGGGACCGAGGAAGAGACACAGGGACTGAGAGAGAGACAGGGACAGAGAGAGACACAGGGACCGAGAAAGACACAGGGGCCGAGTGACACACAGGGACAGAGAGAGACACATGGCCCGAGAGAGAGAGACAGGGACCGAGTGAGAGACAGAGGGACCGAGAGAGACACAGGGACCGAGAGAGACACAGGGACCGAGAGGGAGACATAGGGACCAAGAGAGACATAGTGAACCGGAGAGAGAGACAGGGACCGAGAGAGAGACACAGGGACCGACAAAGAGACACAGTGACCAAGAGAGAGACACAGGGACCGAGAGAGAGACACAGGGACCGAGAGAGACATCGGGACGGAGAGAGACACAGGGGTGAGAGAGAGACAAAGGGACCGAGAGAGACACAGGGACCGAGTGAGACACAGGGTCTTAGAGAGACACAGGGACCAATAGAGAGACACAGGGATGGAGAGAGACACAAGGACCGAGAGAGACACAGGGACCGACAGAGAGACACAGTGACCAAGAGAGAGACACAGGGACCGAGAGAGAGACACAGGGACCGAGAGAGACACAGGGACCGAGAGAGACACAGGGTCTTAGAGAGACACAGGGACCAATAGAGAGACACAGGGATGGAGAGAGAGACACAAGGACCGAGAGAGACACAGGGACCGAGAGAGAGACACAGCGATGGAGGGAGAGACACAGGGACTGAGAGAGACACAGGGACTGAGAGAGACACAGGGACCGAGAGAGAGACACAGCGACCGAGAGTGAGACACAGGGACCGAGAGAGACACAGGGACTGAGAGAGACACAGGGACCAAGAGAGAGACACAGGGACCGAGAGAGACACCGGGACCTAGAGAGACACAGCGACCGAGAGAGAGACAGGGACCGAGAGAGAGACAGAGGGACCGAGAGCGAGACACAGGGACCGAGAGCGAGACACAGGGACCGAGAGAGACACATGGAGCAAGGGAGAGACACAGGGACCGAGAGAGAGACACAGGGACCGAGAAAGAGACACAGGGACTGAGAGAGAGACAGGGACCGAGAGAGTCACAGGGACCGAGAGAGAGACACAGGGACAAAGTGAGACACAGGGACCGAGAGAGACGCAGAGAGCAAGAGAGAGAGACAGGGACCGAGAAAGAGACACAGGGACCGAGAGAGACACAGGGACCGAGTGAGACACAGGGACCGAGAGAGAGACAGGGACCGAGACAGAGACTCAGAGACTGAGAGAGCGACAGGGACTGAGAGAGTCACAGGGACCGAGTAAGACACAGGGACCGAGAGGGACACAGGGACGAGAGAGAGACACAGGGACCGAGAGAGACACAGCGTCCGAGAGAGACACAGGGACCGAGAGAGACACAGGGACCGCGAGAGAGACACAGGGACTGAGAGAGAGACACAGGGACCGAGAGAGACACAGAGAGCAAGAGAGAGAGACAGCGACCGAGAGAGACACAGGGACCGAGAGAGAGAGACACAGGGACTGAGAGTGAGACACAGGGACCGAGAGAGACACAGGGAACGAGTGAGAGACACAGGGACCGAGAGAGAGACACAGGGACTGAGAGAGAGACAGGGACCGAGAGAGACATAGGGACCGAGAGAGAGACACAGGGACCGAGAAAGAGACACAGGGACTGAGAGAGAGAAAGGGACAGAGAGAGACACAGGGACCGAGAAAGACACAGGGGCCGAGTGACACACAGGGACCGAGAGAGGCACATGGACCGAGCGAGACACAGGGACCCAGACAGAGACAGGTACCGAGTGAGAAATACAGGGACCGAGTGAGACACAGTGACCAAGAGAGAGACACAGGGACCAAGAGAGACATAGTGACCGAGAGAGAGAGACAGGGACCGAGAGAGAGACACAGGGATCGACAGAGAGACACAGTGACCAAGAGAGAGACACAGGGACCGAGAGAGAGACAGGGACCGAGTGAGACACAGGGACCCAGAGAGAGACACAGGGACCCAGAGAGAGACACAGGGACCGAGAGAGACATCGAGACGGAGAGAGACACAGGGGTGAGAGAGAGACAAAGGGACCGAGAGAGACACAGGGACCGAGTGAGACACAGGGTCTTCGAGAGACACAGGGACCGAGAGAGAGACACAGGGATGGAGAGAGAGACACAAGGACCGAGAGAGACACAGGGACCGAGAGAGAGACACAGCGATGGAGGGAGAGACACAGGGACCGAGAGAGACACAGGGACTGAGAGAGAGACACAGGGACTGAGAGAGAAACAGGGACCCAATAAGTGACACAGGGACCAAGAGAGAGACACAGGGACCGAGAGTGAGACACAGGGACCAAGAGAGAGACACAGGGACCGAGAGAGACACAGGGACTGAGAGAGCCACAGGGACCAAGAGAGAGAGACACAGGGACCGAGAGAGACACCGGGACCTAGAGTGACACAGGGACCGAGAGAGAGACAGGGACCGAGAGAGAGACACAGGGACCGAGAGAAAGACACAGGGACCGAGAGCGAGACACAGGGACCGAGAGAGAAACAGGGAGCAAGGGAGAGACACAGGGACCGAGAGAGAGACACAGGGACCGAGAGCGAGACACAGGGACTGAGTGAGAGACAGGGACCGAGAGAGACACAGAGAGTAAGATAGAGAGACAGGGACCGAGAGAGAAACCGGGACCGAAAGAGACACAGGGACCGAGAGAGAGACAGGGACCGAGAGAGAGACATAGGGACCGAGAGAGAGACACAGGGACCGAGAGCGAGACACAGTGACCGAGAGAGAGACAGGGACAAAGTGAGACACAGTGACCGAGAGAGACGCAGAGAGCAAGAGAGAGAGAGACAGGGACCGAGAAAGAGACACAGGGACCGAGAGAGAGACACAGGGACCGCGAGAGAGACACAGGGACCGAGAGAGACACCGGGACCGAGAGAGACACAGGGACCGAGAGAGAGAGACAGGGACCGAGAGAGAGACTCAGAGACTGAGAGAGAGACAGGGACTGAGAGAGTCACAGGGACCGGGTAAGACACAGGGAACGAGAGAGACACAGCGACCGAGAGAGAGACACAGGGACTGAGAGAGAGACAGGGACCGAGAGAGACACAGAGAGCAAGAGAGAGAGACAGCGACCGAGAGAGACACAGGGACCGAGAGAGAGACACAGGGACTGAGAGAGACACAGGGACCGAGAAAGACACAGGGGCCGATTGACACACAGGGACCGAGAGAGACACATGGACCGAGCGAGACACAGGGACCGAGACAGAGACAGGTACTGAGTGAGAAATACAGGGACCGAGTGAGACACAGTGACCAAGAGAGAGACACAGGGAGCGAGAGAGAGACAGGGACCGAGTGAGACACAGGGACCCAGAGAGAGACACAGGGACCGAGAGAGACATCGGGACGGAGAGAGACACAGGGGTGAGAGAGAGACAAAGGGACCGAGAGAGACACAGGGACCGAGTGAGACACGGGTCTTAGAGAGACACAGGGACCGAGAGAGAGACACAGGGATGGAGAGAGAGACACAGGGACCGAGAGAGACACAGGGACCGAGAGAGAGACACAGCGATGGAGGGAGAGACACAGGGACCGAGAGAGACACAGGGACTTATAGAGAAACAGGGACCGAGTGAGTGACACAGGGACCGAGAGAGAGACACAGGGTCTTAGAGAGAGGCACAGGGACCGAGAGAGAGACAGGGACCGAGAGAGACACCGGGACAGAGAGAGACATGGGGTGAGAGAGAGACACAGGGACTGAGAGAGAGACAGGGACCGAGAGAGACACAGATAGTAAGATAGAGAGACAGGGACCGAGAGAGACAGCGGGACCGAGAGAGTCACAGGGACCGAGAGAGAGACAGGGACCGAGAGAGATACAGGGACCGAGAGATTGACATAGGGACCGAGAGAGAGACACAGGGACCGAGAGCGAGACACAGTGACTGAGAGAGAGACACAGGGACCGAGAGAGACACAGGGACCGAGAGAGAGACCGGGACCGAGAGAGACACAGGGACCGAGAGAGAGACAGGGACCGAGAGAGAGACTCAGAGACTGAGAGAGAGACAGGGACTGAGGGAGTCACAGGAACCGAGTAAGACACAGGGACCGAGAGAGACACAGGGACCGAGAGAGAGACACAGGGACCGAGAGAGACACCGGGACCGAGAGAGACACAGGGACCGAGAGAGAGAGAGGGACCGAGAGAGAGACTCAGAGACTGAGAGAGAGACAGGGACTGAGAGAGTCACAGGGACCGAGTAAGACACAGGGACCGAGAGAGACACAGGGACTGAGAGAGAGACACAGGGACTGAGAGAGAGACAGGGACCGAGAGAGACACAGAGAGCAAGAGAGAGAGACAGCGACCGAGAGAGACACAGGGACCGAGAGAGAGACACAGGGACTGAGAGAGAGACACAGGGACCGAGAGAGACACAGGGAACGAGTGAGAGACACAGGGACCGAGAGAGACAGACACAGGGACTGAGAGAGAGACAGGGACCAAGAGAGACACAGGGACCGAGAGAGAGACACAGGGACCGAGGAAGAGACACAGGGACTGAGAGAGAGACAGGGACAGAGAGAGTCACAGGGACCGAGAAAGACACAGGGGCCGAGTGACACACAGGGACAGAGAGAGACACATGGCCCGAGAGAGAGAGACAGGGAGCGAGTGAGAGACACAGGGACCGAGAGAGACACAGGGACCGAGAGAGACACAGGGACCGAGAGGGAGACATAGGGACCAAGAGAGACATAGTGAACCAGAGAGAGAGACAGGGACCGAGAGAGAGACACAGGGACCGACAGAGAGACACAGTGACCAAGAGAGAGACACAGGGACCGAGAGAGAGACAAAGGGACCGAGAGAGACACAGGGACCGATTGAGACACAGGGACCGAGAGAGACACAGGGGTGAGAGAGAGACAAAGGGACCGAGAGAGACACAGGGACTGAGTGAGACACAGGGTCTTAGAGAGACACAAGGACCTATAGAGAGACACAGGGATGGAGAGAGAGACACAAGGACCGAGAGAGACACAGGGACCGACAGAGAGACACAGTGACCAAGAGAGAGACACAGGGACCGAGAGAGAGACACAGGGACCGAGAGAGACATCGGGACGGAGAGAGACACAGGGGTGAGAGAGAGACAAAGGGACCGAGAGAGACACAGGGACCGAGTGAGACACAGGGTCTTAGAGAGACACAGGGACCAATAGAGAGACACAGGGATGGAGAGAGAGACACAAGGACCGAGAGAGACACAGGGACCGAGAGAGAGACACAGCGATGGAGGGAGAGACACAGGGACTGAGAGAGACACAGGGACTGAGAGAGACACAGGGACCGAGAGAGAGACACAGCGACCGAGAGTGAGACACAGGGACCGAGAGAGACACAGGGACTGAGAGAGACACAGGGACCAAGAGAGAGACACAGGGACCGAGAGAGACACCGGGACCTAGAGAGACACAGCGACCGAGAGAGAGACAGGGACCGAGAGAGAGACAGAGGGACCGAGAGCGAGACACAGGAACCGAGAGCGAGACACAGGGACCGAGAGAGACACATGGAGCAAGGGAGAGACACAGGGACCGAGAGAGAGACACAGGGACCGAGAAAGAGACACAGGGACTGAGAGAGAGACAGGGACCGAGAGAGTCACAGGGACCGAGAGAGAGACACAGTGACCGAGAGAGAGACACAGGGACCGAGAGAGACACCGGGACCGAGAGTGACACAGGGACCGAGAGAGAGACAGGGATCGAGAGAGAGACTCAGAGACTGAGAGAGAGACAGGGACTGAGAGAGTCACAGGAACCGAGTAAGACACAGGGACCGATAGGGACACAGGGACCGAGAGAGAGACACAGGGACCGAGAGAGACACAGCGTCCAAGAGAGTCACAGGGACCGAGAGAGACACAGGGACCGCGAGAGAGACACAGGGACTGAGAGAGAGACACAGGGACCGAGGCAGACACAGGGAACGAGAGAGAGAAACAGGTACCGAGAGAGAGACACAGGGACTGAGAGAGAGACTGGGACCGAGAGAGACACAGGGACCGAGAGAGAGACACAGGGACCTAGAGAGAGACACAGGGACCGAGATAGAGTCACAGGGGCCGAGAGAGAGACACAGGGACCGAGACAGAGACACAGGTACCGAGTGAGACACAGGGACCGAGAGAGTCACAGGGATTGAGCGAGTCACAGGGACCGAGAGAGAGACACAGGGACCGAGAGAGAGAGACACAGGGACCGACAGAGAGACACAGTGACCAAGATAGAGACACAGGGACCGAGAGAGAGACAGGGACCGAGTGAGTCACAGGGACCCAGAGAGAGACACAGGGAACGAGAGAGAGAAACAGGTACCGAGAGAGAGACACAGGGACTGAGAAAGAGACTGGGGCCGAGAGAGACACAGGGACGTAGAGAGAGACACAGGGACCGAGATAGAGTCACAGGGGCCGAGAGAGAGACACAGGGACCGAGAGAGAGACACAGGTACCGAGTGAGACACAGGGACCGAGAGAGTCACAGGGATTGAGCGAGTCACAGGGACAGAGAGAGAGACACAGGGACCGAGAGAGAGAGACACAGGGACCGACAGAGAGACACAGTGACCAAGATAGAGACACAGGGACCGAGAGAGAGACAGGGACCGAGTGAGTCACAGGGACCCAGAGAGAGACACAGGGACCCAGAGAGAGACACAGGGACCGAGAGAGACATCGGGACGGAGAGAGACACAGGGGTGAGAGAGAGACAAAGGGACCGAGAGAGACACAGGGACCGAGTGAGACACAGGGTCTTAGAGAGACACAGGGACCGAGAGAGAGACACAGGGATGGAGAGAGAGACACAAGGACCGAGAGAGACACAGGGACCGAGAGAGAGACACAGCGATGGAGGGAGAGACACAGGGACCGAGAGAGACACAGGGACTGAGAGAGAAACAGGGACCGAGAGTGAGACACAGGGACCGAGAGAGACACAGGGACTGAGAGAGCCACAGGGACCAAGAGAGAGACACAGGGACCGAGAGAGACACCGGGACCTAGAGTGACACAGGGACCGAGAGAGAGACAGGGACCGAGAGAGAGACTCAGGGACCGAGAGAAAGACACAGGGACCGAGAGCGAGACACAGGGACCAAGAGAGACACAGGGAGCAAGGGAGAGACACAGGGACCGAGAGAGAGACACAGTGACCGACTGCGAGACACAGGGACTGAGAGAGAGACAGGGCCCGAGAGAGACACAGAGAGTAAGATAGAGAGACAGGGACCGAGAGAGACACCGGGACCGAAAGAGACACAGGGACCGAGAGAGAGACAGGGACCGAGAGAGAGACATATGGACCGAGAGAGAGACAGGGAAAAAGTGAGACACAGGGACCGAGAAAGACGCAGAGAGAAAGAGAGAGAGAGACAGGGACAAAGTGAGACACAGGGTCCGAGAGAGACACAGTGACCGAGAAAGAGACACAGGGACCGAGAGAGAGACACAGGGACCGAGAGAGAGAGACACAGGGACCGAGAGAGACACCGGGACCGAGAGAGACACAGCTACCGAGAGAGAGAGACAGGGACCGAGAGAGAGACTCAGAGACTGAGAGAGAGATAGGGACTGAGAGAGTCACAGGGACCGAGTAAGACACAGGGACCGAGAGAGACACAGGGACCGAGAGAGAGACACAGGGACTGAGAGAGACACAGGGACCGAGAAAGACACAGGGGCCGATTGACACACAGGGACCGAGAGAGACAAATGGACCGAGCGAGACACAGGGACCGAGCCAGAGTCAGGTACTGAGTGAGAAATACAGGGACCGAGTGAGACACAGTGACCAAGAGAGAGACACAGGGAGCGAGAGAGAGACAGGGACCGAGTGAGACACAGGGACCCAGAGAGAGACACAGGGACCGAGAGAGACATCGGGACGGAGAGAGACACAGGGGTGAGAGAGAGACAAAGGGACCGAGAGAGACACGGGGACCGAGTGAGACACGGGTCTTAGAGAGACACAGGGACCGAGAGAGAGACACAGGGATGGAGAGAGAGACACAGGGACCGAGAGAGACACAGGGACCGAGAGAGAGACACAGCGATGGAGGGAGAGACACAGGGAACGAGAGAGACTCAGGGACTTATAGAGAAACAGGGACCGAGTGAGTGACACAGGGACCGAGAGAGAGACACAGGGTCTTAGAGAGAGGCACAGGGACCGAGAGAGAGACAGGGACCGAGAGAGACACCGGGACAGAGAGAGACATGGGGTGAGAGAGAGACACAGGGACTGAGAGAGAGACAGGGACCGAGAGAGACACAGATAGTAAGATCGAGAGACAGGGACCGAGAGAGACAGCGGGACCGAGAGAGTCACAGGGACCGAGAGAGAGACAGGGACCGAGAGAGATACAGGGACCGAGAGAGAGACATAGGGACCGAGAGAGAGACACAGGGACCGAGAGCGAGACACAGTGACTGAGAGAGAGACACAGGGACAGAGAGAGAGACCGGGACCGAGAGAGACACAGGGACCGAGAGAGAGACAGGGACCGAGAGAGAGAGACTGAGAGAGAGACAGGGACTGAGGGAGTCACAGGAACCGAGTAAGACACAGGGACCGAGTGAGACACAGGGTCTTAGAGAGACACAGGGACCAATAGAGAGACACAGGGATGGAGAGAGAGACACAAGGACCGAGAGAGACACAGGGACCGACAGAGAGACACAGTGACCAAGAGAGAGACACAGGGACCGAGAGAGAGACACAGGGACCGAGAGAGACATCGGGACGGAGAGAGACACAGGGGTGAGAGAGAGACAAAGGGACCGAGAGAGACAGAGGGACCGAGTTAGACATAGGGTCTTAGAGAGACACAGGGACCAATAGAGAGAGACAGGGATGGAGAGAGAGACACAAGGACCGAGAGAGACACAGGGACCGAGAGAGAGACACAGCGATGGAGGGAGAGACACAGGGACTGAGAGAGACACAGGGACTGAGAGAGACACAGGGACCGAGAGAGAGACACAGCGACCGAGAGTGAGACACAGGGACCGAGAGAGACACAGGGACTGAGAGAGACACAGGGACCAAGAGAGAGACACAGGGACCGAGAGAGACACCGGGACCTAGAGAGACACAGCGACCGAGAGAGAGACAGGGACCGAGAGAGAGACAGAGTGACCGAGAACGAGACACAGGGACCGAGAGCGAGACACAGGGACCGAGAGAGAGACACAGGGACCGAGAAAGAGACACAGGGACTGAGAGAGAGACAGGGACCGAGAGAGTCACAGGGACCGAGAGAGAGACACAGTGACCGGGAGAGAGACACAGGGACCGAGAGAGACACAGCGACCGAGAGAGACAGCGGGACCGAGAGTGACACAGGGACCGAGAGAGAGACAGGGATCGAGAGAGAGACTCAGAGACTGAGAGAGAGACAGGGACTGAGAGAGTCACAGGAACCGAGTAAGACACAGGGACCGATAGGACACAGGGACTGAGAGAGAGACACAGGGACCGAGAGAGACACAGCGTCCAAGAGAGACACAGGGACCGAGAGAGACACAGGGACCGCGAGAGAGACACAGGGACTGAGAGAGAGACACAGGGACCGAGAGAGACACAGGGAACGAGAGAGAGAAACAGGTACCGAGAGAGAGACACAGGGACTGAGAAAGAGACTGGGACCGAGAGAGACACAGGGACGTAGAGAGAGACACAGGGACCGAGATAGAGTCACAGGGGCCGAGAGAGAGACACAGGGACCGAGAGAGAGACACAGGTACCGAGTGAGACACAGGGACCGAGAGAGTCACAGGGATTGAGCGAGTCACAGGGACAGAGAGAGAGACACAGGGACCGAGAGAGAGAGACACAGGGACCGACAGAGAGACACAGTGACCAAGATAGAGACACAGGGACCGAGAGAGAGACAGGGACCGAGTGAGTCACAGGGACCCAGAGAGAGACACAGGGACCCAGAGAGAGACACAGGGACCGAGAGAGACATCGGGACGGAGAGAGACACAGGGGTGAGAGAGAGACAAAGGGACCGAGAGAGACACAGGGACCGAGTGAGACACAGGGTCTTAGAGAGACACAGGGACCGAGAGAGAGACACAGGGATGGAGAGAGAGACACAAGGACCGAGAGAGACACAGGGACCAAGAGAGAGACACAGCGATGGAGGGAGAGACACAGGGACCGAGAGAGACACAGGGACTGAGAGAGAAACAGGGACCGAATGAGTGACACAGGGACCGAGAGAGAGACACAGGGACCGAGAGAGAGAGACACAGGGACCGAGAGAGACACAGGGACTGAGAGAGCCACAGGGACCAAGAGAGAGACACAGGGACCGAGAGAGACACAGGAACCGAGAGAGAGACAGGGACCGAGAGAGAGACTCAGGGACCGAGAGAAAGACACAGGACCGAGAGCGAGACACAGGGACCGAGAGAGACACAGGGAGCAAGGGAGAGACACAGGGACCGAGAGAGAGACACAGTGACCGAGTGCGAGACACAGGGACTGAGAGAGAGACAGGGCCCGAGAGAGACACAGAGAGTAAGATAGAGAGACAGGGACCGAGAGAGACACCGGGACCGAAAGAGACACAGGGACCGAGAGAGAGACAGGGACCGAGAGAGAGACATAGGGACCGAGAGAGAGACAGGGACAAAGTGAGACACAGGGACCCAGAGAGACACAGTGACCGAGAAAGAGACACAGGGACCGAGAGAGAGACACAGGGACCGAGAGAGAGACACAGGGACCGAGAGAGACACCGGTACCGAGAGAGACACAGCTACCGAGAGAGAGAGACAGGGACCGAGAGAGAGACTCAGAGACTGAGAGAGAGACAGGGACTGAGAGAGAGACACAGGGACTGAGAGAGACACATGGACCGAGCGAGACACAGGGACCGAGACAGAGACACAGGGACCGAGAGAGAGAGACAGGGACCGAGAGAGACATCGGGACGTAGAGAGACACAGGGGTGAGAGAGAGACAGGGACCGAGAGAGAGACTCAGGGACCGAGAGAGAGACACAGGGACCGAGAGAGAGACAGAGGGACCGACAGAGAGACACAGTGACCAAGAGAGAGACACAGGGACCGAGAGAGAGACAGGGACCGAGTGAGACACAGGGACCCAGAGAGAGACACAGGGACCGAGAGAGACATCGGGACGGAGAGAGACACAGGGGTGAGAGAGAGACAAAGGGACCGAGAGAGACACAGGGACCGAGTGAGACACGGGTCTTAGAGAGACACAGGGACCGAGAGAGAGACACAGCGATGGAGGGAGAGACACAGGGACCGAGCGAGACACAGGGACCGAGAGAGAGACACAGCGATGGAGGGAGAGACACAGGGACCGAGCGAGACACAGGGACTGATAGAGAAACAGGGACCGAGTGAGTGACACAGGGACCGAGAGAGAGACACAGGGTCTTAGAGAGAGGCACAGGGACCGAGAGAGAGACAGGGACCGAGAGAGACACCGGGACAGAGAGAGACATGGGGTGAGAGAGAGAGACTCAGAGACTGAGAGAGAGACAGGGACTGAGAGAGTCACAGGGACCGAGTAAGACACAGGGACCGAGAGAGACACAGGGACCGAGAGAGAGACACAGGGACCGAGAGAGACACCGGGACCGAGAGAGACACAGGGACCGAGAGAGAGACAGGGACCGAGAGAGAGACTCAGAGACTGAGAGAGAGACAGGGACTGAGAGAGTCACAGGGACCGAGTAAGACACAGGGACCGAGAGAGACACAGGGACCGAGAGAGAGACATAGGGACTGAGAGAGAGACAGGGACCGAGAGAGACACAGAGAGCAAGAGAGAGAGACAGCGACCGAGAGAGACACAGGGACTGGGAGAGAGAGACACAGGGACCGAGTGAGAGACACAGGGACCGAGAGAGAGACACAGGGACCGAGAGAGAGACACAGGGACCGAGAGAGAGACACAGGGACTGAGAGAGAGAGACAGGGACTGAGAGAGACACAGGGACCGAGAGAGAGACACAGGGACCGAGAGAGAGACAGGGACCGAGAGAGAGACACAGGGACCGAGGAAGAGACACAGGGACTGAGAGAGAGACAGGGACAGAGAGAGACACAGGGACCGAGAAAGACACAGGGGCCGAGTGACACACAGGGACCGAGAGAGACACATGGACCGAGAGAGAGAGACAGGGACCGAGTGAGAGACACAATGACCGAGAGAGACACAGGGACCGAGAGAGACACAGGGACCGAGAGGGAGACATAGGGACCAAGAGAGACATAGTGAACCGGAGAGAGAGAGACAGGGACCGAGAGAGAGACACAGGGACCGACAGAGAGACACAGTGACCAAGAGAGAGACACAGGGACCGAGAGAGAGACAGGGACCAAGTGAGACACAGGGACCCAGAGAGAGACACAGGGACCGAGAGAGAGACACGGGGACCGAGAGAGACATCGGGACGGAGAGAGACACAGGGGTGAGAGAGAGACAAAGGGACCGAGAGAGACACAGGGACCGAGTGAGACAAAGGGTCTTAGTGAGACACAGGGACCAAGAGAGAGACACAGGGATGGAGAGAGAGACACAAGGACCGAGAGAGACACAGGGACCGAGAGAGAGACACAGCGATGGAGGGAGAGACACAGGGACTGAGAGAGACACAGGGACTGAGGGGGACACAGGGACCGAGAGAGAGACACAGGGACCGAGAGTGAGACACAGGGACCGAGAGAGACACAGGGACTGAGAGAGACACAGGGACCAAGAGAGAGACACAGGGACCGAGAGAGACACCGGGACCTAGAGAGACACAGCGACCGAGATAGAGACAGGGACCGAGAGAGAGACAGAGGGACCGAGAGCGAGACAGGGACCGAGAGAGACATATGGAGCAAGGGAGAGACACAGGGACCGAGAGAGAGACACAGGGACCGAGAAAGAGACACAGGGACTGAGAGTGAGACAGGGACCGAGAGAGACACAGAGAGTAAGATAGAGAGACAGGGACCGAGAGAGACACAGGGACCGAGAGAGAGACAGGGACCGAGAGAGAGATACAGGGACCGAGAGAGAGATACAGGGACCGAGAGAGAGATACAGGGACCGAGAGAGAGACAGGGACCGAGAGAGAGATACAGGGACCGAGAGCGAGACACAGTGACCGAGAGAGAGACACAGGGACAGAGAGAGAGACCGGGACCGAGAGAGACACAGGGACCGAGAGAGAGACAGGGACCGAGAGAGAGACTCAGAGACTGAGAGAGAGACAGGGACTGAGGGAGTCACAGGAACCGAGTAAGACACAGGGACCGAGAGAGACACAGGGACCGAGAGAGAGACACAGGGACCGAGAGAGACACCGGGACCGAGAGAGACACAGGGACCGAGAGAGAGACAGGGACCGAGAGAGAGACTCAGAGACTGAGAGAGAGACAGGGACTGAGAGAGTCACAGGGACCGAGTAAGACACAGGGACCGAGAGAGACACAGGGACCGAGAGAGAGACACAGGGACTGAGAGAGAGACAGGGACCGAGAGAGACACAGAGAGCAAGAGAGAGAGACAGCGACCGAGAGAGACACGGGGACCGAGAGAGAGACACAGGGACTGAGAGAGAGACACAGGGACCGAGAGAGACACAGGGAACGAGTGAGAGACACAGGGACCGAGAGTGAGACACAGGGACCGAGAGAGACACAGGGACTGAGAGAGACACAGGGACCAAGAGAGAGACACAGGGACCGAGAGAGACACCGGGACCTAGAGAGACACAGCGACCGAGATAGAGACAGGGACCGAGAGAGAGACAGAGGGACCGAGAGCGAGACAGGGACCGAGAGAGACATATGGAGCAAGGGAGAGACACAGGGACCGAGAGAGAGACACAGGGACCGAGAAGAGACACAGGGACTGAGAGTGAGACAGGGACCGAGAGAGACACAGAGAGTAAGATAGAGAGACAGGGACCGAGAGAGACACAGGGACCGAGAGAGAGACAGGGACCGAGAGAGAGATACAGGGACCGAGAGAGAGATACAGGGACCGAGAGAGAGATACAGGGACCGAGAGAGAGACAGGGACCGAGAGAGAGATACAGGGACCGAGAGCGAGACACAGTGACCGAGAGAGAGACACAGGGACAGAGAGAGAGACCGGGACCGAGAGAGACACAGGGACCGAGAGAGAGACAGGGACCGAGAGAGAGACTCAGAGACTGAGAGAGAGACAGGGACTGAGGGAGTCACAGGAACCGAGTAAGACACAGGGACCGAGAGAGACACAGGGACCGAGAGAGAGACACAGGGACCGAGAGAGACACCGGGACCGAGAGAGACACAGGGACCGAGAGAGAGACAGGGACCGAGAGAGAGACTCAGAGACTGAGAGAGAGACAGGGACTGAGAGAGTCACAGGGACCGAGTAAGACACAGGGACCGAGAGAGACACAGGGACCGAGAGAGAGACACAGGGACTGAGAGAGAGACAGGGACCGAGAGAGACACAGAGAGCAAGAGAGAGAGACAGCGACCGAGAGAGACACAGGGACCGAGAGAGAGACACAGGGACTGAGAGAGAGACACAGGGACCGAGAGAGACACAGGGAACGAGTGAGAGACACAGGGACCGAGAGAGAGAGACACAGGGACTGAGAGAGAGACAGGGACCGAGAGAGACACAGGGACCGAGAGAGAGACACAGGGACCGAGGAAGAGACACAGGGACTGAGAGAGAGACAGGGACAGAGAGAGACACAGGGACCGAGAAAGACACAGGGGCCGAGTGACACACAGGGACAGAGAGAGACACATGGCCCGAGAGAGAGAGACAGGGACCGAGAGAGACACAGGGACCGAGAGAGACACAGGGACCGAGAGGGAGACATAGGGACCAAGAGAGACATAGTGAACCGGAGAGAGAGACAGGGACCGAGAGAGAGACACAGGGACCGACAGAGAGACACAGTGACCAAGAGAGAGACACAGGGACCGAGAGAGAGACACAGGGACCGAGAGAGACATCGGGACGGAGAGAGACACAGGGGTGAGAGAGAGACAAAGGGACCGAGAGAGACACAGGGACCGAGTGAGACACAGGGTCTTAGAGAGACACAGGGACCAATAGAGAGACACAGGGATGGAGAGAGAGACACAAGGACCGAGAGAGACACATAGACCAACAGAGAGACACAGTGACCAAGAGAGAGACACAGGGACCGAGAGAGAGACACAGGGACCGAGAGAGAAATCGGGACGGAGAGAGACACAGGGGTGAGAGAGAGACAAAGGGACCGAGAGAGACACAGGGACCGAGTGAGACATAGGGTCTTAGAGAGACACAGGGACCAATAGAGAGACACAGGGACCAAGAGAGAGACACAAGGACCGAGAGAGACACAGGGACCGAGAGAGAGACACAGCGATGGAGGGAGAGACACAGGGACTGAGAGAGACACAGGGACTGAGAGAGACACAGGGACCGAGAGAGAGACACAGCGACCGAGAGTGAGACACAGGGACCGAGAGAGACACAGGGACTGAGAGAGACACAGGGACCAAGAGAGAGACACAGGGACCGAGAGAGACACCGGGACCTAGAGAGACACAGCGACCGAGAGAGAGACAGGGACCGAGTGAGAGACAGAGGGACCGAGAGCGAGACACAGGGACCGAGAGCGAGACACAGGGACCGAGAGAGACACATGGAGCAAGGGAGAGACACAGGGACCCGAGAGAGAGACACAGGGACCGAGAAAGAGACACAGGGACTGAGAGAGAGACAGGGACCGAGAGAGTCACAGGGACCGAGAGAGAGACACAGTGACCGAGAGAGAGACACAGGGACCGAGAGAGACACAGGGACCGAGAGAGACACCGGGACCGAGAGTGACACAGGGACCGAGAGAGAGACAGGGATCGAGGGAGAGACTCAGAGACTGAGAGAGAGACAGGGACTGAGAGAGTCACAGGAACCGAGTAAGACACAGGGACCGATAGGGACACAGGGACCGAGAGAGAGACACAGGGACCGAGAGAGACACAGCGTCCAAGAGAGACACAGGGACCGAGAGAGACACAGGGACCGCGAGAGAGACACAGGGACTGAGAGAGAGACACAGGGACCGAGAGAGACACAGGGAACGAGAGAGAGAAACAGGTACCGAGAGAGAGACACAGGGACTGAGAAAGAGACTGGGACCGAGAGAGACACAGGGACCGAGAGAGAGACACAGGGACCTAGAGAGAGACACAGGGACCGAGATAGAGTCACAGGGGCCGAGAGAGAGACACAGGGACCGAGAGAGAGACACAGGTACCGAGTGAGACACAGGGACCGAGAGAGTCACAGGGATTGAGCGAGTCACAGGGACCGAGAGAGAGACACAGGGACCGAGAGAGAGAGACACAGGGACCGACAGAGAGACACAGTGACCAAGATAGAGACACAGGGACCGAGAGAGAGACAGGGACCGAGTGAGTCACAGGGACCCAGAGAGAGACACAGGGACCCAGAGAGAGACACAGGGACCGAGAGAGACATCGGGACGGAGAGAGACACAGGGGTGAGATAGAGACAAAGGGACCGAGAGAGACACAGGGACCGAGTGAGACACAGGGTCTTAGAGAGACACAGGGACCGAGAGAGAGACACAGGGCTGGAGAGAGAGACACAAGGACCGAGAGAGACACAGGGACCGAGAGAGAGACACAGCGATGGAGGGAGAGACAAAGGGACCGAGAGAGACACAGGGACTGAGAGAGAAACAGGGACCGAATGAGTGACACAGAGACCGAGAGGGAGACACAGGGACCGAGAGAGAGACACAGGGACCGAGAGAGACACAGGGACTGAGAGAGCCACAGGGACCAAGAGAGAGACACAGGGACCGAGAGAGACACCGGGACCTAGAGTGACACAGGGACCGAGAGAGAGACAGGGACCGAGAGAGAGACTCAGGGACCGAGAGAAAGACACAGGGACCGAGAGCGAGACACAGGGACCGAGAGAGACACAGGGAGCAAGGGAGAGACACAGGGACCGAGAGAGAGACACAGTGACCGAGTGCGAGACACAGGGACTGAGAGAGAGACAGGGCCCGAGAGAGACACAGAGAGTAAGATAGAGAGACAGGGACCGAGAGAGACACCGGGACCGAAAGAGAAACAGGGACCGAGAGAGAGACAGGGACCGAGAGAGAGACATAGGGACCGAGAGAGAGACAGGGACAAAGTGAGACACAGGGACCCAGAGAGACACAGTGACCGAGAAAGAGACACAGGGACCGAGAGAGAGACACAGGGACCGAGAGAGAGACACAGGGACCGAGAGAGACACCGGTACCGAGAGAGACACAGCTACCGAGAGAGAGAGACAGGGACCGAGAGAGAGACTCAGAGACTGAGAGAGAGACAGGGACTGAGAGAGAGACACAGGGACTGAGAGAGACACATGGACCGAGCGAGACACAGGGACCGAGACAGAGACACAGGGACCGAGAGAGAGAGACAGGGACCGAGAGAGACATCGGGACGGAGAGAGACACAGGGGTGAGAGAGAGACAGGGACCGAGAGAGAGACTCAGGGACCGAGAGAGAGACACAGGGACCGAGAGAGAGACAGAGGGACCGACAGAGAGACACAGTGACCAAGAGAGAGACACAGGGACCGAGAGAGAGACAGGGACCGAGTGAGACACAGGGACCCAGAGAGAGACACAGGGACCGAGAGAGACATCGGGACGGAGATAGACACAGGGGTGAGAGAGAGACAAAGGGACCGAGAGAGACACAGGGACCGAGTGAGACACGGGTCTTAGAGAGACACAGGGACCGAGAGAGAGACACAGGGATGGAGAGAGAGACACAGGGACCGAGAGAGACACAGGGTCTTAGAGAGAGGCACAGGGACCGAGAGAGAGACAGGGACCGAGAGAGACACCGGGACAGAGAGAGACACAGGGACTGAGAGAGAGACAGGGACTGAGAGAGTCACAGGGACCGAGTAAGACACAGCGACCGAGAGAGACACAGGGACCGAGAGAGAGACAGGGACCGAGAGAGAGACTCAGAGACTGAGAGAGAGACAGGGACCGAGAGAGACACAGAGAGCAAGAGAGAGAGACAGCGACCGAGAGAGACACAGGGACCGAGAGAGAGAGACACAGGGACTGAGAGAGAGACACAGGGACCGAGAGAGAGACACAGGGACTGAGAGAGAGACAGGGACTGAGAGAGACACAGGGACCGAGAGAGAGACACAGGGACCGAGGAAGAGACACAGGGACTGAGAGAGAGACAGGGACAGAGAAAGACACAGGGGCCGAGTGACACAGAGGGACCGAGAGAGACACATGGACCGAGAGAGAGAGACAGGGACCGAGTGAGAGACACAGGGACCGAGAGAGACACAGGGACCGAGAGAGACACAGGGACCGAGAGGGAGACATAGGGACCAAGAGAGACATAGTGAACCGGAGAGAGAGAGACAGGGACCGAGAGAGAGACACAGGGACCGACAGAGAGACACAGTGACCAAGAGAGAGACACAGGGACCGAGAGAGAGACAGGGACCAAGTGAGACACAGGGACCGAGAGAGAGATACAGGGACCGAGAGAGACATCGGGACGGAGAGAGACACAGGGGTGAGAGAGAGACAAAGGGACCGAGAGAGACACAGGGACCGAGTGAGACAAAGGGTCTTAGAGAGACACAGGGACCAATAGAGAGACACAGGGATGGAGAGAGAGACACAAGGACCGAGAGAGACCCAGGGACTGAGAGAGACACAGGGACCAAGAGAGAGACACAGGGACCGAGAGAGACACCGGGACCTAGAGAGACACAGCGACCGAGATAGAGACAGGGACCGAGAGAGAGACAGAGGGACCGAGAGCGAGACAGGGACCGAGAGAGACATATGGAGGAAGGGAGAGACACAGGGACCGAGAGAGAGACACAGGGACCGAGAAAGAGACACAGGGACTGAGAGTGAGACAGGGACCGAGAGAGACACAGAGAGTAAGATAGAGAGACAGGGACCGAGAGAGACACAGGGACCGAGAGAGAGACAGGGACCGAGAGAGAGATACAGGGACCGAGAGAGAGATACAGGGACCGAGAGAGAGACACAGGGACCGAGAGAGACGCAGGGAACGAGTGAGAGACACAGGGACCGAGAGAGAGACACAGGGACTGAGAGAGAGACAGGGACTGAGAGAGACACAGGGACCGAGAGAGAGACACAGGGACCGAGGAAGAGACACAGGGACTGAGAGAGAGACAGGGACAGAGAGAGACACAGGGACCGAGAAAGACACAGGGGCCGAGTGACACACAGGGACCGAGAGAGACACATGGACCGAGAGAGAGAGACAGGGACCGAGTGAGAGACACAGGGACCGAGAGAGACACAGGGACCGAGAGAGACACAGGGACCGAGAGGGAGACATAGGGACCAAGAGAGACATAGTGAACCGTAGAGAGAGACAGGGACCGAGAGAGAGACAGAGGGACCGACAGAGAGACACAGTGACCAAGAGAGAGACACAGAGACCGAGAGAGAGACAGGGACCAAGTGAGACACAGGGACCCAGAGAGAGACACAGGGACCGAGAGAGAGACACAGGGACCGAGAGAGACATCGGGACGGAGAGAGACACAGGGGTCAGAGAGAGGCAAAGGGACCGAGAGAGACACAGGGACCGAGTGAGACACAGGGTCTTAGAGAGACACAGGGACCAAGAGAGAGACACAGGGATGGTGAGAGAGACACAAGGACCGAGAGAGACACAGGGACCGAGAGAGAGACACAGCGATGGAGGGAGAGACACAGGGACTGAGAGAGACACAGGGACTGAGGGGGACACAGGGACCGAGAGAGAGACAGGGACCGAGAGAGAGACAGGGACCGAGAGAGAGACTCAGAGACTGAGAGAGAGACAGGGACCGAGAGAGACACAGAGAGCAAGAGAGAGAGACAGCGACCGAGAGAGACACAGGGACCGAGAGAGAGACACAGGGACTGAGAGAGAGACACAGGGACCGAGAGAGAGACACAGGAACTGAGAGAGAGACAGGGACTGAGAGAGACACAGGGACCGAGAGAGAGACACAGGGACCGAGGAAGAGACACAGGGACTGAGAGAGAGACAGGGACAGAGAAAGACACAGGGGCCGAGTGACACAGAGGGACCGAGAGAGACACATGGACCGAGAGAGAGAGACAGGGACCGAGTGAGAGACACAGGGACCGAGAGAGACACAGGGACCGAGAGAGACACAGGGACCGAGAGGGAGACATAGGGACCAAGAGAGACATAGTGAACCGGAGAGAGAGAGACAGGGACCGAGAGAGAGACACAGGGACCGACAGAGAGACACAGTGACCAAGAGAGAGACACAGGGACCGAGAGAGAGACAGGGACCAAGTGAGACACAGGGACCGAGAGAGAGATACAGGGACCGAGAGAGACATCGGGACGGAGAGAGACACAGGGGTGAGAGAGAGACAAAGGGACCGAGAGAGACACAGGGACCGAGTGAGACAAAGGGTCTTAGAGAGACACAGGGACCAATAGAGAGACACAGGGATGGAGAGAGAGACACAAGGACCGAGAGAGACCCAGGGACTGAGAGAGACACAGGGACCAAGAGAGAGACACAGGGATCGAGAGAGACACCGGGACCTAGAGAGACACAGCGACCGAGATAGAGACAGGGACCGAGAGAGAGACAGAGGGACCGAGAGCGAGACAGGGACCGAGAGAGACATATGGAGCAAGGGAGAGACACAGGGACCGAGAGAGAGACACAGGGACCGAGAAAGAGAAACAGGGACTGAGAGTGAGACAGGGACCGAGAGAGACACAGAGAGTAAGATAGAGAGACAGGGACCGAGAGAGACACAGGGACCGAGAGAGAGACAGGGACCGAGAGAGAGATACAGGGACCGAGAGAGAGATACAGGGACCGAGAGAGAGATACAGGGACCGAGAGAGAGACAGGGACCGAGAGAGAGATACAGGGACCGAGAGCGAGACACAGTGACCGAGAGAGAGACAGGGACAAAGTGAATCACAGGGACCGAGAGAGACGCAGAGAGCAAGAGAGAGAGAGACAGGGACCGAGAAAGAGACACCGGAACCGAGAGAGACACAGGGACTGAGAGAGAGACACAGGGACTGAGAGAGAGACACATGGACCGAGAGAGAGACACAGGGACCGAGAGAGAGACACAGGGACCCAGAGGGACATCGGGACCGAGAGAGACACAGGGGTGAGAGAGAGACAAAGGGACCGAGAGAGAGACACAGGGACCGAGAGAGACACAACGACCGAGAGAGATACAGGGACCGAGAGAGAGACACAGGGATGGAGAGAGAGACACAGGGACCGAGAGAGACACAGGGGTGAGAGAGAGACACAGCGACCGAGAGAGAGACACAGGGACCGAGAGAGACACAGGGGTGAGAGAGAGACACAGGGACCGAGAGAGACACAGGGACCGAGAGAGAGACACAGGGACCGAGTGAGACACAGGGACCGAGAGAGAGACACAGGGATTGAGCGAGTCACAGGGACCGAGAGAGACACAGGGACCGAGAGAGAGACACAGGGACCGAGAGAGAGACACAGGGACTGAGAGACACACAGGGACCGAGAGAGAAACACAGGTACCAAGGGTGACACAGGGACTGAGAGAGACACAGGGACCGAGAGAGAGACACAGGCACCGAGAGAGAGACACAGACCGAGAGAGAGACACAGGGACTGACAGAGAGACACAGGGACCGAGAGAGAGACACAGGGACCGAGAGAGAGACACCGGGACAGAGAGAGAGACAGGGACCGAGTGAGACACAGGAACTGAGAGAGAGACTCAGGGACAACAGAGAGACACAGGGTCTTAGAGAGTGGCACAGGGACCGAGAGAGAGACAGGGACCGAGTGAGACACAGGGACTGAGAGAGGCACAGTGACCGAGAGAGACACAGGGACCGAGAGAGAGACACAGGGACCGAGAGAGACACCGGGACTGAGAGAGACACAGAGAGTAAGATAGAGAGACAGGGACCGAGAGAGACACCGGGACCGAAAGAGACACATAGACCGAGAGAGAGACAGGGACCGAGAGAGAGACATAGGGACCGAGAGAGAGACAGGGACAAAGTGAGACACAGGGACCGAGAGAGACACAGTGACCGAGAAAGAGACACAGGGACCGAGAGAGAGACACAGGGACCGAGAGAGAGACACAGGGACCGAGAGAGACACCGGGACCGAGAGAGACACAGCTACCGAGAGAGAGAGACAGGGACCGAGAGAGAGACTCAGAGACTGAGAGAGAGACAGGGACTGAGAGAGAGACACAGGGACTGAGAGAGACACATGGACCGAGCGAGACACAGGGACCGAGACAGAGACATAGGGACCGAGAGAGAGAGACAGGGACCGAGAGAGACATCGGGACGGACAGAGACACAGGGGTGAGAGAGAGACAGGGACCGAGAGAGAGACTCAGGGACCGAGAGAGAGACACAGGGACCGAAAGAGAGACAGAGGGACCGACAGAGAGACACAGTGACCAAGAGAGAGACACAGGGACCGAGAGAGAGACAGGGACCGAGTGAGACACAGGGACCCAGAGAGAGACACAGGGACCGAGAGAGACATCGGGACGGAGAGAGACACAGGGACCGAGAGAGAGACAGGGACCGAGAGAGACACCGGGACAGAGAGAGACATGGGGTGAGAGAGAGACTCAGAGACTGAGAGAGAGACAGGGACTGAGAGAGTCACAGGGACCGAGTAAGACACAGGGACCGAGAGAGACACAGGGACCGAGAGAGAGACACAGGGACCGAGAGAGACACCGGGACCGAGAGAGACACAGGGACCGAGAGAGAGACAGGGACCGAGAGAGAGACTCAGAGACTGAGAGAGAGACAGGGACTGAGAGAGTCACAGGGACCGAGTAAGACACAGGGACCGAGAGAGACACAGGGACCGAGAGAGAGACATAGGGACTGAGAGAGAGACAGGGACCGAGAGAGACACAGAGAGCAAGAGAGAGAGACAGCGACCGAGAGAGACACAGGGACCGAGAGAGAGACACAGGGACTGAGAGAGAGACACAGGGACCGAGAGAGACGCAGGGACTGAGAGAGAGACAGGGACTGAGAGAGACACAGGGACCGAGAGAGAGACACAGGGACTGAGAGAGAGACAGGGACAGAGAGAGACACAGGGACCGAGAAAGACACAGGGGCCGAGTGACACACAGGGACCGAGAGAGACACATGGACCGAGAGAGAGAGACAGGGACCGAGTGAGAGACACAGGGACCGAGAGAGACACAGGGACCGAGAGAGACACAGGGACCGAGAGGGAGACATAGGGACCAAGAGAGACATAGTGAACCGTAGAGAGAGACAGGGACCGAGAGAGAGACACAGGGACCGACAGAGAGACACAGTGACCAAGAGAGAGACACAGAGACCGAGAGAGAGGCAGGGACCAAGTGAGACACAGGGACCCAGAGAGAGACACAGGGACCGAGAGAGAGACACAGGGACCGAGAGAGACATCGGGACGGAGAGAGACACAGGGGTCAGAGAGAGGCAAAGGGACCGAGAGAGACACAGGGACCGAGTGAGACACAGGGTCTTAGAGAGACACAGGGACCGAGAGAGACACAGGGATGGTGAGAGAGACACAAGGACCGAGAGAGACACAGGGACCGAGAGAGAGACACAGCGATGGAGGGAGAGACACAGGGACTGAGAGAGACACAGGGACTGAGGGGGACACAGGGACCGAGAGAGAGACACAGGGACCGAGAGTGAGACACAGGGACCGAGAGAGACACAGGGACTGAGAGAGACACAGGGACCAAGAGAGAGACACAGGGACCGAGAGAGACACCGGGACCTAGAGAGACACAGCGACCGAGATAGAGACAGGGACCGAGAGAGAGACAGAGGGACCGAGAGCGAGACACAGGGACTGAGAGCGAGACACAGGGACCGAGAGAGACATATCGAGCAAGGGAGAGACACAGGGACCGAGAGAGAGACAAAGGGACTGAGAGAGACACAGGGACCGAGAGAGAGACACAGGGACCGAGGAACAGACACAGGGACTGAGAGAGAGACAGGGACAGAGAGAGACACAGGGACCGAGAAAGACACAGGGGCCGAGTGACACACAGGGACCGAGAGAGACACATGGACCGAGAGAGAGAGACAGGGACCGAGTGAGAGACACAATGACCGAGAGAGACACAGGGACCGAGAGAGACACAGGGACCGAGAGGGAGACATAGGGACCAAGAGAGACATAGTGAACCGGAGAGAGAGAGACAGGGACCGAGAGAGAGACACAGGGACCGACAGAGAGACACAGTGACCAAGAGAGAGACACAGGGACCGAGAGAGAGACAGGGACCAAGTGAGACACAGGGACCCAGAGAGAGACACAGGGACCGAGAGAGAGACACAGGGACCGAGAGAGACATCGGGACGGAGAGAGACACAGGGGTGAGAGAGAGACAAAGGGACCGAGAGAGACACAGGGACCGAGTGAGACAAAGGGTCTTAGAGAGACACAGGGACCGAGAGAGACACAGGGATGGAGAGAGAGACACAAGGACCGAGAGAGACACAGGGACCGAGAGAGAGACACAGCGATGGAGGGAGAGACACAGGGACTGAGAGAGACACAGGGACTGAGGGGGACACAGGGACCGAGAGAGAGACACAGGGACCGAGAGTGAGACACAGGGACCGAGAGAGACACAGGGACTGAGAGAGACACAGGGACCAAGAGAGAGACACAGGGACCGAGAGAGACACCGGGACCTAGAGAGACACAGCGACCGAGATAGAGACAGGGACCGAGAGAGAGACAGAGGGACCGAGAGCGAGACAGGGACCGAGAGAGACATATGGAGCAAGGGAGAGACACAGGGACCGAGAGAGAGACACAGGGACCGAGAAAGAGACACAGGGACTGAGAGTGAGACAGGGACCGAGAGAGACACAGAGAGTAAGATAGAGAGACAGGGACCGAGAGAGACACAGGGACCGAGAGAGAGACAGGGACCGAGAGAGAGATACAGGGACCGAGAGAGAGATACAGGGACCGAGAGAGAGATACAGGGACCGAGAGAGAGACAGGGACCGAGAGAGAGATACAGGGACCGAGAGCGAGACACAGTGACCGAGAGAGAGACACAGGGACAGAGAGAGAGACCGGGACCGAGAGAGACACAGGGACCGAGAGAGAGACAGGGACTGAGAGAGAGACTCAGAGACTGAGAGAGAGACAGGGACTGAGGGAGTCACAGGAACCGAGTAAGACACAGGGACCGAGAGAGACACAGGGACCGAGAGAGAGACACAGGGACCGAGAGAGACACCGGGACCGAGAGAGACACAGGGACCGAGAGAGAGACAGGGACCGAGAGAGAGACTCAGAGACTGAGAGAGAGACAGGGACTGAGAGAGTCACAGGGACCGAGTAAGACACAGGGACCGAGAGAGACACAGGGACCGAGAGAGAGACACAGTGACTGAGAGAGAGACAGGGACCGAGAGAGACACAGAGAGCAAGAGAGAGAGACAGCGACCGAGAGAGACACAGGGACCGAGAGAGAGACACAGGGACTGAGAGAGAGACACAGGGACCGAGAGAGACACAGGGAACGAGTGAGAGACACAGGGACCGAGAGAGAGAGACACAGGGACTGAGAGAGAGACAGGGACCGAGAGAGACACAGGGACCGAGAGAGAGACACAGGGACCGAGGAAGAGACACAGGGACTGAGAGAGAGACAGGGACAGAGAGAGACACAGGGACCGAGAAAGACACAGGGGCCGAGTGACACACAGGGACAGAGAGAGACACATGGACCGAGAGAGAGAGACAGGGACCGAGTGAGAGACACAATGACCGAGAGAGACACAGGGACCGAGAGAGACACAGGGACCGAGAGGGAGACATAGGGACCAAGAGAGACATAGTGAACCGGAGAGAGAGAGACAGGGACCGAGAGAGAGACACAGGGACCGACAGAGAGACACAGTGACCAAGAGAGAGACACAGGGACCGAGAGAGAGACAGGGACCAAGTGAGACACAGGGACCCAGAGAGAGACACAGGGACCGAGAGAGAGACACAGGGACCGAGAGGGACATCGTGACGGAGAGAGACACAGGGGTGAGAGAGAGACAAAGGGACCGAGAGAAACACAGGGACCGAGTGAGACAAAGGGTCTTAGAGAGACACAGGGACCAAGAGAGAGACACAGGGATGGAGAGAGAGACACAAGGACCGAGAGAGACACAGGGACCGAGAGAGAGACACAGCGATGGAGGGAGAGACACAGGGACTGAGAGAGACACAGGGACTGAGGGGGACACAGGGACCGAGAGAGAGACACAGGGACCGAGAGTGAGACACAGGGACCGAGAGAGACACAGGGACTGAGAGAGACACAGGGACCAAGAGAGAGACACAGGGACCGAGAGAGACACCGGGACCTAGAGAGACACAGCGACCGAGATAGAGACAGGGACCGAGAGAGAGACAGAGGGACCGAGAGCGAGACAGGGACCGAGAGAGACATATGGAGCAAGGGAGAGACACAGGGACCGAGAGAGAGACACAGGGACCGAGAAAGAGACACAGGGACTGAGAGTGAGACAGGGACCGAGAGAGACACAGAGAGTAAGATAGAGAGACAGGGACCGAGAGAGACACAGGGAACGAGAGAGAGACAGGGACCGAGAGAGAGATACAGGGACCGAGAGAGAGATACAGGGACCGAGAGAGAGATACAGGGACCGAGAGAGAGACAGGGACCGAGAGAGAGATACAGGGACCGAGAGCGAGACACAGTGACCGAGAGAGAGACACAGGGACAGAGAGAGAGACCGGGACCGAGAGAGACACAGGGACCGAGAGAGAGACAGGGACCGAGAGAGAGACTCAGAGACTGAGAGAGAGACAGGGACTGAGGGAGTCACAGGAACCGAGTAAGACACAGGGACCGAGAGAGACACAGGGACCGAGAGAGAGACACAGGGACCGAGAGAGACACCGGGACCGAGAGAGACACAGGGACCGAGAGAGAGACAGGGACCGAGAGAGAGACTCAGAGACTGAGAGAGAGACAGGGACTGAGAGAGTCACAGGGACCGAGTAAGACACAGGGACCGAGAGAGACACAGGGACCGAGAGAGAGACACAGGGACTGAGAGAGAGACTGGGACCGAGAGAGACACAGAGAGCAAGAGAGAGAGACAGCGACCGAGAGAGACACAGGGACTGAGAGAGAGACACAGGGACTGAGAGAGACACAGGGAACGAGTGAGAGACACAGGGACCGAGAGAGAGAGACACAGGGACTGAGAGAGAGACAGGGACAGAGAGAGACACATGGCCCGAGAGAGAGAGACAGGGACCGAGAGAGACACAGGGACCGAGAGAGACACAGGGACCGAGAGGGAGACACAGGGACCGAGGAAGAGACACAGGGACTGAGAGAGAGACAGGGACAGAGAGAGACACAGGGACCGAGAAAGACACAGGGGCCGAGTGACACACAGGGACAGAGAGAGACACATGGCCCGAGAGGGAGACATAGGGACCAAGAGAGACATAGTGAACCGGAGAGAGAGACAGGGACCGAGAGAGAGACACAGGGACCGACAGAGAGACACAGTGCCCAAGAGAGAGACACAGGGACCGAGAGAGAGACACAGGGACCGAGAGAGACATCGGGACGGAGAGAGACACAGGGGTGAGAGAGAGACAAAGGGACCGAGAGAGACACAGGGACCGAGTGAGACACAGGGTCTTAGAGAGACACAGGGACCAATAGAGAGACACAGGGATGGAGAGAGAGACACAAGGACCGAGAGAGACACAGGGACCAACAGAGAGACACAGTGACCAAGAGAGAGACACAGGGACCGAGAGAGAGACACAGGGACCGAGAGAGAAATCGGGACGGAGAGAGACACAGGGGTGAGAGAGAGACAAAGGGACCGAGAGAGACACAGGGACCGAGTGAGACATAGGGTCTCAGAGAGACACAGGGACCAATAGAGAGACACAGGGATGGAGAGAGAGACACAAGGACCGAGAGAGACACAGGGACCGAGAGAGAGACACAGCGATGGAGGGAGAGACACAGGGACTGAGAGAGACACAGGGACTGAGAGAGACACAGGGACCGAGAGAGAGACACAGCGACCGAGAGTGAGACACAGGGACCGAGAGAGACACAGGGACTGAGAGAGACACAGGGACCAAGAGAGAGACACAGGGACCGAGAGAGACACCGGGACCTAGAGAGACACAGCGACCGAGAGAGAGACAGGGACCGAGAGAGAGACAGAGGGACCGAGAGCGAGACACAGGGACCGAGAGCGAGACACAGGGACCGAGAGAGACACATGGAGCAAGGGAGAGACACAGGGACCGAGAGAGAGACACAGGGACCGAGAAAGAGACACAGGGACTGAGAGAGAGACAGGGACCGAGAGAGTCACAGGGACCGAGAGAGAGACACAGTGACCGAGAGAGAGACACAGGGACCGAGAGAGACACAGGGACCGAGAGAGACACCGGGACCGAGAGTGACACAGGGACCGAGAGAGAGACAGGGATCGAGGGAGAGACTCAGAGACTGAGAGAGAGACAGGGACTGAGAGAGTCACAGGAACCGAGTAAGACACAGGGACCGATAGGGACACAGGGACCGAGAGAGAGACACAGGGACCGAGAGAGACACAGCGTCCAAGAGAGACACAGGGACCGAGAGAGACACAGGGACCGCGAGAGAGACACAGGGACTGAGAGAGAGACACAGGGACCGAGAGAGACACAGGGAACGAGAGAGAGAAACAGGTACCGAGAGAGAGACACAGGGACTGAGAAAGAGACTGGGACCGAGAGAGACACAGGGACCGAGAGAGAGACACAGGGACCTAGAGAGAGACACAGGGACCGAGATAGAGTCACAGGGGCCGAGAGAGAGACACAGGGACCGAGAGAGAGACACAGGTACCGAGTGAGACACAGGGACCGAGAGAGTCACAGGGATTGAGCGAGTCACAGGGACCGAGAGAGAGACACAGGGACCGAGAGAGAGAGACACAGGGACCGACAGAGAGACACAGTGACCAAGATAGAGACACAGGGACCGAGAGAGAGACAGGGACCGAGTGAGTCACAGGGACCCAGAGAGAGACACAGGGACCCAGAGAGAGACACAGGGACCGAGAGAGACATCGGGACGGAGAGAGACACAGGGGTGAGAGAGAGACAAAGGGACCGAGAGAGACACAGGGACCGAGTGAGACACAGTGTCTTAGAGAGACACAGGGACCGAGAGAGAGACACAGGGATGGAGAGAGAGACACAAGGACCGAGAGAGACACAGGGACCGAGAGAGAGACACAGCGATGGAGGGAGAGACAAAGGGACCGAGAGAGACACAGGGACTGAGAGAGAAACAGGGACCGAATGAGTGACACAGAGACCGAGAGAGAGACACAGGGACCGAGAGAGAGACACAGGGACCGAGAGAGACACAGGGACTGAGAGAGCCACAGGGACCAAGAGAGAGACACAGGGACCGAGAGAGACACCGGGACCTAGAGTGACACAGGGACCGAGAGAGAGACAGGGACCGAGAGAGAGACTCAGGGACCGAGAGAAAGACACAGGGACCGAGAGCGAGACACAGGGACCGAGAGAGACACAGGGAGCAAGGGAGAGACACAGGGACCGAGAGAGAGACACAGTGACCGAGTGCGAGACACAGGGACTGAGAGAGAGACAGGGCCCGAGAGAGACACAGAGAGTAAGATAGAGAGACAGGGACCGAGAGAGACACCGGGACCGAAAGAGACACAGGGACCGAGAGAGAGACAGGGACCGAGAGGGAGACATAGGGACCGAGAGAGAGACAGGGACAAAGTGAGACACAGGGACCCAGAGAGACACAGTGACCGAGAAAGAGACACAGGGACCGAGAGAGAGACACAGGGACCGAGAGAGAGACACAGGGACCGAGAGAGACACCGGTACCGAGAGAGACACAGCTACCGAGAGAGAGAGACAGGGACCGAGAGAGAGACTCAGAGACTGAGAGAGAGACAGGGACTGAGAGAGAGACACAGGGACTGAGAGAGACACATGGACCGAGCGAGACACAGGGACCGAGACAGAGACACAGGGACCGAGAGGGAGAGACAGGGACCGAGAGAGACATCGGGACGGAGAGAGACACAGGGGTGAGAGAGAGACAGGGACCGAGAGAGAGACTCAGGGACCGAGAGAGAGACACAGGGACCGAGAGAGAGACAGAGGGACCGACAGAGAGAGACACAGTGACCAAGAGAGAGACACAGGGACCGAGAGAGAGACAGGGACCGAGTGAGACACAGGGACCCAGAGAGAGACACAGGGACCGAGAGAGACATCGGGACGGAGATAGACACAGGGGTGAGAGAGAGACAAAGGGACCGAGAGAGACACAGGGACCGAGTGAGACACGGGTCTTAGAGAGACACAGGGACCGAGAGAGAGACACAGGGATGGAGAGAGAGACACAGGGACCGAGAGAGACACAGGGTCTTAGAGAGAGGCACAGGGACCGAGAGAGAGACAGGGACCGAGAGAGACACCGGGACAGAGAGAGACATGGGGTGAGAGAGAGACTCAGAGACTGAGAGAGAGACAGGGACTGAGAGAGTCACAGGGACCGAGTAAGACACAGCGACCGAGAGAGACACAGGGACCGAGAGAGAGACACAGGGACCGAGAGAGACACCGGGACCGAGAGAGACACAGGGACCGAGAGAGAGACAGGGACCGAGAGAGAGACTCAGAGACTGAGAGAGAGACAGGGACTGAGAGAGTCACAGGGACCGAGTAAGACACAGGGACCGAGAGAGACACAGGGACCGAGAGAGAGACATAGGGACTGAGAGAGAGACAGGGACCGAGAGAGACACAGAGAGCAAGAGAGAGAGACAGCGACCGAGAGAGACACAGGGACCGAGAGAGAGACACAGGGACTGAGAGAGAGACACAGGGACTGAGAGAGAGACAGGGACTGAGAGAGACACAGGGACCGAGAGAGAGACACAGGGACCGAGGAAGAGACACAGGGACTGAGAGAGAGACACAGGGACTGAGAGAGAGACAGGGACAGAGAGAGACACAGGGACAGAGAAAGACACAGGGGCCGAGTGACACACAGGGACCGAGAGAGACACATGGACCGAGAGAGAGAGACAGGGACCGAGAAAGACACAGGGACTGAGAGAGAGACACAGGGACTGAGAGAGAGACACATGGACCGAGAGAGAGACACAGGGACCGAGAGAGAGACACAGGGACCCAGAGGGACATCGGGACCGAGAGAGACACAGGGGTGAGAGAGAGACAAAGGGACCGAGAGAGAGACACAGGGACCGAGAGAGACACAACGACCGAGAGAGATACAGGGACCGAGAGAGAGACACAGGGATGGAGAGAGAGACACAGGGACCGAGAGAGACACAGGGGTGAGAGAGAGACACAGCGACCGAGAGAGAGACACAGGGACCGAGAGAGACACAGGGGTGAGAGAGAGACACAGGGACCGAGAGAGAGACACAGGGACCGAGTGAGACACAGGGACCGAGAGAGAGACACAGGGGTTGAGCGAGTCACAGGGACCGAGAGAGACACAGGGACCGAGAGAGAGACACAGGGACCGAGAGAGAGACACAGGGACTGAGAGACACACAGGGACCGAGAGAGAAACACAGGTACCAAGGGTGACACAGGGACTGAGAGAGACACAGGGACCGAGAGAGAGACACAGGCACCGAGAGAGAGACACAGACCGAGAGAGAGACACAGGGACTGACAGAGAGACACAGGGACCGAGAGAGAGACACAGGGACCGAGAGAGAGACACCGGGACAGAGAGAGAGACAGGGACCGAGTGAGACACAGGAACTGAGAGAGAGACTCAGGGACAACAGAGAGACACAGGGTCTTAGAGAGTGGCACAGGGACCGAGAGAGAGACAGGGACCGAGTGAGACACAGGGACTGAGAGAGGCACAGTGACCGAGAGAGACACAGGGACCGAGAGAGAGACACAGGGACCGAGAGAGACACCGGGACTGAGAGAGACACAGAGAGTAAGATAGAGAGACAGGGACCGAGAGAGACACCGGGACCGAAAGAGACACATAGACCGAGAGAGAGACAGGGACCGAGAGAGAGACATAGGGACCGAGAGAGAGACAGGGACAAAGTGAGACACAGGGACCCAGAGAGACACAGTGACCGAGAAAGAGACACAGGGACCGAGAGAGAGACACAGGGACCGAGAGAGAGACACAGGGACCGAGAGAGACACCGGGACCGAGAGAGACACAGCTACCGAGAGAGAGAGACAGGGACCGAGAGAGAGACTCAGAGACTGAGAGAGAGACAGGGACTGAGAGAGAGACACAGGGACTGAGAGAGACACATGGACCGAGCGAGACACAGGGACCGAGACAGAGACATAGGGACCGAGAGAGAGAGACAGGGACCGAGAGAGACATCGGGACGGACAGAGACACAGGGGTGAGAGAGAGACAGGGACCGAGAGAGAGACTCAGGGACCGAGAGAGAGACACAGGGACCGAAAGAGAGACAGAGGGACCGACAGAGAGACACAGTGACCAAGAGAGAGACACAGGGACCGAGAGAGAGACAGGGACCGAGTGAGACACAGGGACCCAGAGAGAGACACAGGGACCGAGAGAGACATCGGGACGGAGAGAGACACAGGGACCGAGAGAGAGACAGGGACCGAGAGAGACACCGGGACAGAGAGAGACATGGGGTGAGAGAGAGACTCAGAGACTGAGAGAGAGACAGGGACTGAGAGAGTCACAGGGACCGAGTAAGACACAGGGACCGAGAGAGACACAGGGACCGAGAGAGAGACACAGGGACCGAGAGAGACACCGGGACCGAGAGAGACACAGGGACCGAGAGAGAGACAGGGACCGAGAGAGAGACTCAGAGACTGAGAGAGAGACAGGGACTGAGAGAGTCACAGGGACCGAGTAAGACACAGGGACCGAGAGAGACACAGGGACCGAGAGAGAGACATAGGGACTGAGAGAGAGACAGGGACCGAGAGAGACACAGAGAGCAAGAGAGAGAGACAGCGACCGAGAGAGACACAGGGACCGAGAGAGAGACACAGGGACTGAGAGAGAGACACAGGGACCGAGAGAGACGCAGGGAACGAGTGAGAGACACAGGGACCGAGAGAGAGACACAGGGACTGAGAGAGAGACAGGGACTGAGAGAGACACAGGGACCGAGAGAGAGACACAGGGACCGAGGAAGAGACACAGGGACTGAGAGAGAGACAGGGACAGAGAGAGACACAGGGACCGAGAAAGACACAGGGGCCGAGTGACACACAGGGACCGAGAGAGACACATGGACCGAGAGAGAGAGACAGGGACCGAGTGAGAGACACAGGGACCGAGAGAGAGACACAGGGATGGAGAGAGAGACACAGGGACCGAGAGAGACACAGGGTCTTAGAGAGAGACACAGGGACCGAGAGAGAGACATAGGGACTGAGAGAGAGACACAGGGACCGAGAGAGACACAGAGAGCAAGAGAGAGAGACAGCGACCGAGAGAGACACAGGGACCGAGAGAGAGACACAGGGACTGAGAGAGAGACACAGGGACCGAGAGAGAGACACAGGGACTGAGAGAGAGACAGGGACTGAGAGAGACACAGGGACCGAGAGAAAGACACAGGGACCGAGGAAGAGACACAGGGACTGAGAGAGAGACAGGGACAGAGAAAGACACAGGGGCCGAGTGACACACAGGGACCGAGAGAGACACATGGACCGAGAGAGAGAGACAGGGACCGAGTGAGAGACACAGGGACCGAGAGAGACACAGGGACCGAGAGAGACACAGGGACCGAGAGGGAGACATAGGGACCAAGAGAGACATAGTGAACCGGAGAGAGAGAGACAGGGACCGAGAGAGAGACACAGGGACCGACAGAGAGACACAGTGACCAAGAGAGAGACACAGGGACCGAGAGAGAGACAGGGACCAAGTGAGACACAGGGACCGAGAGAGAGACACAGGGACCGAGAGAGACATCGGGACGCAGAGAGACACAGGGGTGAGAGAGAGACAAATGGACCGAGAGAGACACAGGGACCGAGTGAGACAAAGGGTCTTAGAGAGACTCAGGGACCAATAGAGAGACACAGGGATGGAGAGAGAGACACAAGGACCGAGAGAGACCCAGGGACTGAGAGAGACACAGGGACCAAGAGAGAGACACAGGGACCGAGAGAGACACCGGGACCTAGAGAGACACAGCGACCGAGATAGAGACAGGGACCGAGAGAGAGACAGAGGGACCGAGAGCGAGACAGGGACCGAGAGAGACATATGGAGCAAGGGAGAGACACAGGGACCAAGAGAGAGACACAGGGACCGAGAAAGAGACACAGGGACTGAGAGTGAGACAGGGACCGAGAGAGACACAGAGAGTAAGATAGAGAGACAGGGACCGAGAGAGACACAGGGACCGAGAGAGAGACAGGGACCGAGAGAGAGATACAGGGACCGAGAGAGAGATACAGGGACCGAGAGAGAGATACAGGGACCGAGAGAGAGACAGGGACCGAGAGAGAGATACAGGGACCGAGAGCGAGACACAGTGA
Source organism: Prionace glauca (assembly GCA_037974335.1). Taxonomy (NCBI): domain Eukaryota; kingdom Metazoa; phylum Chordata; class Chondrichthyes; order Carcharhiniformes; family Carcharhinidae; genus Prionace; species Prionace glauca. Next base: position 302,756 of record JBBMRE010000229.1, read on the forward strand.
CCGAGAGAGAGACAGGGACAAAGTGAATCACAGGGACCGAGAGAGACGCAGAGAGCAAGAGAGAGAGAGACAGGGACCGAGAAAGACACAGGGACTGAGAGAGAGACACAGGGACTGAGAGAGAGACACATGGACCGAGAGAGAGACACAGGGACCGAGAGAGAGACACAGGGACCCAGAGGGACATCGGGACCGAGAGAGACACAGGGGTGAGAGAGAGACAAAGGGACCGAGAGAGAGACACAGGGATGGAGAGAGAGACACAGGGACCGAGAGAGACACAGGGGTGAGAGAGAGACACAGCGACCGAGAGAGAGACACAGGGACCGAGAGAGACACAGGGGTGAGAGAGAGACACAGGGACCGAGAGAGAGACACAGGGACCGAGTGAGACACAGGGACCGAGAGAGAGACACAGGGATTGAGCGAGTCACAGGGACCGAGAGAGACACAGGGACCGAGAGAGAGAGACACAGGGACCGAGAGAGAGACACAGGGACTGAGAGACACACAGGGACCGAGAGAGAAACACAGGTACCAAGGGTGACACAGGGACTGAGAGAGACACAGGGACCGAGAGAGAGACACAGGCACCGAGAGAGAGACACAGACCGAGAGAGAGACACAGGGACTGACAGAGAGACACAGGGACCGAGAGAGAGACACAGGGACCGAGAGAGAGACACCGGGACAGAGAGAGAGACAGGGACCGAGTGAGACACAGGAACTGAGAGAGAGACTCAGGGACAACAGAGAGACACAGGGTCTTAGAGAGTGGCACAGGGACCGAGAGAGAGACAGGGACCGAGTGAGACACAGGGACTGAGAGAGGCACAGTGACCGAGAGAGACACAGGGACCGAGAGAGAGACACAGGGACCGAGAGAGACACCGGGACTGAGAGAGACACAGAGAGTAAGATAGAGAGACAGGGACCGAGAGAGACACCGGGACCGAAAGAGACACATAGACCGAGAGAGAGACAGGGACCGAGAGAGAGACATAGGGACCGAGAGAGAGACAGGGACAAAGTGAGACACAGGGACCGAGAGAGACACAGTGACCGAGAAAGAGACACAGGGACCGAGAGAGAGACACAGGGACCGAGAGAGAGACACAGGGACCGAGAGAGACACCGGGACCGAGAGAGACACAGCTACCGAGAGAGAGAGACAGGGACCGAGAGAGAGACTCAGAGACTGAGAGAGAGACAGGGACTGAGAGAGAGACACAGGGACTGAGAGAGACACATGGACCGAGCGAGACACAGGGACCGAGACAGAGACATAGGGACCGAGAGAGAGAGACAGGGACCGAGAGAGACATCGGGACGGACAGAGACACAGGGGTGAGAGAGAGACAGGGACCGAGAGAGAGACTCAGGGACCGAGAGAGAGACACAGGGACCGAAAGAGAGACAGAGGGACCGACAGAGAGACACAGTGACCAAGAGAGAGACACAGGGACCGAGAGAGAGACAGGGACCGAGTGAGACACAGGGACCCAGAGAGAGACACAGGGACCGAGAGAGACATCAGGACGGAGAGAGACACAGGGACCGAGAGAGAGACAGGGACCGAGAGAGACACCGGGACAGAGAGAGACATGGGGTGAGAGAGAGACTCAGAGACTGAGAGAGAGACAGGGACTGAGAGAGTCACAGGGACCGAGTAAGACACAGGGACCGAGAGAGACACAGGGACCGAGAGAGAGACACAGGGACCGAGAGAGACACCGGGACCGAGAGAGACACAGGGACCGAGAGAGAGACAGGGACCGAGAGAGAGACTCAGAGACTGAGAGAGAGACAGGGACTGAGAGAGTCACAGGGACCGAGTAAGACACAGGGACCGAGAGAGACACAGGGACCGAGAGAGAGACATAGGGACTGAGAGAGAGACAGGGACCGAGAGAGACACAGAGAGCAAGAGAGAGAGACAGCGACCGAGAGAGACACAGGGACCGAGAGAGAGACACAGGGACTGAGAGAGAGACACAGGGACCGAGAGAGACGCAGGGAACGAGTGAGAGACACAGGGACCGAGAGAGAGACACAGGGACTGAGAGAGAGACAGGGACTGAGAGAGACACAGGGACCGAGAGAGAGACACAGGGACCGAGGAAGAGACACAGGGACTGAGAGAGAGACAGGGACAGAGAGAGACACAGGGACCGAGAAAGACACAGGGGCCGAGTGACACACAGGGACCGAGAGAGACACATGGACCGAGAGAGAGAGACAGGGACCGAGTGAGAGACACAGGGACCGAGAGAAACACAGGGACCGAGAGAGACACAGGGACCGAGAGGGAGACATAGGGACCAAGAGAGACATAGTGAACCGTAGAGAGAGACAGGGACCGAGAGAGAGACACAGGGACCGACAGAGAGACACAGTGACCAAGAGAGAGACACAGGGACCGAGAGAGAGACAGGGACCAAGTGAGACACAGGGACCCAGAGAGAGACACAGGGACCGAGAGAGAGACACAGGGACCGAGAGAGACATCGGGACGGAGAGAGACACAGGGGTCAGAGAGAGGCAAAGGGACCGAGAGAGACACAGGGACCGAGTGAGACACAGGGTCTTAGAGAGACACAGGGACCAAGAGAGAGACACAGGGATGGTGAGAGAGACACAAGGACCGAGAGAGACACAGGGACCGAGAGAGAGACACAGCGATGGAGGGAGAGACACAGGGACTGAGAGAGACACAGGGACTGAGGGGGACACAGGGACCGAGAGAGAGACACAGGGACCGAGAGTGAGACACAGGGACCGAGAGAGACACAGGGACTGAGAGAGACACAGGGACCAAGAGAGAGACACAGGGACCGAGAGAGACACCGGGACCTAGAGAGACACAGCGACCGAGATAGAGACAGGGACCGAGAGAGAGACAGAGGGACCGAGAGCGAGACACGGGGACCGAGAGCGAGACACAGGGACCGAGAGAGACATATCGAGCAAGGGAGAGACACAGGGACCGAGAGAGAGACACAGGGACCGAGAAAGAGACACAGGGACCGAGAGAGAGACAGGGACCGAGAGAGAGATACAGGGACCGAGAGCGAGACACAGTGACCGAGAGAGAGACAGGGACAAAGTGAGACACAGGGACCGAGAGAGACACCGGGACTGAGAGAGACACAGAGAGTAAGATAGAGAGACAGGGACCGAGAGAGACACCGGGACCGAAAGAGACACAGGGACCGAGAGAGAGACAGGGACCGAGAGAGAGACATAGGGACCGAGAGAGAGACAGGGACAAAGTGAGACACAGGGACCGAGAGAGACACAGTGACCGACAAAGAGACACAGGGACCGAGAGAGAGACACAGGGACCGAGAGAGAGACACAGGGACCGAGAGAGACACCGGGACCGAGAGAGACACAGCTACCGAGAGAGAGAGACAGGGACCGAGAGAGAGACTCAGAGACTGAGAGAGAGACAGGGACTGAGAGAGAGACACAGGGACTGAGAGAGACACATGGACCGAGCGAGACACAGGGACCGAGACAGAGACACAGGGACCGAGAGAGAGAGACAGGGACCGAGAGAGACATCGGGACGGAGAGAGACACAGGGGTGAGAGAGAGACAGGGACCGAGAGAGAGACTCAGGGACCGAGAGAGAGACACAGGGACCGAAAGAGAGACAGAGGGACCGACAGAGAGACACAGTGACCAAGAGAGAGACACAGGGACCGAGAGAGAGACAGGGACCGAGTGAGACACAGGGACCCAGAGAGACACAGGGACCGAGAGTGACATCGGGACGGAGAGAGACACAGGGACCGAGAGAGAGACAGGGACCGAGAGAGACACCGGGACAGAGAGAGACATGGGGTGAGAGAGAGACTCAGAGACTGAGAGAGAGACAGGGACTGAGAGAGTCACAGGGACCGAGTAAGACACAGGGACCGAGAGAGACACAGGGACCGAGAGAGAGACACAGGGACCGAGAGAGACACCGGGACCGAGAGAGACACAGGGACCGAGAGAGAGACAGGGACCGAGAGAGAGACTCAGAGACTGAGAGAGAGACAGGGACTGAGAGAGTCACAGGGACCGAGTAAGACACAGGGACCGAGAGAGACACAGGGACCGAGAGAGAGACACAGGGACCGAGAGAGAGAGACAGGGACTGAGAGAGAGACACAGGGACCGAGAGAGACACAGAGAGCAAGAGAGAGAGACAGCGACCGAGAGAGACACAGGGACCGAGAGAGAGACACAGGGACTGAGAGAGAGACACAGGGACCGAGAGAGAGACACAGGGACTGAGAGAGAGACAGGGACTGAGAGAGACACAGGGACCGAGAGAGAGACACAGGGACCGAGAGAGAGACACAGGGACCGAGGAAGAGACACAGGGACCGAGAGAGACACAGGGACCCAGAGAGAGACACAGGGACCGAGAGAGAGACACAGGGACCGAGAGAGACATCGGGACGGAGAGAGACACAGGGGTGAGAGAGAGACAAAGGGACCGAGAGAGACACAGGGACCGAGTGAGACACAGGGTCTTAGAGACACACAGGGACCAAGAGAGAGACACAGGGACTGAGAGAGAGACAGGGACTGAGAGAGACACAGGGACCGAGAAAGACACAGGGGCCGAGTGACACACAGGGACCGAGAGAGACACATGGACCAAGAGAGAGAGACAGGGACCGAGTGAGAGACACAGGGACCGAGAGAGACACAGGGACCGAGAGAGACACAGGGACCGAGAGGGAGACATAGGGACCAAGAGAGACATAGTGAACCGTAGAGAGAGACAGGGACCGAGAGAGAGACACAGGGACCGACAGAGAGACACAGTGACCAAGAGAGAGACACAGGGACCGAGAGAGAGACAGGGACCAAGTGAGAGACACAGGGATGGAGAGAGAGACACAAGGACCGAGAGAGACACAGGGACCGAGAGAGAGACACAGCGATAGAGGGAGAGATACAGGGACTGAGAGAGACACAGGGACTGAGGGGGACACAGGGACCGAGAGAGAGACACAGGGACCGAGAGTGAGACACAGGGACCGAGAGAGACACAGGGACTGAGAGAGACACAGGGACCAAGAGAGAGACACAGGGACCGAGAGAGACACCGGGACCTAGAGAGACACAGCGACCGAGATAGAGACAGGGACCGAGAGAGAGACAGAGGGACCGAGAGCGAGACACGGGGACCGAGAGCGAGACACAGGGACCGAGAGAGACATATCGAGCAAGGGAGAGACACAGGGACCGAGAGAGAGACACAGGGACCGAGAAAGAGACACAGGGACTGAGAGTGAGACAGGGACCGAGAGAGACACAGAGAGTAAGATAGAGAGACAGGGACCGAGAGAGACACCGGGACCGAAAGAGACACAGGGACCGAGAGAGAGACAGGGACCGAGAGAGAGATACAGGGACCGAGAGCGAGACACAGTGACCGAGAGAGAGACAGGGACAAAGTGAGACACAGGGACCGAGAGAGACGCAGAGAGCAAGAGAGAGAGAGACAGGGACCGAGAAAGAGACACCGGAACCGAGAGAGACACAGGGACTGAGAGAGAGACACAGGGACTGAGAGAGAGACACAGGGACTGAGAGAGAGACACAGGGACCGAGAGAGAGACACATGGACCCAGAGAGACATCGGGACCGAGAGAGACACAGGGGTGAGAGAGAGGCAAAGGGACCGAGAGAGAGACACAGGGACCGAGAGAGACACAACGACCGAGAGAGATACAGGGACCGAGAGAGAGACACAGGGATGGAGAGAGAGACACAGGGACCGAGAGTGAGACACAGGGGTGAGAGAGAGACACAGCGACCGAGAGAGAGTCACAGGGACCGAGAGAGACACAGGGGTGAGAGAGAGACACAGGGACCGAGAGAGAGACACAGGGACCGAGAGAGACACAGGGACCGAGAGAGAGACACAGGGACCGAGTGAGACACAGGGACCGAGAGAGAGACACAGGGATTGAGCGAGTCACAGGGACCGAGAGAGAGATACAGGGACCGAGAGCGAGACACAGTGACCGAGAGAGAGCCAGGGACAAAGTGAGACACAGGGACCGAGAGAGACGCAGAGAGCAAGAGAGAGAGAGACAGGGACCGAGAAAGAGACACCGGAACCGAGAGAGACACAGGGACTGAGAGAGAGAGACACAGGGACTGAGAGAGAGACACAGGGACCGAGAGAGAGACACAGGGACCCAGAGAGACATCGGGACCGAGAGAGACACAGGGGTGAGAGAGAGACAAAGGGACCGAGAGAGAGACACAGGGACCGAGAGAGACACAACGACCGAGAGAGATACAGGGACCGAGAGAGAGACACAGGGATGGAGAGAGAGACACAGGGACCGAGAGAGACACAGGGGTGAGAGAGAGACACAGCGACCGAGAGAGAGACACAGGGACCGAGAGAGACACAGTGGTGAGAGAGAGACACAGGGACCGAGAGAGAGACACAGGGACCGAGAGAGACACAGGGCCCGGGAGAGAGACACAGGGATTGAGCGAGTCACAGGGACCGAGAGAGACACAGGGACCGAGAGAGAGACACAGGGACCGAGAGAGAGACACAGGGACTGAGAGACACACAGGGACCGAGAGAGAAACACAGGTACCAAGGGTGACACAGGGACTGAGAGAGACACAGGGACCGAGAGAGAGACACAGGCACCGAGAGAGAGACACAGACCGAGAGAGAGACACAGGGACTGACAGAGAGACACAGGGACCGAGAGAGAGACACAGGGACCGAGAGAGAGACACCGGGACAGAGAGAGAGACAGGGACCGAGTGAGACACAGGAACTGAGAGAGAGACTCAGGGACAACAGAGAGACACAGGGTCTTAGAGAGTGGCACAGGGACCGAGAGAGAGACAGGGACCGAGTGAGACACAGGGACTGAGAGAGGCACAGTGACCGAGAGAGACACAGGGACCGAGAGAGAGACACAGGGACCGAGAGAGACACCGGGACCGAGAGAGACACAGGGGTGTGAGAGAGAGACACAGGGACCGAGAGAGACACAGGGACCGAGTGAGACACAGTGACCGAGAGAGACACAGGGACCGACAGAGAGATACAGGGACCGAGAGAGAGACAGGGACCGAGAGAAACACAGGGACCGAGAGAGAGACACAGTGACCGAGACAGACATAGGGACCGAGAGAGAGACACAGGGACCGAGAGAGACACGGACTGAGAGAGACACAGGGACCGAGAGAGAGACACAGTGACCGAGAGAGACACAGGGACCGAGAGTGAGACACAGGGACCGAGAGAGACACAGGGACCGATAGAGATACAGGGACTGAGAGTGTCACAACGGCGGGGAGAGAGACACAGGGACCGAGAGAGAGACAGGGTCTTAGAGAGAGGCACAGGGACCGAGAGGGAGACAGGGACCGAGTGAGACATAGGGACTGAGAGAGTGACAGGGACCGAGAGAGAGACAGGGACCGAGAGAGAGACAGGGACTGAGAGAGAGACACAGGGACCGAGAGAGAGAGAGTCAAAGGGACCGAGAGAGACACAGGGTCTGAGAGAGACACAGGCACCGAGAGAGAGACACATGTACAGAGAGAGAGACACAGTGACCGAGAGAGAGACACAGGGACCGAGAGAGAGACATAGGGACCGAGAGAGAGACAGGGACCAAGAGAGAGACACAGGGACCGAGAGAGAGACACAGGGACCGATAGAGAGACAGGGACTGAGAGAGAGACACAGGGACCGAGAGAGACACAGGGACCGAGAGAGAGACAGGGACTGAGAGAGAGACACAGGGACCGAGAGAGAGAGAGTCAAAGGGACCGAGAGAGACACAGGGTCTGAGAGAGACACAGGCACCGAGAGAGAGACACATGTACAGAGAGAGAGACACAGTGACCGAGAGAGAGACACAGGGACCGAGAGAGAGACATAGGGACCGAGAGAGAGACAGTGACCAAGAGAGAGACACAGGGACCGAGAGAGAGACACAGGGACCGATAGAGAGGCAGAGGGACCGAGAGAGAGAGAGACACAGGGACCGAGTGAGACACAGGGAATGAGAGAGTGACAGGGACCGAGAGAGAGACAGGGACCGAGAAAGACACAGGGACCGAGAGAGAGATACAGGCACCGAGACAGAGACACAGGGACCGAGAGAGAGAGAATCAAAGGGACCGAGAGAGACACAGGGACCGAGAGAGAGACACAGGGACCGAGAGAGAGACACAGGTACCGAGAGAGACACAGGGACTGAGAGAGACACAGGGACTGAGAGAGAGACACAGATACAGAGAGAGAGACACAGTGACCGAGAGAGAGACACAGGGACCGAGAGAGAGACACAGGGACCGAGAGAGAGACAGGGACCAAGAGAGAGACACAGAGACCGAGAGAGAGACACAGGGACCGATAGAGAGGCAGAGGGACCGAGAGAGAGAGACACAGGGACCGAGTGAGACACAGGGACTGAGAGAGTGACAGTGACCGAGAGAGAGACAGGGACCGAGAGAGACACAGGGACCGAGAGAGAGATACAGGCACCGAGACAGAGACACAGGGACCGAGATAGACACAGGCACCGAGACAGAGACACAGGGACCGAGGGAGACACATGGACCGAGAGAGAGACACAGGTTCCGAGAGAGAGACACAGGGACCGAGAGAGAGACACAGGGACCGAGTGTGAGACATAGGGACTGAGCGAGTCACAGGGACCGAGAGAAACACAGTGACCGACAGAGAGAGACAGGGACCGAGAGAGAGAGACAGGGACCGAGAGAGTGACACAGGGACCGGGAGAGACACAGGGACCGAGAAAGACACAGGGAGCAAGAGAGAGACACAGGGACCGAGAGGGACACAGGGACCGAGAGAGTGACACAGGGACCGAGGGAGAGAAACAGGGACCGAGAGAGAGAGACAGGGACCGAGAAAGTGACACAGGGACCGAGTGAGACACAGGGACCGAGTGAGACACAGGGACCGAGACGGACACAGGGACTGAGAGAGAGAGACACAGGGAACGAGAGAAACACAGGGACCGAGTGAGACACAGGGGTGAGAGGGAGACACAGGGACCGAGAGTGACACAGGGACCGAGAGAGAGACACAGGGACCGAGTGAGACACAGGGACCGAGGGAGCGAGACACAGGGACCGAGAGAGAGAGACACAGGGACCGAGAGAGAGACAGGGACTGAGAGAGACACAGGGACAAAGAGAGACACAGGGACTGAACGAGTCACAGGGACCGAGAGAGAGGCAGGGACCGAGAGAGACACAGGGGCCGAGAGAGAGACAGTGACCGAGAGAGACACAGGGACTGAGAGAGAGAAAGGGACAGAGAGAGAGACAGAGGGATCGACAGAGAGACACAGTGACCAAGAGAGAGACACAGGGACCGAGAGAGAGACAGGGACCGGGTGAGACACAGGGACCCAGAGAGAGACACAGGGACCCAGAGAGAGACACAGGGACCGAGAGAGACATCGGGACGGAGAGAGACACAGGGGTGAGAGAGAGAAAAGGGACCGAGAGAGACACAGGGACCGAGTGAGACACAGGGTCTTAGAGAGACACAGGGACCGAGAGAGAGACACAGGGATGGAGAGAGAGACACAAGGACCGAGAGAGCGACACAGCGATGGAGGGAGAGACACAGGGACCGAGAGAGACACAGGGGACTGAGAGAGAAACAGGGACCGAATGAGTGACACAGGGACCGAGAGAGAGACACAGGGACCGAGAGTGAGACACAGGGACCGAGAGAGACACAGGGACTGAGAGAGACACAGGGACCAAGAGAGAGACACAGGGACCGAGAGAGACACCGGGACCTAGAGTGACACAGGGACCGAGAGAGAGACAGGGACCGAGAGAAAGACACAGGGACCGAGAGCGAGACACAGGGACCGAGAGAGACACAGGGAGCAAGGGAGAGACACAGGGACCGAGAGAGAGACACAGGGACCGAGAGCGAGACACAGGGACTGAGAGAGAGACAGGGACCGAGAGAGACACAGAGAGTAAGATAGAGAGACAGGGACCGAGAGAGACACCGGGACCGAAAGAGACACAGGGACCGAGAGAGAGACAGGGACCGAGGCAGAGACATAGGGACCGAGAGAGAGACACAGGGACCGAGAGCGAGACACAGTGACCGAGAGAGAGACAGGGACAAAGTGAGACACAGGGACCGAGAGAGACGCAGAGAGCAAGAGAGAGAGAGACAGGGACCGAGAAAGAGACACAGGGACCGAGAGAGAGACACAGGGACCGCGAGAGAGACACAGGGACCGAGAGAGACACCGGGACCGAGAGAGACACAGGGACCGAGAGAGAGAGACAGGGACCGAGAGAGAGACTCAGAGACTGAGAGAGAGACAGCGGGACCGAGAGAGTCACAGGGACCGAGAGAGAGACAGGGACCGAGAGAGAGACATAGTGACCGAGAGAGAGACACAGGGACCGATAGAGAGAAACAGGGACCGAGAGAGACACAGGGACAAAGTGAGACACAGGGACCGAGTGAGACGCAGAGAGCAAGAGAGAGAGGCAGGGACCGAGAAAGAGACACAGGGACCGAGAGAGAGACACAGGGACCGAGAGAGACACCGGGACCGAGAGAGACACAGGGACCGAGAGAGAGACAGGGACCGAGAGAGAGACTCAGAGACTGAGAGAGCGACAGGGACTGAGAGAGTCACAGGGACCGAGAGAGACACCGGGACCGAGTAAGACAGAGGGACCGAGAGAGACACAGGGACCGAGAGAGAGACACAGGGACTGAGAGAGAGACAGGGACCGAGAGAGACACAGGGACCGAGAGAGAGACACAGGGACTGAGAAAGAGACACAGGGACTGAGAGCGAGAAAGGGACAGAGAGAGACACAGGGACCGAGAAAGACACAGTGGCCGAGTGACACACAGGGACCGAGAGAGACACAGGGACCGAGACAGAGGCAGGTACCGAGTGAGAAATACAGGGACCGAGTGAGACACAGTGACCAAGAGAGAGACACAGGGACCAAGAGAGACATAGTGACCGAGAGAGAGAGACAGGGACCGAGAGAGAGACACAGGGACCGACAGAGAGACACAGTGACCAAGAGAGAGACACAGGGACCCAGAGAGAGACACAGGGACCGAGAGAGACATCGGGACGGAGAGAGACACAGGGGTGAGTGAGAGACAAAGGGACCGAGAGAGACACAGGGACCGAGTGAGACACAGGGTCTTAGAGAGACACAGGGACCGAGAGAGAGACACAGGGGTGAGAGAGAGACAAAGGGACCGAGAGAGACACAGGGACCGAGTGAGACACAGGGTCTTAGAGACACACAGGGACCAAGAGAGAGACACAGGGACTGAGAGAGAGACACAGGGACCGAGAGAGACACAGGGATCGAGAGAGAGACACAGGGACTGAGAGAGACACAGGGACTGAGAGAGACACAGGGACCAAGAGAGAGACACAGGGACCGAGAGTGAGACACAGGGACCGAGAGAGACACAGGGACTGAGAGAGACACAGGGACCAAAAGAGAGACACAGGGACCGAGATAGACACCGGGACCTAGAGAGACACAGCGACCGAGAGAGAGACAGGGACCGAGAGAGAGACAGAGGGACCGAGAGCGAGACACAGGGACCGAGAGCGATACACAGGGTCCGAGATAGACACAGGCACCGAGACAGAGACACAGGGACCGAGGGAGACACATGGACCGAGAGAGAGACACAGGTTCCGAGAGAGAGACACACGGACCGAGAGAGATACAGGGACTGAGAAAGACACAGGGACCGAGAGAGAGACACAGGGACCGAGTGAGAGACACAGGGACCGAGAGTGAGACACAGGGACCGAGAGAGACACAGGGACTGAGAGAGACACAGGGACCGAATGAGTGACACAGGGACCGAGAGAGAGACACAGGGACCGAGAGAGACACAGGGACTGAGAGAGACACAGGGACCAAGAGGGAGACACAGGGACCGAGAGAGACACCGGGACCTAGAGTGACACAGGGACCGAGAGAGAGACAGGGACCGAGAGAGAGACACAGGGACCGAGAGAAAGACACAGGGACCGAGAGCGAGACACAGGGACCGAGAGAGACACAGGGAGCAAGGGAGAGACACAGGGACCGAGAGAGAGACACAGGGACCGAGAGCGAGACACAGGGACTGAGAGAGAGACAGGGCCCGAGAGAGACACAGAGAGTAAGATAGAGAGACAGGGACCGAGAGAGACACCGGGACCGAAAGAGACACAGGGACCGAGAAAGAGACACAGGGACCGAGAGAGAGAGACAGGGACCGAGAGAGTGACACAGGGACCGAGAGGGACACAGGGACCGAGAGAGTGACACAGGGACCGAGAGAAACACATTGACCGAGGGAGAGAGACAGGGACCGAGAGAGAGAGACAGGGACCGAGAAAGTGACACAGGGACCGAGTGAGACACAGGGACCGAGTGAGACACAGGGACCGAGAGGGACACAGGGACTGAGAGAGAGACACAGGGAACGAGAGAAACACAGGGACCGATTGAGACACAGGGGTGAGAGGGAGACACAGGGACCGAGAGTGACACAGGGACCGAGAGAGAGAGACACAGGGACCGAGTGAGACACAGGGACCGAGGGAGAGAGACACAGGGGCCGAGAGAGAGAGACACAGGGACCGAGAGAGAGACACAGGGACCGAGAGAGACACAGGGACTGAGAGAGACACAGGGACAAAGAGAGAGACAGGGACTGAGCGAGTTACAGGGACCGAGAGAGAGACAGGGACCGAGAGAGACACAGGGGCCGAGAGAGAGACAGTGACCGAGAGAGACACAGAGACTGAGAGAGAGAGAGACACAGGGACCGAGAGAGAGACACAAGGACCGAGAGAGACACAGGGACCGAGTGAGACACAGGGCCCGATTGAGACACAGGGACCGAGAGAGAGACAGGGACCGAGAGAGACACCGGGACAGAGAGAGTAATGGGGTGAGAGAGAGACACAGGGACTGAGAGAGAGACAGGGACCGACAGAGATATAGATAGTAAGATAGAAAGACAGGGACCGAGAGAGACAGTGGGACCGAGAGAGTCACAGGGACCGAGAGAGAGACACAGTGACCGAGAGAGAGACACAGGGACCGAGAGAGACACAGGGACCGAGAGAGACAGCGGGACCGAGAGAGACACAGGGACCGAGAGAGAGACAGGGACCGAGAGAGAGACTCAGAGACTGAGAGAGATACAGGGACTGAGAGAGTCACAGGAACCGAGTCAGACACAGGGACCGAGAGGGACACCGGGACCGAGAGAGAGAGACACAGGGACCGAGAGAGACACAGCGTCCGAGAGAGACACAGGGACCGAGAGAGACACAGGGACCGCGAGAGAGACACAGGGACTGAGAGAGAGACACAGGGACCGAGAGAGACACAGGGAACGAGAGAGAGACACAGGGACCTAGAGAGAGACACAGGGACCGAGATAGAGTCACAGGGGCCGAGAGAGAGACACAGGGACCGAGAGAGAGACACAGGTACCGAGTGAGACACAGGGACCGAGAGAGTCACAGGGATTGAGCGAGTCACAGGGACCGAGAGAGAGACACAGGGACCGAGAGAGAGAGACACAGGGACCGACAGAGAGACACAGTGACCAAGAGAGAGACACAGGGACCGAGAGAGAGACAGGGGCCGAGTGAGACACAGGGACCCAGAGAGAGACATCGGGACGGAGAGAGACACAGGGGTGAGAGAGAGACAAAGGGACCGAGAGAGACACAGGGAACCGAGTGAGACACAGGGTCTTAGAGAGACACAGGGACCGAGAGAGAGACACAGCGATGGAGGGAGAGACACAGGGACCGAGAGAGACACAGGGACTGAGAGAGAAACAGGGACCGAATGAGTGACACAGGGACCGAGAGAGAGACACAGGGACCGAGAGTGAGACACAGGGACCGAGAGAGACACAGGGACTGAGAGAGACACAGGGACCAAGAGAGAGACACAGGGACCGAGAGAGACACCGGGACCTGAGTGACACAGGGACCGAGAGAGAGACAGGGACCGAGAGAGAGACACAGGGACCGAGAGAAAGACACAGGGACCGAGAGCGAGACACAGGGACCGAGAGAGACACAGGGAGCAAGGGAGAGACACAGGGACCGAGAGAGAGACACAGGGACCGAGAGCGAGACACAGGGACTGAGAGAGAGACAGGGCCCGAGAGAGACACAGAGAGTAAGATGGAGAGACAGGGACCGAGAGAGACACCGGGACCGAAAGTGACACAGGGACCGAGAGAGAGACAGGGACCGAGAGAGACACAGGGGCCGAGAGAGAGACAGTGACCGAGAGAGACACAGAGACTGAGAGAGAGAGAGACACAGGGACCGAGAGAGAGACACAAGGACCGAGAGAGACACAGGGACCGAGTGAGACACAGGGCCCGATTGAGACACAGGGACCGAGAGAGAGACAGGACCGAGAGAGACACCGGGACAGAGAGAGTAATGGGGTGAGAGAGAGACACAGGGACTGAGAGAGAGACAGGGACCGACAGAGATATAGATAGTAAGATAGAAAGACAGGGACCGAGAGAGACAGTGGGACCGAGAGAGTCACAGGGACCGAGAGAGAGACACAGTGACCGAGAGAGAGACACAGGGACCGAGAGAGTCACAGGGACCGAGAGAGACAGCGGGACCGAGAGAGACACAGGGACCGAGAGAGAGACAGGGACCGAGAGAGAGACTCAGAGACTGAGAGAGATACAGGGACTGAGAGAGTCACAGGAACCGAGTCAGACACAGGGACCGAGAGGGACACCGGGACCGAGAGAGAGAGACACAGGGACCGAGAGAGACACAGCGTCCGAGAGAGACACAGGGACCGAGAGAGACACAGGGACCGCGAGAGAGACACAGGGACTGAGAGAGAGACACAGGGACCGAGAGAGACACAGGGAACGAGAGAGAGACACAGGGACCTAGAGAGAGACACAGGGACCGAGATAGAGTCACAGGGGCCGAGAGAGAGACACAGGGACCGAGAGAGAGACACAGGTACCGAGTGAGACACAGGGACCGAGAGAGTCACAGGGATTGAGCGAGTCACAGGGACCGAGAGAGAGACACAGGGACCGAGAAAGACGCAGAGAGCAAGAGAGAGAGAGACAGGGACAAAGTGAGACACAGGGACCGAGAGAGACACAGTGACCGAGAAAGAGACACAGGGACCGAGAGAGAGACACAGGGACCGAGAGAGAGACACAGGGACCGAGAGAGACACCGGGACCGAGAGAGACACAGCTACCGAGAGAGAGAGACAGGGACTGAGAGAGAGACTCAGAGACTGAGAGAGAGACAGGGACTGAGAGAGTCACAGGGACCGAGTAAGACACAGGGACCGAGAGAGACACAGGGACCGAGAGAGAGACACAGGGACTGAGAGAGACACAGGGACCGAGAAAGACACAGGGGCCGATTGACACACAGAGACCGAGAGAGACACATGGACCGAGCGAGACACAGGGACCGAGACAGAGACAGGTACTGAGTGAGAAATAAAGGGACCGAGTGAGACACAGTGACCAAGAGAGAGACACAGGGAGCGAGAGAGAGACAGGGACCGATTGAGACACAGGGACCCAGAGAGAGACAGAGGGACCGACAGAGAGACACAGTGACCAAGAGAGAGACACAGGGACCGAGAGAGAGACAGGGACCGAGTGAGACACAGGGACCCAGAGAGAGACACAGGGACCGAGAGAGACATCGGGACGGAGAGAGACACAGGGGTGAGAGAGAGACAAAGGGACCGAGAGAGACACAGGGACCGAATGAGACACAGTGACCGAGAGAGGGACACAGGGATGGAGAGAGAGACACAGGGACCGAGAGAGACACAGGGACCGAGAGAGAGACACAGCGATGGAGGGAGAGACACAGGGACCGAGAGAGACACAGGGACTTATAGAGAAACAGGGACCGAGTGAGTGACACAGGGACCGAGAGAGAGACACAGAGTCTTAGAGAGAGGCACAGGGACCGAGTGAGAGACAGGGACCGAGAGAGACACCGGGACAGAGAGAGACATGGGGGTGAGAGAGAGACACAGGGACTGAGAGAGAGACAGGGACCGAGAGAGACACAGATAGTAAGATAGAGAGACAGGGACCGAAAGAGACAGCGGGACCGAGAGAGTCACAGGGACCGAGAGAGAGACAGGGACCGAGAGAGAGACATAGGGACCGAGAGAGAGACACAGGGACCGAGAGCGAGACACAGTGACTGAGAGAGAGACACAGGGACCGAGAGAGACACAGGGACCGAAAGAGACAGCGGGACCGAGAGAGTCACAGGGACCGAGAGAGAGACCGGGACCGAGAGAGACACAGGGACCGAGAGAGAGACAGGGACCGAGAGAGAGACTCAGAGACTGAGAGAGAGACAGGGACTGAGAGAGTCACAGGGACCGAGTAAGACACAGGGACCGAGAGAGACACAGGGACCGAGAGAGAGACACAGGGACTGAGAGAGAGACAGGGACCGAGAGAGACACAGAGAGCAAGAGAGAGAGACAGCGACAGAGAGAGACACAGGGACCGAGAGAGAGACACAGGGACTGAGAGAGAGACACAGGGACCGAGAGAGACACAGGGACCGAGAGAGAGACACAGGGACTGAGAGAGAGACAGGGACCGAGAGAGACACAGGGACCGAGAGAGAGACACAGGGACCGAGGAAGAGACACAGGGACTGAGAGAGAGACAGGGACAGAGAGAGACACAGGGACCGAGAAAGACACAGGGGCCGAGTGACACACAGGGACCGAGAGAGACACATGGACCGAGAGAGAGAGACAGGGACCGAGTGAGAGACACAGGGACCGAGAGAGACACAGGGACCGAGAGAGACACAGGGACCGATAGGGAGACATAGGGACCAAGAGAGACATAGTGAACCGGAGAGAGAGACAGGGACCGAGAGAGAGACACAGGGACCGACAGAGAGGCACAGTGACCAAGAGAGAGATACAGGGACCGAGAGAGAGACAGGGTCCGAGTGAGACACAGGGACCCAGAGAGAGACACAGGGACCGAGAGAGAGACACAGGGACCGAGAGAGACATCGGGACGGAGAGAGACACAGGGGTGAGAGAGAGACAAAGGGACCGAGAGAGACACAGGGACCGAGAAAGACACAGGGGCCGAGTGACACACAGGGACCGAGAGAGACACATGGACCGAGAGAGAGAGACAGGGACTGAGAGAGAGACAGGGCCCGAGAGAGACACAGAGAGTAAGATAGAGAGACAGGGACCGAGAGAGACACCGGGACCGAAAGTGACACAGGGACCGAGAGAGAGACAGGGACCGAGAGAGACACAGGGGCCGAGAGAGAGACAGTGACCGAGAGAGACACAGAGACTGAGAGAGAGAGAGACACAGGGACCGAGAGAGAGACACAAGGACCGAGAGAGACACAGGGACCGAGTGAGACACAGGGACCGATTGAGACACAGGGACCGAGAGAGAGACAGGGACCAAGAGAGACACCGGGACAGAGAGAGACATGGGGTGAGAGAGACACACAGGGACTGAGAGAGAGACAGGGACCGAGAGAGATATAGATAGTAAGATAGAAAGACAGGGACCGAGAGAGACAGTGGGACCGAGAGAGTCACAGGGACCGAGAGAGAGACACAGTGACCGAGAGAGAGACACAGGGACCGAGAGAGACACAGGGACCTAGAGAGACACCGGGACCGAGAGAGACACAGGGACCGAGAGAGAGACAGGGACCGAGAGAGAGACTCAGAGACTGAGAGAGATACAGGGACTGAGAGAGTCACAGGAACCGAGTAAGACACAGGGACCGAGAGGGACACAGGGACCGAGAGAGAGAGACACAGGGACCGAGAGAGACACAGCGTCCGAGAGAGACACAGGGACCGAGAGAGACACAGGGACCGCGAGAGAGACACAGGGACTGAGAGAGAGACACAGGGACCGAGAGAGACACAGGGAACGAGAGAGAGACACAGGGACCGAGAGAGAGACACAGGGACTGAGAGAGAGACTGGGACCGAGAGAGACACAGGGACAGAGAGAGAGACACAGGGACCTAGAGAGAGACACAGGGACCGAGATAGAGTCACAGGTACCGAGTGAGACACAGGGACCGAGTGAGAGACACAGGGACCGACAGAGAGACACAGTGACCAAGAGAGACACAGGGACCGAGAGAGAGACAGGGACCGAGTGAGACACAGGGACCCAGAGAGAGACACAGGGACCCAGAGAGAGACACAGGGACCCAGAGAGAGACACAGGGACCGAGTGAGACACAGGGTCTTATAGAGACACAGGGACCGAGAGAGAGACACAGGGATGGAGAGAGAGACACAAGGACCGAGAGAGACACAGGGACCGAGAGAGAGACACAGCGATGGAGGGAGAGACACAAGGACCGAGAGAGACACAGGGACTGAGAGAGAAACAGGGACCGAATGAGTGACACAGGGACCGAGAGAGAGACACAGGGACCGAGAGTGAGACACAGGGACCGAGAGAGACACAGGGACTGAGAGAGACACAGGGACCAAGAGAGACACCGGGACCTTGAGTGACACAGGGACCGAGAGAGAGACAGGGACCGAGAGAGAGACACAGGGACCGAGAGAAAGACACAGGGACCGAGAGCAAGACACAGGGACCGAGAGAGACACAGGGAGCAAGGGAGAGACACAGGGACCGAGAGAGAGACACAGGGACCGAGAGCAAGACACAGGGACTGAGAGAGAGACAGGGCCCGAGAGAGACACAGAGAGTAAGATAGAGAGACAGGGACCGAGAGAGACACCGGGACCGAAAGTGACACAGGGACCGAGAGAGAGACAGGGACCGAGAGAGAGACATAGGGACCGAGAGAGAGACAGGGACAAAGTGAGACACAGGGACCGAGAAAGACGCAGAGAGCAAGAGAGAGAGAGACAGGGACAAAGTGAGACACAGGGACCGAGAGAGACACAGTGACCGAGAAAGAGACACAGGGACCGAGAGAGAGACACAGGGACCGAGAGAGAGACACAGGGACCGAGAGAGACACCGGGACCGAGAGAGACACAGCTACCGAGAGAGAGAGACAGGGACTGAGAGAGAGACTCAGAGACTGAGAGAGAGACAGGGACTGAGAGAGTCACAGGGACCGAGTAAGACACAGGGACCGAGAGAGACACAGGGACCGAGAGAGAGAGACACAGGGACTGAGAGAGACACAGGGACCGAGAAAGACACAGGGGCCGATTGACACACAGAGACCGAGAGAGACACATGGACCGAGCGAGACACAGGGACCGAGACAGAGACAGGTACTGAGTGAGAAATAAAGGGACCGAGTGAGACACAGTGACCAAGAGAGAGACACAGGGAGCGAGAGAGAGACAGGGACCGATTGAGACACAGGGACCCAGAGAGAGACAGAGGGACCGACAGTGAGACACAGTGACCAAGAGAGAGACACAGGGACCGAGAGAGAGACAGGGACCGAGTGAGACACAGGGACCCAGAGAGAGACACAGGGACCGAGAGAGACATCGGGACGGAGAGAGACACAGGGGTGAGAGAGAGACAAAGGGACCGAGAGAGACACAGGGACCGAATGAGACACAGTGACCGAGAGAGGGACACAGGGATGGAGAGAGAGACACAGGGACCGAGAGAGACACAGGGACCGAGAGAGAGACACAGCGATGGAGGGAGAGACACAGGGACCGAGAGAGACACAGGGACTTATAGAGTAACAGGGACCGAGTGAGTGACACAGGGACCGAGAGAGAGACACAGGGTCTTAGAGAGAGGCACAGGGACCGAGTGAGAGACAGGGACCGAGAGAGACACCGGGACAGAGAGAGACATGGGGGTGAGAGAGAGACACAGGGACTGAGAGAGAGACAGGGACCGAGAGAGACACAGATAGTAAGATAGAGAGACAGGGACCGAAAGAGACAGCGGGACCGAGAGAGTCACAGGGACCGAGAGAGAGACAGGGACCGAGAGAGAGACATAGGGACCGAGAGAGAGACACAGGGACCGAGAGCGAGACACAGTGACTGAGAGAGAGACACAGGGACCGAGAGAGACACAGGGACCGAGAGAGAGACCGGGACCGAGAGAGACACAGGGACCGAGAGAGAGACAGGGACCGAGAGAGAGACTCAGAGACTGAGAGAGAGACAGGGACTGAGAGAGTCACAGGGACCGAGTAAGACACAGGGACCGAGAGAGACACAGGGACCGAGAGAGAGACACAGGGACTGAGAGAGAGACAGGGACCGAGAGAGACACAGAGAGCAAGAGAGAGAGACAGCGACCGAGAGAGACACAGGGACCGAGAGAGAGACACAGGGACTGAGAGAGAGACACAGGGACCGAGAGAGACACAGGGAACGAGTGAGAGACACAGGGACCGAGAGAGAGACAAAGGGACTGAGAGAGAGACAGGGACCGAGAGAGACACAGGGACCGAGAGAGAGACACAGGGACCGAGGAAGAGACACAGGGACTGAGAGAGAGACAGGGACAGAGAGAGACACAGGGACCGAAAAAGACACAGGGGCCGAGTGACACACAGGGACCGAGAGAGACACATGGACCGAGAGAGAGAGACAGGGACCGAGTGGGAGACACAGGGACCGAGAGAGACACAGGGGCCGAGTGACACACAGGGACCGAGAGAGACACAGGGACCGAGAGAGACACAGGGACCGAGAGGGAGACATAGTGAACCGGAGAGAGAGACAGGGACCGAGAGAGAGAACAAAGAACAAAGAACAAAACAGAACGGGAAACAGGCCCTTCGGCCCAACGAGCCCGCGCCGCCGTCCCATGGTCAGTGACCTATTCATGACATTCATGACAGGGACCGAGAGAGAGACATAGGGACCGAGTGTGAGACACAGGGACCGAGAGAGACACAGGGACTGAGAGAGACACAGGGACCAAGAGAGAGACACAGCGACCGAGAGAGAGACAGGGACCGAGAGAGAGACAGAGGGACCGAGAGCGAGACACAGGGACCGAGAGCGAGACACAGGGACCGAGAGAGACACATGGAGCAAGGGAGAGACACAGGGACCGAGAAAGAGACACAGGGACTGAGAGAGAGACAGGGACCGAGAGAGACACAGGGACCGAGAGAGAGACACAGGGACCGAGAGAGACATAGGGACCGAGAGAGACACCGGGACCGAGAGTGACACAGGGACCGAGAGTGAGACTCAGAGACTGAGAGAGAGACACAGGGACCGAGAGAGACACAGGGACCGAGAGAGACACAGGGACCGAGAGAGACACCTGGACCGAGAGTGACACAGGGACCGAGAGAGAGACAGGGACCGAGAGAGAGACTCAGAGACTGAGAGAGAGACAGGGACTGAGAGAGTCACAGGAACCGAGTAAGACACAGGGACCGAGAGGGACACAGGCACCGAGAGAGAGACACAGGGACTGAGAGAGAGACACAGGGACCGAGAGAGACACAGGGACCGAGAGAGTGAGACACAGGGACCGACAGAGAGACACAGTGACCAAGAGAGACACAGGGACCGAGAGAGAGACAGGGACCGAGTGAGACACAGGGACCCAGAGAGAGACACAGGGACCCAGAGAGAGACACAGGGACCGAGAGAGACATCGGGACGGAGAGAGACACAGGGGTGAGAGAGAGACAAAGGGACCGAGAGAGACACAGGGACCGAGTGAGACACAGGGTCTTAGAGAGACACAGGGACCGAGAGAGAGACACAGGGATGGAGAGAGAGACACAAGGACCGAGAGAGACACAGGGACCGAGAGAGAGACACAGCGATGGAGGGAGAGACACAGGGACCGAGAGAGACACAGGGACTGAGAGAGAAACAGGGACCGAATGAGTGACACAGGGACCGAGAGAGAGACATAGGGACCGAGAGTGAGACACAGGGACCGAGAGAGACACAGGGACTGAGAGAGACACAGGGACCAAGAGAGAGACACAGGGACCGAGAGAGACACCGGGACCTTGAGTGACACAGGGACCGAGAGAGAGACAGGGACCGAGAGAGAGACACAGGGACCGAGAGAAAGACACAGGGACCGAGAGCGAGACACAGGGACCGAGAGAGACACAGGGAGCAAGGGAGAGACACAGGGACCGAGAGAGAGACACAGGGACCGAGAGCGAGACACAGGGACTGAGAGAGAGACAGGGCCCGAGAGAGACACAGAGAGTAAGATAGAGAGACAGGGACCGAGAGAGACACCGGGACCGAAAGTGACACAGGGACCGAGAGAGAGACAGGGACCGAGAGAGAGACATAGGGACCGAGAGAGAGACAGGGACAAAGTGAGACACAGGGACCGAGAAAGACGCAGAGAGCAAGAGAGAGAGAGACAGGGACAAAGTGAGACACAGGGACCGAGAGAGACACAGTGACCGAGAAAGAGACACAGGGACCGAGAGAGAGACACAGAGACCGAGAGAGAGACACAGGGACCAAGAGAGACACCGGGACCGAGAGAGACACAGCTACCGAGAGAGAGAGACAGGGACCGAGAGAGAGACTCAGAGACTGAGAGAGAGACAGTGACTGAGAGAGTCACAGGGACCGAGTAAGACACAGGGACCGAGAGAGACACAGGGACCGAGAGAGAGACACAGGGACTGAGAGAGACACAGGGACCGAGAAAGACACAGGGGCCGATTGACACACAGGGACCGAGAGAGACACATGGACCGAGCGAGACACAGGGACCGAGACAGAGACAGGTACTGAGTGAGAAATACAGGGACCGAGTGAGACACAGTGACCGAGAGAGAGACAGAGGGACCGACAGAGAGACACAGTGACCAAGAGAGAGACACAGGGACCGAGAGAGAGACAGGGACCGAGTGAGACACAGGGACCCAGAGAGAGACACAGGGACCGAGAGAGACATCGGGACGGAGAGAGACACAGGGGTGAGAGAGAGACAAAGGGACCGAGAGAGACACAGGGACCGAATGAGACACAGTGACCGAGAGAGAGACACAGGGATGGAGAGAGAGACACAGGGACAGAGAGAGACACAGGGACCGAGAGAGAGACACAGCGATGGAGGGAGAGACACAGGGACCGAGAGAGACACAGGGACTTATAGAGAAACAGGGACCGAGTGAGTGACACAGGGACCGAGAGAGAGACACAGGGTCTTAGAGAGAGGCACAGGGACCGAGTGAGAGACAAGGACCGAGAGAGACACCGGGACAGAGAGAGACATGGGGGTGAGAGAGAGACACAGGGACTGAGAGAGAGACAGGGACCGAGAGAGACACAGATAGTAAGATAGAGAGACATGGACCGAAAGAGACAGCGGGACCGAGAGAGTCACAGGGACCGAGAGAGAGACAGGGACCGAGAGAGAGACATAGGGACCGAGAGAGAGACACAGGGACCGAGAGCGAGACACAGTGACCGAGAGAGAGACACAGGGACCGAGAGAGACACAGGGACCGAGAGAGAGACCGGGACCGAGAGAGACACAGGGACCGAGAGAGAGACAGGGACCGAGAGAGAGACTCAGAGACTGAGAGAGAGACAGGGACTGAGAGAGTCACAGGGACCGAGTAAGACACAGGGACCGAGAGAGACACAGGGACCGAGAGAGAGACACAGGGACTGAGAGAGAGACAGCGACCGAGAGAGACACAGGGACCGAGAGAGAGACACAGGGACTGAGAGAGACACAGGGACCGAGAGAGACACAGGGAACGAGTGAGAGACACAGGGACCGAGAGAGAGACAAAGGGACTGAGAGAGAGACAGGGACCGAGAGAGACACAGGGACCGAGAGAGAGACACAGGGACCGAGGAAGAGACACAGGGACTGAGAGAGAGACAGGGACAGAGAGAGACACAGGGACCGAGAAAGACACAGGGGCCGAGTGACACACAGGGACCGAGAGAGACACATGGACCGAGAGAGAGAGACAGGGACCGAGTGGGAGACACAGGGACCGAGAGAGAGACAGGGACCGAGTGAGACACAGGTACCCAGAGAGAGACACAGGGACCCAGAGAGAGACACAGGGACCGAGAGAGACATCGGGACGGAGAGAGACACAGGGGTGAGAGAGAGACAAAGGGACCGAGAGAGACACAGGGACCGAGTGAGACACAGGGTGTTAGAGAGACAGAGGGACCGAGAGAGAGACACAGGGATGGAGAGAGAGACACAAGGACTGAGAGAGAGACACAGCGATGGAGGGAGAGACACAGGGACCGAGAGAGACACAGGGACTGAGAGAGAAACAGGGACCGAATGAGTGACACAGGGACCGAGAGAGAGACACAGGGACTGAGAGAGACACAGGGACCAAGAGAGAGACACAGGGACCGAGAGAGACACCGGGACCTTGAGTGACACAAGGACCGAGAGAGAGACAGGGACCGAGAGAGAGACACAGGGACCGAGAGAAAGACACAGGGACCGAGAGCGAGACACAGGGACCGAGAGTGACACAGGGAGCAAGGGAGCGACACAGGGACCGAGAGAGAGACACAGGGACCGAGAGCGAGACACAGGGACTGAGAGAGAGACAGGGCCCGAGAGAGACACAGAGAGTAAGATAGAGAGACAGGGACCGAGAGAGACACCGGGACCGAAAGAGACACAGGGACCGAGAGAGAGACAGGGACCGAGAGAGAGACATAGGGACCGAAAGAGAGACAGGGACAAAGTGAGACACAGGGACCGAGAAAGACGCAGAGAGCAAGAGAGAGAGAGACAGGGACAAAGTGAGACACAGGGACCGAGAGAGACACAGTGACCGAGAAAGAGACACAGGGACCGAGAGAGAGACACAGGGACCGAGAGAGAGACACAGGGACCGAGAGAGACACCGGGACCGAGAGAGACACAGCTACCGAGAGAGAGAGACAGGGACCGAGAGAGAGACTCAGAGACTGAGAGAGAGACAGGGACTGAGAGAGTCACAGGGACCGAGTAAGACACAGGGACCGAGAGAGACACAGGGGCCGATTGACACACAGGGACCGAGAGAGACACATGGACCGAGCGAGACACAGGGACCGAGACAGAGACAGGTACTGAGTGAGAAATACAGGGACCGAGTGAGACACAGTGACCAAGAGAGAGACACAGGGAGCGAGAGAGAGACAGAGGGACCGACAGAGAGACACAGTGACCAAGAGAGAGACACAGGGACCGAGAGAGAGACAGGGACCGAGTGAGACACAGGGACCCAGAGAGAGACACAGGGACCGAGAGAGACATCGGGACGGAGAGAGACACAGGGGTGAGAGAGAGACACAGGGATGGAGAGAGAGACACAGGGACCGAGAGAGACACAGGGACCGAGAGAGAGACACAGCGATGGAGGGAGAGACACAGGGACCGAGAGAGACACAGGGACTTATAGAGAAACAGGGACCGAGTGAGTGACACAGGGACCGAGAGAGAGACACAGGGTCTTAGAGAGAGGCACAGGGACCGAGAGAGAGACAGGGACCGAGTGAGACACCGGGTCAGAGAGAGACATGGGGTGAGAGAGAGACACAGGGACTGAGAGAGAGACAGGGACCGAGAGAGACCCAGATAGTAAGATAGAGAGACAGGGACCGAGAGAGACAGCGGGACCGAGAGAGTCACAGGGACCGAGAGAGAGACAGGTACCGAGAGAGAGACAGGGACCGAGAGAGAGACATAGGGACCGAGAGAGAGACACAGGGACCGAGAGCGAGACACAGTGACTGAGAGAGAGACACAGGGACCGAGAGAGACACAGGGACCGAGAGAGAGACATAGGGACCGAGAGAGACACAGGGACCGAGAGAGAGACAGGGACCGAGAGAGAGACTCAGAGACTGAGAGAGAGACAGGAACTGAGAGAGTCATAGGAACCGAGTAAGACACAGGGACCGAGAGAGACACAGGGACCGAGAGAGACACCGGGACCGAGAGAGACACAGGGACCGAGAGAGAGACAGGGACCGAGAGAGAGACTCAGAGACTGAGAGAGAGACAGGGACTGAGAGAGTCACAGGGACCGAGTAAGACACAGGGACCGAGAGAGACACAGGGACCGAGAGAGAGACACAGGGACTGAGAGAGAGACACAGGGACCGAGAGAGACACAGAGAGCAAGAGAGAGAGACAGCGTCCGAGAGAGACACAGGGACCGAGAGAGAGACACAGGGACTGAGAGAGAGACACAGGGACCGAGAGAGACACAGGGAACGAGTGAGAGACACAGGGACCGAGAGAGAGACACAGGGACTGAGAGAGAGACAGGGACCGAGAGAGACACAGGGACCGAGAGAGAGACACAGGGACCGAGGAAGAGACACAGGGACTGAGAGAGAGACAGGGACAGAGAGAGACACAGGGACCGAGAAAGACACAGGGGCCGAGTGACACACAGGGACCGAGTGAGACACATGGACCGAGAGAGAGAGACTGGGACCGAGTGAGAGACACAGGGACCGAGAGAGACACAGGGACCGAGAGAGACACAGGGACCGAGAGGGAGACATAGGGACCAAGAGAGTCACAGGTACCGAGAGAGAGACACAGGGACCGACAGAGAGACACAGTGACCAAGAGAGAGACACAGGGACCGAGAGAGAGTCAGGGACCAAGTGAGACACAGGGACCCAGAGAGAGACACAGGGACCGAGAGAGAGACACAGGGACCGGGAGAGACATCGGGACGGAGAGAGACACAGGGGTGAGAGAGAGACCAAGGGACCGAGAGAGACACAGGGACCGAGTGAGACACAGGGTCTTAGAGAGACACAGGGACCAAGACAGAGACACAGGGATGGAGAGAGAGACACAAGGACCGAGAGAGACACAGGGACCGAGAGAGACACAGGGAACGAGAGAGAGGCACAGGGACCGAGAGAGAGACACAGGGACTGAGAGAGTGACAGGGACCGAGAGAGTCACAGGGACCGAGAGAGAGACACAGGGACCTAGAGAGAGACACAGGGACCGAGAGAGAGAGACACAGGTACCGAGTGAGACACAGGGACCGAGAGAGTCACAGGGATTGAGGGAGTCACTGGGACCGAGAGAGAGACACAGGGACCGAGACAGAGACAGGTACCGAGTGAGAAATACAGGGACCGAGTGAGACACAGGGACCAAGAGAGAGACACAGGGACCAAGAGAGACATACAGGGACTGAGAGTGAGAGACAGGGACCGAGAGAGAGACACAGGGACCGACAGAGAGACACAGTGACCAAGAAAGAGACACAGGGACTGAGAGAGAGACAGGGACCGAGAGAGACACAGAGAGTAAGAAAGAGAGACAGGGACCGAGAGAGACACCGGGACCGAAAGAGACACAGGGACCGAGAGAGAGACAGGGACCGAGAGAGAGATACAGTGACCGAGAGAGAGACAGGGACAAAGTGAGACACAGGGACCGAGAGAGACGCAGAGAGCAAGAGAGAGAGAGACAGGGACCGAGAGAGACACAACGACCGAGAGAGATACAGGGACCGAGAGAGAGACACAGGGGTGGAGAGAGAGACACAGGGACCGAGAGAGACACTGGGGTGAGAGAGAGACACAGCGACCGAGAGAGAGACACAGGGACCGAGAGAGACACAGGGGTGAGAGAGAGACACAGGGTCTTAGAGAGACACAGGGACCGAGAGAGAGACACAGGGATGGAGAGAGAGACACAGGGGCCGAGAGAGACACAGGGACTGAGAGAGAAACAGGGACCGAATGAGTGACACAGGGACCGAGAGTGAGACACAGGGACCGAGAGAGACACAGGGACTGAGAGAGACACAGGGACCAAGAGAGAGACACAGGGACCGAGAGTGACACAGGGACCGAGAGAGACACCGGGACCGAGAGTGACACAGGGACCGAGAGAGAGACAGGGACCGAGAGAGAGACTCAGAGACTGAGAGAGAGACAGGGACTGAGAGAGTCACAGGAACCGAGTAAGACACAGGGACCGAGAGGGACACAGGGACCGAGAGAGAGACACAGGGACTGAGAGAGAGACACAGGGACCGAGAGAGACACAGGGACCGAGAGAGAGAGACACAGGGACCGACAGAGAGACACAGTGACCAAGAGAGACACAGGGACCGAGAGAGAGACAGGGACCGAGTGAGACACAGGGACCCAGAGAGAGACACAGGGACCCAGAGAGAGACACAGGGACCGAGAGAGACATCGGGACGGAGAGAGACACAGGGGTGAGAGAGAGACAAAGGGACCGAGAGAGAAACAGGGTCTTAGAGAGACACAGGGACCGAGAGAGAGACACAGGGATGGAGAGAGAGACACAAGGACCGAGAGAGACACAGGGACTGAGAGAGAGACACAGCGATGGAGGGAGAGACACAGGGACCGAGAGAGACACAGGGACTGAGAGAGAAACAGGGACCGAATGAGTGACACAGGGACCGAGAGAGAGACACAGGGACCGAGAGTGAGACACAGGGACCGAGAGAGACACAGGGACTGAGAGAGACACAGGGACCAAAAGAGAGACACAGGGACCGAGAGAGACACCGGGACCTTGAGTGACACAGGGACCGAGAGAGAGACAGGGACCGAGAGAGAGACACAGGGACCGAGAGAAAGACACAGGGACCGAGAGCGAGACACAGGGACCGAGAGAGACACAGGGAGCAAGGGAGAGACACAGGGACCGAGTGAGACACAGAGACTGAGAGAGAGACAGGGCCCGAGAGAGACACAGAGAGTAAGATAGAGAGACAGGGACCGAGAGAGACACCGGGACCGAAAGTGCCACAGGGACCGAGAGAGAGACAGGGACCGAGAGAGAGACATAGGGACCGAGAGAGAGACAGGGACAAAGTGAGACACAGGGACCGAGAAAGACGCAGAGAGCAAGAGAGAGAGAGACAGGGACAAAGTGAGACACAGGGACCGAGAGACACACAGTGACCGAGAAAGAGACACAGGGACCGAGAGAGAGACACAGGGACCGAGAGAGAGACACAGGGACCGAGAGAGACACCGGGACCGAGAGAGACACAGCTACCGAGAGAGAGAGACAGGGACCGAGAGAGAGAGACTCAGAGACTGAGAGAGAGACAGGGACTGAGAGAGTCACAGGGACCGAGTAAGACACAGGGACCGAGAGAGACACAGGGACCGAGAGAGAGACACAGGGACTGAGAGAGAGACAGGGACCGAGAGAGAGATACAGTGATCGAGAGAGAGACAGGGACAAAGTGAGACACAGGGACCGAGAGAGACGCAGAGAGCAAGAGAGAGAGAGACAGGGACCGAGAGAGACACAACGACCGAGAGAGATACAGGGACCGAGAGAGAGACACAGGGGTGGAGAGAGAGACACAGGGACCGAGAGAGACACTGGGGTGAGAGAGAGACACAGCGACCGAGAGAGAGACACAGGGACCGAGAGAGACACAGGGGTGAGAGAGAGACACAGGGTCTTAGAGAGACACAGGGACCGAGAGAGAGACACAGGGATGGAGAGAGAGACACAGGGGCCGAGAGAGACACAGGGACTGAGAGAGAAACAGGGACCGAATGAGTGACACAGGGACCGAGAGTGAGACACAGGGACCGAGAGAGACACAGGGACTGAGAGAGACACAGGGACCAAGAGAGAGACACAGGGACCGAGAGTGACACAGGGACCGAGAGAGACACCGGGACCGAGAGTGACACAGGGACCGAGAGAGAGACAGGGACCGAGAGAGAGACTCAGAGACTGAGAGAGAGACAGGGACTGAGAGAGTCACAGGAACCGAGTAAGACACAGGGACCGAGAGGGACACAGGGACCGAGAGAGAGACACAGGGACTGAGAGAGAGACACAGGGACCGAGAGAGACACAGGGACCGAGAGAGAGAGACACAGGGACCGACAGAGAGACACAGTGACCAAGAGAGACACAGGGACCGAGAGAGAGACAGGGACCGAGTGAGACACAGGGACCCAGAGAGAGACACAGGGACCCAGAGAGAGACACAGGGACCGAGAGAGACATCGGGACGGAGAGAGACACAGGGGTGAGAGAGAGACAAAGGGACCGAGAGAGACACAGGGACCGAGTGAGAAACAGGGTCTTAGAGAGACACAGGGACCGAGAGAGAGACACAGGGATGGAGAGAGAGACACAAGGACCGAGAGAGACACAGGGACTGAGAGAGAGACACAGCGATGGAGGGAGAGACACAGGGACCGAGAGAGACACAGGGACTGAGAGAGAAACAGGGACCGAATGAGTGACACAGGGACCGAGAGAGAGACACAGGGACCGAGAGTGAGACACAGGGACCGAGAGAGACACAGGGACTGAGAGAGACACAGGGACCAAGAGAGAGACACAGGGACCGAGAGAGACACCGGGACCTTGAGTGACACAGGGACCGAGAGAGAGACAGGGACCGAGAGAGAGACACAGGGACCGAGAGAAAGACACAGGGACCGAGAGCGAGACACAGGGACCGAGAGAGACACAGGGAGCAAGGGAGAGACACAGGGACCGAGAGAGAGACACAGGGACCGAGAGCGAGACACAGGGACTGAGAGAGAGACAGGGCCCGAGAGAGACACAGAGAGTAAGATAGAGAGACAGGGACCGAGAGAGACACAGGGACCGAAAGTGCCACAGGGACCGAGAGAGAGACAGGGACCGAGAGAGAGACATAGGGACCGAGAGAGAGACAGGGACAAAGTGAGACACAGGGACCGAGAAAGACGCAGAGAGCAAGAGAGAGAGAGACAGGGACAAAGTGAGACACAGGGACCGAGAGAGACACAGTGACCGAGAAAGAGACACAGGGACCGAGAGAGAGACACAGGGACCGAGAGAGAGACACAGGGACCGAGAGAGACACCGGGACCGAGAGAGACACAGCTACCGAGAGAGAGAGACAGGGACCGAGAGAGAGACTCAGAGACTGAGAGAGAGACAGGGACTGAGAGAGTCACAGGGACCGAGTAAGACACAGGGACCGAGAGAGACACAGGGACCGAGAGAGAGACACAGGGACTGAGAGAGACACAGGGACCGAGAAAGACACAGGGGCCGATTGACACACAGGGACCGAGAGAGACACATGGACCGAGCGAGACACAGGGACCGAGACAGAGACAGGTACTGAGTGAGAAATACAGGGACCGAGTGAGACACAGTGACCGAGAGAGAGACAGAGGGACCGACAGAGAGACACAGTGACCAAGAGAGAGACACAGGGACCGAGAGAGAGACAGGGACCGAGTGAGACACAGGGACCCAGAGGGAGACACAGGGACCGAGAGAGACATCGGGACGGAGAGAGACACAGGGGTGAGAGAGAGACAAAGGGACCGAGAGAGACACAGGGACCGAATGAGACACAGTGACCGAGAGAGAGACACAGGGATGGAGAGAGAGACACAGGGACCGAGAGAGACACAGGGACCGAGAGAGAGACACAGCGATGGAGGGAGAGACACAGGGACCGAGAGAGACACAGGGACTTATAGAGAAACAGGGACCGAGTGAGTGACACAGGGACCGAGAGAGAGACACAGGGTCTTAGTGAGAGGCACAGGGACCGAGTGAGAGACAGGGACCGAGAGAGACACCGGGACAGAGAGAGACATGGGGGTGAGAGAGAGACACAGGGACTGAGAGAGAGACAGGGACCGAGAGAGACACAGATAGTAAGATAGAGAGACAGGGACCGAAAGAGACAGCGGGACCGAGAGAGTCACAGGGACCGAGAGAGAGACAGGGACCGAGAGAGAGACATAGGGACCGAGAGAGAGACACAGGGACCGAGAGCGAGACACAGTGACCGAGAGAGAGACACAGGGACCGAGAGAGACACAGGGACCGAGAGAGAGACCGGGACCGAGAGAGACACAGGGACCGAGAGAGAGACAGGGACCGAGAGAGAGACTCAGAGACTGAGAGAGAGACAGGGACTGAGAGAGTCACAGGGACCGAGTAAGACACAGGGACCGAGAGAGACACAGGGACCGAGAGAGAGACACAGGGACTGAGAGAGAGACAGGGACCGAGAGAGACACAGAGAGCAAGAGAGAGAGACAGCGACCGAGAGAGACACAGGGACCGAGAGAGAGACACAGGGACTGAGAGAGAGACACAGGGACTGAGAGAGAGACAGGGACCAAGAGAGACACAGGGACCGAGAGAGACACAGGGACCGAGAGAGAGACACAGGGACCGAGGAAGAGACACAGGGACTGAGAGAGAGACAGGGACAGAGAGAGACACAGGGACCGAGAAAGACACAGGGGCCGAGTGACACACAGGGACTGAGAGAGACACAGGGACCGAGAGAGACACAGGGACCGAGAGGGAGACATAGTGAACCGGAGAGAGAGACAGGGACCGAGAAAGAGAACAAAGAACAAAGAACAAAACAGAACGGGAAACAGGCCCTTCGGCCCAACGAGCCCGCGCCGCCGTCCCATGGTCAGTGACCTATTCATGACATTCATGACAGGGACCGAGAGAGAGACATAGGGACCGAGTGTGAGACACAGGGACCGAGAGAGACACAGGGACTGAGACAGACACAGGGACCAAGAGAGAGACACAGCGACTGAGAGAGAGAGAGACACAGGGACCGAGAGAGAGACAGAGGGACCGAGAGCGAGACACAGGGACCGAGAGCGAGACACAGGGACCGAGAGAGACACATGGAGCAAGGGAGAGACACAGGGACCGAGAAAGAGACACAGGGACTGAGAGAGAGACAGGGACCGAGAGAGACACAGGGACCGAGAGAGAGACACAGGGACCGAGAGAGACACAGGGACCGAGAGAGACACCGGGACCGAGAGTGACACAGGGACCGAGAGAGAGACTCAGAGACTGAGAGAGAGACACAGGGACCGAGAGAGACACAGGGACCGAGAGAGACACAGGGACCGAGAGAGACACCGGGACCGAGAGTGACACAGGGACCGAGAGGGACACAGGGACCGAGAGAGAAACACAGGGACTGAGAGAGAGACACAGGGACCGAGAGAGACACAGGGAACGAGAGAGAGACACAGGTACCGAGAGAGAGACACAGGGACTGAGAGAGAGACTGGGACCGAGAGAGACACAGGGACCGAGAGAGAGACACAGGGACCTAGAGAGAGACACAGGGACCGAGATAGATTCACAGGGGCCGAGAGAGAGACACAGGGACCGAGAGAGAGACACAGGTACCGAGTGAGACACAGGGACCGAGAGAGTCACAGGGATTGAGCGAGTCACAGGGACCGAGAGAGAGACACAGGGACCGAGAGAGAGAGAGACACAGGGACCAACAGAGAGACA
Organism: Prionace glauca; assembly: GCA_037974335.1. Classification (NCBI taxonomy): domain Eukaryota; kingdom Metazoa; phylum Chordata; class Chondrichthyes; order Carcharhiniformes; family Carcharhinidae; genus Prionace; species Prionace glauca. The sequence goes on from JBBMRE010000229.1 coordinate 336,132, forward strand.
CAGTGACCAAGAGAGAGACACAGGGACCGAGAGAGAGACAGGGACCGAGTGAGACACAGGGACCCAGAGAGAGACACAGGGACCCAGAGAGAGACACAGGGACCGAGAGAGACATCGGGACGGAGAGAGACACAGGGGTGAGAGAGAGACAAAGGGACCGAGAGAGACACAGGGACCGAGTGAGACACAGGGTGTTAGAGAGACACAGGGACCGAGAGAGACACAGGGATGGAGAGAGAGACACAAGGACTGAGAGAGAGACACAGCGATGGAGGGAGAGACACAGGGACCGAGAGAGACACAGGGACTGAGAGAGAAACAGGGACCGAATGAGTGACACAGGGACCGAGAGAGAGACACAGAGACTGAGAGAGACACAGGGACCAAGAGAGAGACACAGGGACCGAGAGAGACACCGGGACCTTGAGTGACACAGGGACCGAGAGCGAGACACAGGGACCGAGAGTGACACAGGGAGCAAGGGAGCGACACAGGGACCGAGAGAGAGACACAGGGACCGAGAGCGAGACACAGGGACTGAGAGAGAGACAGGGCCCGAGAGAGACACAGAGAGTAAGATAGAGAGACAGGGACCGAGAGAGACACCGGGACCGAAAGAGACACAGGGACCGAGAGAGAGACAGGGACCGAGAGAGAGACATAGGGACCGAGAGAGAGACAGGGACAAAGTGAGACACAGGGACCGAGAAAGACGCAGAGAGCAAGAGAGAGAGAGACAGGGACAAAGTGAGACACAGGGACCGAGAGAGAGACACAGGGACCGAGTAAGACACAGGGACCGAGAGAGACACAGGGACCGAGAAAGACACAGGGGCCGATTGACACACAGGGACCGAGAGAGACACATGGACCGAGCGAGACACAGGGGCCGAGACAGAGACAGGTACTGAGTGAGAAATACAGGGACCGAGTGAGACACAGTGACCAAGAGAGAGACACAGGGAGCGAGAGAGAGACAGAGGGACCGACAGAGAGACACAGTGACCAAGAGAGAGATACAGGGACCGAGAGAGAGACAGGGACCGAGTGAGACACAGGGACCCAGAGAGAGACACAGGGACCAAGAGAGAGACACAGGGACCGAGAGTGACACAGGGACCGAGAGAGACACCGGGACCGAGAGTGACACAGGGACCGAGAGAGAGACAGGGACCGAGAGAGAGACTCAGAGACTGAGAGAGAGACAGGGACTGAGAGAGTCACAGGAACCGAGTAAGACACAGGGACCGAGAGGGACACAGGGACCGAGAGAGAGACACAGGGACTGAGAGAGAGACACAGGGACCGAGAGAGACACAGGGACCGAGAGAGAGAGACACAGGGACCGACAGAGAGACACAGTGACCAAGAGAGACACAGGGACCGAGAGAGAGACAGGGACCGAGTGAGACACAGGGACCCAGAGAGAGACACAGGGACCCAGAGAGAGACACAGGGACCGAGAGAGACATCGGGACGGAGAGAGACACAGGGGTGAGAGAGAGACAAAGGGACCGAGAGAGAAACAGGGTCTTAGAGAGACACAGGGACCGAGAGAGAGACACAGGGATGGAGAGAGAGACACAAGGACCGAGAGAGACACAGGGACTGAGAGAGAGACACAGCGATGGAGGGAGAGACACAGGGACCGAGAGAGACACAGGGACTGAGAGAGAAACAGGGACCGAATGAGTGACACAGGGACCGAGAGAGAGACACAGGGACCGAGAGTGAGACACAGGGACCGAGAGAGACACAGGGACTGAGAGAGACACAGGGACCAAAAGAGAGACACAGGGACCGAGAGAGACACCGGGACCTTGAGTGACACAGGGACCGAGAGAGAGACAGGGACCGAGAGAGAGACACAGGGACCGAGAGAAAGACACAGGGACCGAGAGCGAGACACAGGGACCGAGAGAGACACAGGGAGCAAGGGAGAGACACAGGGACCGAGTGAGACACAGAGACTGAGAGAGAGACAGGGCCCGAGAGAGACACAGAGAGTAAGATAGAGAGACAGGGACCGAGAGAGACACCGGGACCGAAAGTGCCACAGGGACCGAGAGAGAGACAGGGACCGAGAGAGAGACATAGGGACCGAGAGAGAGACAGGGACAAAGTGAGACACAGGGACCGAGAAAGACGCAGAGAGCAAGAGAGAGAGAGACAGGGACAAAGTGAGACACAGGGACCGAGAGACACACAGTGACCGAGAAAGAGACACAGGGACCGAGAGAGAGACACAGGGACCGAGAGAGAGACACAGGGACCGAGAGAGACACCGGGACCGAGAGAGACACAGCTACCGAGAGAGAGAGACAGGGACCGAGAGAGAGAGACTCAGAGACTGAGAGAGAGACAGGGACTGAGAGAGTCACAGGGACCGAGTAAGACACAGGGACCGAGAGAGACACAGGGACCGAGAGAGAGACACAGGGACTGAGAGAGAGACAGGGACCGAGAGAGAGATACAGTGATCGAGAGAGAGACAGGGACAAAGTGAGACACAGGGACCGAGAGAGACGCAGAGAGCAAGAGAGAGAGAGACAGGGACCGAGAGAGACACAACGACCGAGAGAGATACAGGGACCGAGAGAGAGACACAGGGGTGGAGAGAGAGACACAGGGACCGAGAGAGACACTGGGGTGAGAGAGAGACACAGCGACCGAGAGAGAGACACAGGGACCGAGAGAGACACAGGGGTGAGAGAGAGACACAGGGTCTTAGAGAGACACAGGGACCGAGAGAGAGACACAGGGATGGAGAGAGAGACACAGGGGCCGAGAGAGACACAGGGACTGAGAGAGAAACAGGGACCGAATGAGTGACACAGGGACCGAGAGTGAGACACAGGGACCGAGAGAGACACAGGGACTGAGAGAGACACAGGGACCAAGAGAGAGACACAGGGACCGAGAGTGACACAGGGACCGAGAGAGACACCGGGACCGAGAGTGACACAGGGACCGAGAGAGAGACAGGGACCGAGAGAGAGACTCAGAGACTGAGAGAGAGACAGGGACTGAGAGAGTCACAGGAACCGAGTAAGACACAGGGACCGAGAGGGACACAGGGACCGAGAGAGAGACACAGGGACTGAGAGAGAGACACAGGGACCGAGAGAGACACAGGGACCGAGAGAGAGAGACACAGGGACCGACAGAGAGACACAGTGACCAAGAGAGACACAGGGACCGAGAGAGAGACAGGGACCGAGTGAGACACAGGGACCCAGAGAGAGACACAGGGACCCAGAGAGAGACACAGGGACCGAGAGAGACATCGGGACGGAGAGAGACACAGGGGTGAGAGAGAGACAAAGGGACCGAGAGAGACACAGGGACCGAGTGAGAAACAGGGTCTTAGAGAGACACAGGGACCGAGAGAGAGACACAGGGATGGAGAGAGAGACACAAGGACCGAGAGAGACACAGGGACTGAGAGAGAGACACAGCGATGGAGGGAGAGACACAGGGACCGAGAGAGACACAGGGACTGAGAGAGAAACAGGGACCGAATGAGTGACACAGGGACCGAGAGAGAGACACAGGGACCGAGAGTGAGACACAGGGACCGAGAGAGACACAGGGACTGAGAGAGACACAGGGACCAAGAGAGAGACACAGGGACCGAGAGAGACACCGGGACCTTGAGTGACACAGGGACCGAGAGAGAGACAGGGACCGAGAGAGAGACACAGGGACCGAGAGAAAGACACAGGGACCGAGAGCGAGACACAGGGACCGAGAGAGACACAGGGAGCAAGGGAGAGACACAGGGACCGAGAGAGAGACACAGGGACCGAGAGCGAGACACAGGGACTGAGAGAGAGACAGGGCCCGAGAGAGACACAGAGAGTAAGATAGAGAGACAGGGACCGAGAGAGACACAGGGACCGAAAGTGCCACAGGGACCGAGAGAGAGACAGGGACCGAGAGAGAGACATAGGGACCGAGAGAGAGACAGGGACAAAGTGACACAGTGAGCACGTGA